>CM065393.1:22205000-22407500 GCA_033060915.1 Euryodendron excelsum
TAGTTGATGAAGTTGAAGTTTTAAGAAATGAGAACATTGATGCTCAAGCTAAAGTTAGTCAATTGAAGACTCATAGATTAACTTTCTCTGATAAAGTTTAGTTTCTTGAGAAAGATGCACATGACAGAGAGAAGTTCAAAAATGCACTTGAAGAAAAAGTGAAAAAACATGAAACTAAACTTGCTGATACTCATCTGTCTTTTAAGAAATTTAATGTAGGTTCACAAAAAATTGATGAGATTTAGAATGCACAAAGGATCTCTTTTAACATGACCGGAATTAGATACACAAAGACGGCAACTACATATTTCCAACCGGCAAGTAAGCCTAATTGTATGAAGGCTCAAGGTAAATCTTCCATACCAAGTGAGGCTAAGCATGCTAAGGCTGTTCGCTCATGCCACCATTGTGGAACTAAAGGGCACATTAGGCCTTATTGTCCTAATTTGAAGGCCAAGGCTATGATTTCCAAGAAGAACACCACCATATATGCACGTGTTGTGCCAAATGTTGAGACTAAGCGTACTAGGTTTGTTTTTACTTGTCATCAATGTGGTGTGAAGAGTCATATTCGGCCTCGTTGTCCTAGATTGGAGACTAAGCATATGTCTTCTCAATTCATCACCTCTCATGTGAAGCCCAAATATCCTAAGGTTGTTGGATCTTCAAAGTTTAACCTTATGTGTCATCATTGTGGTGCATTTGGCCACATTAGACCTTTTTTCTACAAATTGAATAGGGGTTCTAGATCTTATACTCATCATCAACCTATGAATCCTTATGCGAGGTTAGAGAATCTGATTAGAGTCCTTACAAATCATGTGAACAGATTTGTTTCCAAGCCAAGGCAGGTTTCGACAAATCATGGTTGAAAGAGAAACCACAATGCCATGACAAGACCTAGGACTACACCTAATTCTCATGAATTCATTGATAAATCTAAGATAAATGTTGTGTGGGTGAAAAAATCTAATTTGAAATCTTTGAGAACCCCTAAGAAATTTGTAGGGCAAGCCTTGTTGAGTAAAGGCTATTTGTGTCATAGACTAGGATGTGCTTCATGTTTATTTTGTTATCCTAGTGCTATATTATATATATATATATATATATAATTTTTTTTAAAAATACCAAAAAGATTTGTTTTTATCTTGAAAACATTCCCCATGTGTTGATTGATATAATGGCATGTCTAATGTTGAATCTTATATGCTTCATTGATTGTATTTTGATGAGTCAATAATTTTGGTAATCATTATCATCCTTGTGATTCATGTTTAAAAGGTGCATTACTCATGAGATCTCTTAGAATATGAAATTCGCCTTTTATGATCCTCCCATAGCACACATTATGGTTGAAACCTCTTCAAAATTCTATTTGCTAGATTGTCCATGTACATGTGATTCCCTCTCTTGTTGGTACTATATTCTTGATAGAAAGGGCTACTAGTGAGTGTGAGTGCAGCTACCATTGCTATGTGACAAGAGGAGAAGGCTACCAACTCATGTGTGTGAAAGCCACTATCTCTTTGTGTTTCATGTTATTATATTTAGAGAGATAGGGTTGGAAATTCTGTTTTAAAAAAATGAGAAAGAGTTAAACATTGAGAATGTATTGAAATGGGTTTGACTTTTATGTCTTGAACTTCTTGATGTGATTCTCCAAGATGGACTATTTTTGATCTTGTCTAGGGTCTATATTCTCATTGATCTCATTGGAGTATTTGCATTCATCACACATTATCATGGATATGTTTTTAGATCACCTTATGATCAATTGTTCTCATGTTTTTATGATCTTTGAGCATGTTTGATGTTGATATTTTCATGCTTCTGTCATCTTGAGACTCATGTGGTATGTTTTGGGTTTTGATAATAAGCATGCTAAGTCTAACACTCTTATAATGAGTATATTACTAGCCGAGTTTTGTTTTGTTAAAGGCTGGTTTAGTTTTTACTAGTTGTTTTTACATGAATGATATTCTTATTTTGAGCATATCTCTCTTTTGTCCTTACTTGTGTGGTTGTTTGATAATTCTTTATCATTTTGAGACAACAAGGAAGAGAGAAAATGTATGTGCTTACTTGTTATTCAAAGGGATAATATATTAAAGGGGAGGCCGTTATGTTTATATTTATATCAGCTGTGTTTATGTCTCGTACTTCCTGTGCTTACTTTGTTAATTTGTTCCAAAAAGGGGAAGAGAATCTATGCCTGATACATGCTTGATGTTTGATATATACTTGTTCTCTTGATACATTGCACTTGATGGTATTTTTGTCCCTTGGTTGTTTTTGTGTGTGCAAGTACAAGAGTTTGGGATGCTTGGTGTTTGATAAACATCACCTTTATGCTTGTGAGTTGGGTCTTATTGCAATCTTTTTAGATTCATTGTAATTCACAATTTAACATAGGATTTTGGTCATAAAATTGCCAAAGAGAGAGATTGTAAGGTTATGTAATTGGCTAAATTTCATGCCAATTCTTGTTTAATGTAATTTGAGGTATTGGAATATCTATCACAAGTATTTGGAATGATCTTCATTGCTAATTCATGCAAACTCATGCTAAAAAAAGGTTGTATGAAACTCCAAAGTGTGCTACGGAACTTTGACAAGCCTTGATGAACTTCAAGACAAGTTATGGGATGTGTTAGTATGTGTGGGAAGTCATATTGACCCTCATAGGATCCCTTATGGGACTTCACAGCACCTTGTGGGAAGAAACAGTGTGTAAACTCTTCAACAAGATTTCACGGGACACTTCACAAGATCTCAGAGCACCTCGTGGGAAGAAGCAATGAGCAAATTCTTCCAAGAGACTTTGCGGGACACCTTGCACCAGCAAGCTCCACTTATGCTCAATTTAGGTTTTCTCTCCGCGAATTTCCTGAAGCTCTATAAATATCAACACTTACCCTAAAGTTTCAAATCCGAGCTGCCATAAATAGAAATGTATTAAGAGAAGTTTCTCCCATCTTTTAAAAAGCATAGAAACTAGGTTCTTGGCAAGATCAACCTTCATCCTTGATTAGTTGATGTCTTGAAAGAGTTCAAGACAGTGGTGGATTTGAGTTCAGCTCTTGGAGGATTCTATAGGTTCTGTGGAGTTCAACACTTAATCAAGCATTGAAGAATTGTATCAAGGGATAGATAAGTGATCGTGGGATTCGATCAATACAAGAAGAGCACACCCGCAAGCATGTGGATTCAGCACTTGTGGATTGGGAGTATCTAAGTTTGGGTTGTAAGTTGTCTCTGTTGTATTCTTTCTTAATAGTGCTTGATTGGTTGGACTAGGTCCCGTGGTGTTTTTCCTCTTTGAATTTTCACGAAAAAAAATCATATGTCAATTGTGTGCTTGATTTCTTTACGTATCTTGACATGCTTTCTAATTGCATATAGCCATAGTCCTAACTATCCTAGGATTACCTTAATATCCGTTCTTTGGCAAAGTATAGACTAAGGCTAGGTTTTTCACAGTTTATCAACATATCAGCGTTGGATTACCTGGACCAAAAAGAATGGCCCTTGTACAACGTCTAGGTTAGATCCACTTGGACCGTAACAGAATTATTGTACATGATATTCTTGGTTGATCAGTTTGCCAACATGTCCATAGAAATTACATAGTTTAAGCCCTCTCCACAGATTAGATCATCATGAAATAAAATCAACACAACAATCAATGTTAACGGAAATAACTAACCATGAAAGTAATGGTCATGCCATTACTTTCAATTGTACAAGATATCTTAACATTAATGACCAAAATCAACAACCAAACCTGAGCCATAACAACTCAATAGCTGTGAGATCGTGTAAGAGCCTCATGAAGAAAAACAATGGCTCCACAGAGGCTCTCAAGCAATCCTGGTGGGCCAGAATCTGACTGTCAAAAGTACTAAGAATGAAAGAGAGAAATGTTCTAGCAGTGAAAATTCCTACCTGTCTCTCACAAACCATCTAAACTTTCCAGATTAGATGTAAGAGCCAAAATCCTTTCCCTTGTCGTCTATCCTTCAGAATTTAAAAATATGCATTTCGAATCAATAACTAGGTAATACGAGTGTCTAGATACCATTGTGTAAATCATGAAATCACACAAGGCCGGCCTTAAATTGATGTAGAATGTCCATCCTGAAATACAAGTGTTTATGTGTGCTTGAGAATTGAAGAGCACAACCAAAGAAATGCCTGATTTATTTAGACCTGATAATCTTTTTTAACCTTCCATCTAAAATTGCTTTGATTAGATTTTGTCCTGCTATTAAATTGGTATCCATTCAAGGCATTTGCAGCTTCGATAACCGTATAAATATCTTCAGATAACTAGAGATTCTGCAAGGACCAAGCAGTCATGGAAAAAACAAGTTCCAGTGTATCCACTGCAGAAATTACCCATTGAACAATTATCTCTGCACACAAATTGGGCCACAAACAATAATTACCAAAGAAAAGTAAGCTTTTAAGTTAACTAGTAGCCATTGGCAAGTTAATGAAGGGATAATTACTTGATTTAGTGCTTAACGTGACATTATGTGATCTGCATAAACATAGTAGTATGCACCTTCTATATGGTATACGCAAAACCTTTAAAAAAAACCCATTTATTGACTATTCACCATCGAACTTGCAACCTTCACGTGAAGGGTCAAGAACAATGCAGCCTTTATTAACTGTTTTATTGACGGTTTCAGAAAAGATAAAAAAAAAACACGTGAAAATGATCCAGAAGTGACAATTCACCATCGAACTTACAACCTTCACATGAAGTGTGAACCCATAAGCAAGGGACGCTGACATGGCTCCTACCAGTGGCGCTTTGTTAAGGAGAAAGCAACACAGGTAAGCAAGGGACGCTGACATGGCTCCTACTAGTGACACTTTGTGAAGGAGAAAGCAACACAAGTAAGCGAGAGACGCTAACAGGGCTCCTACCAGTGGCGCTTTGTGAAGGAGAAAGCAGCACAGGTAAGCAAGGGACGTTGACATAGCTCCTCACAGTGGCGCTTTGTGAAGGAGAAAGCAGCACAGGTAAGTAAGCGACGCTGACCTGACTCCTCGCAGTGGTGCTTTGTGAATGAGAAAGCACCACTGGTAAGCAAAGGGCGCCGACAAGCCTTACCCCATCGGCGAAGGAGCAAACCCAATTTCCCAAGACCTCCCACTCCGAGACATCCGATGATGGACACCCCCCATTTCTGTAGGATAGGCATTAATAAATGTTCGTCACTCCGACAAATTATCCAACGATAGGCAACCCCCATTACGTGACCGTTTTGAGCAACCCCCATCTGTCTCCACTCAGGGATAACCCTCATGACATGGTCAAACTCCTTTATTTGCATTACCCGGGCCACCCTTTCCCTATTTATACTTTAATATCGGGCTACCTCCCTTGGTAAGGTTGCTTTTTGAGGGGATTAGTGACCGAATGAGACAATACAGCCTACGCTTTATTATAAAGGGACCAGTTACGGATTAATGTGATTCACGTGAATAGATTCCTGACAGTCATGTGAATTCATGAAGCCTTCACGTAATTGCTTAAAGTCACGGGTTGAATTCGTACCCCACCATTTTCAGAAATTCTCAAATTTTTTTGTACAAAGTTTCATACAATGAACTACAGCAACAGTAATATTTTATAAAATGACATGATCATATGAAGGCCATATAAAAGATGAACTATGCTTTATATATGTTGCAACAACTTTTTTAACAAAAGACAATACAAAATGAAAAACTAAATACCCTAACTACTATAGATGACCTCTAGAAAAAGTTTTCATAACAAACTCCACAACAACAAATAGACCTCCAAAAAAAGTTTCAGGCACAAACTGCACAAAAATAAATGAAAAACTAAATACCATAGCTACTATACATGACCTCCCGTACCACACGGGGGTGGCCTCCTATCTCTCCTCGACCTACGAACATAGACACGCGGTATCGATGGCTGCGGTTGTGCCTCTACCTGTGTGATCTGTGAAGCATCATGTAAGTCATCGGTAGGGAGTGCGTCTACCTGTGTGATCTGCACTACCACTGAACCCTCCGGATGCCCGCTGGTCGATTGGGTAATCAACGATGGCCCATCTACATATGATGGTGGGAATGGAGGCACCGACTGCGACGACATGACAGGTGAAACCAGACCCTCTGTATGCATAAAGGTCATCTAGATACGCTGTCCTGATACTAACAATGGGTCATCATATGCGCCAGCGTCCTCGTCATCGCCTAGTCCCGAGTAAGCAGATCCCTGGTCATACATAACAGGGGAGCTAATGTGGCGGGGAGCACGGCGACGCGGTCTGACCTTGTAAGTAGTCACATGTGATGAAGATGGTATATCCCGTGACTCACCGTGATATGTGTACGCTAGCATCGTCGGAGTCACATGCGATGAGGATGGTCTAAAAGCATCGAAGGACTATGGCAGCTGATGCTTGGATGATCCTTGGGGGGGGGGGGTGGCCGCATGGGAGGGAAAGCTGCCGACTGTCCAATCCGCTCATGCTCACGTAATACACGGAGTAACGTGGCACTAATGTCCCATACCCTATATAGATCCTGCAATGCAGCTGGCGTGCCGTATGTATAAATGGCACGATCTGAGTGCTAATGTATGGACGTGACATGGCGGGCCTGCAAAAATGAGGGAAAGCATGTATAACGAACTGATGTACACAAGTGACGTTGAAACAAATGAAAATGTTATGGCTTTACCAACCACAATCTCTACTGCGGAGCCGACCTCAAGGTATATAGTAACAGGCAAATGAGAAGGATTGCCCACCAGTGGGCGTGTAATACGGCGGTACCACACCATGTATGGATCGTCATATCGTATCTATGCAACATCAGGAACCGCAGCTACCAGATAATCACGCCTATGCTCCCATCGGTCAATATACTCGGCATGAATCTCGCTCCAATCAGTGGTGCGTCGTCTCTCACGCATGTCAATAGCATGTAACCTAGGCGAGGTATAGCACTCATCTGGTACATCCTGCCTGAACCCAAACTGTCATAAGACACGATCAAGTAAATGTAGCTCAACGACCTCTAAGCATACTAAAGGGGACCAAGTTAGCCATATATCCCTCCCTGCCAGGCAATAAGTCGGCAGTGCATGCATGATCTCATCATATGGCCTCCAGGTGAACTGCAAACGTTTACATTGACAGTACTTGTTATGTAACCAGTGATAGGACAACTAAGTAATATGAATTACAATTTTGAACATGTTATACGTACCTCATCTGGCCGCAATCGGTCTAGTTGGTCTCTGTATACGCAGACAACATGAGTGGAAGTAATGTATGTGCTAAATTTAGATCTCCACCTGACATATACATTAAACATATTGTATGAATGATTATAGGTAAAGAAGCGTACGCAATTTTTTCATACCTAGCTCCCCATGGTCCGGTAGGGAATTGGACCCGTCCTACAAGTAATGACTGTTGGGCCTGAGTAGGGTCCTCCATGCGATGCGGGCACATGCGTGGGAACCGCTGACATACCCATATCTGTACAAAATGGGTGTGTCACTCGCACAACAACTAAGGCGAACTAAGTAACATAGGCATTATTATAAAACACTGTCAATTATGCTAGCCTTTTTACCTGTACAAGTACGAGTGCCCTGCAATTTGCTTAGCACCGGGCCTCGCCGCCCGGCATATACACTTGTAAAGCACGGCTAGGACTGCACTGCCCCAGCTATATCTCACCGCGATGGAAAAGTGCTCTAAAAATGCAAGATAAGCCACTCGCACATAGGTCTAAGAGTAATCTGGGAATAGTATCCCCCCAATTAGTCGCATAATGTAGGCACGTGCGTGCCGCTAGACTGTAACCTGATCAGCATCCTCTGGAAGCACCTAGAATGTGTCACGGAGCCAACCAAGGCAGAGACGACCCTTTCTAAACTAATTTGCGACAGGGGCAATGCCCAATAACCTTAGACAAAGCTCCTGGCAGTCCACCACTGTAGTAGGTGTTGAGTCAATGTCTTGATTTTGATGATAACAAAACATGGTTTAATAATCTAATAATTCTACTTAATGTGCAGAGTAGTTATTAAATAGATCTTGATTTGAAGCTTATCAAAATGGAGGATTCATGATGCAAAGATTTATAATAAAGAGTGAAAAGCATAATGAGATGGTGTATTCTACAAAGCTGATAGTATAAGAAGATAAAGGAATCTCAAGTTGATGAAAATCTTAGATTGAAGATTGGAAAGCATGAAGGCATGGCATATTCAACAAGTGGAGATCTTATAAGAGAATGATAAAAATGGATATCAAGGAAGAAGAATGAAAATGATCAAAGTCTTGATTGAAAAGATTGGAGACTTTGAGGATTTGAAGATATCTTGCAAGAATGGAAGAAGAAGAGACCAACTCAAGATATGGAAGTTTTCTTAGAAGATTTGAAGATGTCTTGATGGTATGGAAGATATCACAAGACTTGGAAAGTTTTCTTGGAAGAGTTATTGAAGTTATATTGATTGAAAAATTCTAGAAGAAATCTAGAAATAAAGATGTTCAAAGAAGAATGGCAAATCAGTTGAAGAAATGAAGATTTTAAGGCTTGGAAGCTCTCTTGAAGATTTTGAAGAAGACTTGAATCAATGGATGAAGCATTGATGATGGAAGAGCTCTACAAGTAATGAAAATGAAGAAAATTCATCTTGAATGGATTGAAGATGTTCTTGGAGTCATCTAACCTTGAAGAAGTGTTTGTAAGCTTTAAAAAGCTTATTTGAATGATCGTTGAAAAAATTGGAAGCTTTGGAAAAGAATGAAAAAAAGCTGCAAAAATATGGTTTTTGATAAAAAGAGTCGACTCCTCAAGTAAAAGAGTCCACTCATTCGAACAGAGCCTCGGAAATCTGCTGGAAGCTTAAAAGAGTCGACTCCTGGTGTAAAAAGAGTCGACTCATTTCAACAGAGAACAAAAATTCTGAAGACTGCTTAAAAGAGTCGACTCCTGGAACAAAAGAGTCGACTCATTTGGACAGTGACTTGAAAAATCTGCTGAAATGCAAAAAGAGTCGACTCATTGTAAAAAGAATCGACCCTCAGACAGTAACGGCTAGTTTTCTGATAGACGGTATGGGCAAATATGCAACCAAAACTTCTCCCATACTTCTCCAACGGCTAGAATCGATCCATATCTTTAAATACAAAATACATACAGCTTCTACAATGATGAATAGAGCAATTATACCATTGATATCAAGAGCTTGAAGCTGAAAATCTCCTATGCCTCACTGCCACACATTTTTGCTGAGTGTTTAAGGTTATTCATTGAGTTTTATTTGTTCATATACTCATTAGGAGAGTTACTCATTGTATAACCTTTATTCATTTCACTTGGGTGGGTTTGTAAACCTATAAGTTTGAGTGTTCTTAAGTAAAAACACTTGTAAGTTTGAGAGAAGCTTGGACAAAATCTCTTGGGTTTTGAAAGCTTGGGAAGAAGCTTTTGTAAGAGTGAGCTGGGCACTTGTGGCAAAACGAGCAGCTGTGTAAAGAGTGTTACATAGTGAAATTCCTTCGTGAGGATCGAAGAAGAGAGGACATAGGCAAGGTTAGCCGAACCTCTATAAATCTGGTGCTCTTCTTCTCTGCCCCTGTTTTGCTTATTCATTATACATGCTTGCTTAAATATATACATTGATACATATACTTCACCTGCTTGATATATATACTTTGATTAATTGTTGTTGAAATACATAAACTGTTTTTAGTTGCAATTCTTGATATAAATTCTATAAAACCCAATTCACCCCCCCTCTTGGGTTGCCTTCTTGGGCCAACAATAGGCAGGTGTCGCCGTATGATGGCGTCCCTGTCAATACGTAGTCCCAATAAAATAGAGACATCTTGTAATGTGATGGTGGCCTCGCCTACAGGGAGATGGAGCGTGTGTGTCTCCTCTCGCCAGTGCTCTACTAAAGCGGTAATCAAACTGTGGTCCAAACAGATGGGCCTAAGTCGGTAGACACCGTAAAAACCAGCCTGTACTACATACTACAACACACGCGGGTTTAACTGCACATCATACGGATGGGAGGCACCGCGTCTGCACTGTAGAGCCTCCATTCCTTGTGCGACAATTAGAGTATGAAGTCAAAGGCCTCAATGTTAAAAACTTAAAAATGCGCTTGTAAGTAAATGTAATATGTGAATTGATGTACCCCATGCTCCCATATGTACAATGAGCGATGATGGGCCTGCAACGTCAGCACCGTGGTCTCAACTGGCCCATGCAATCCTGTCTCCATAGCCCTTGCATTGTGACATGTGTTAGCACATGTGTATAATATGATTGTCCAGAATAAAATAAAGCAATAATGTAAAGTGTCTACATTGTCTACAAAATTAGGTAAGGCTGATGAATAAATAAAGCATGTCACGGAGAAGGCTAATATCTGCATGCCATGTGAATGAGTTGACTACTACGTTCAGCCTTGCAAAATTATATCAACTAATATTGATGTAATATCTGCATGCCATGTGAATGAATGCCTGAGAAAGCTATTATTGATGTGCCAACTGCGTTTAGCCTTGCAAAATTATATCAACTCTACAGAACTGATTGGCTTGGAAAATTATGACAACTCTATACAATATATAGTAATATAATTAAGTTCACATACAGATAGAACTACCCATTATCAGAATTACAAATACAAAATAAGTCTTTACTAGCTAGCTAATTGTCCTTGCAATACATAAGTCAGGCAATCTAGTTTGGACATTTACGACTATTATGGCCTTGTTGCTTGCAAATGCCACAATTATTGGTTTGACGTCTTCTAGAGACGTCCATCTCATTCTCAATTCATTTATTTTTTGGTCTCCTAGGAGTGCCTTCTCGTTGACGAGTGGGATCTGGAATGACCTTAGGACCATTGTATGAAGTCCAATAATGCTCGTGCACCATCGGTTCAAAATTTGATTTGTACACGTGACCATAAACATCGATGTTATACTGAGGAGCAATTAAGCCCCATGGCTATTTGCATGTTTTCGCGCACACTGCCAGCATGTACGAACAAGGATAATGATAGATGACCCATTTTCCGCAATCACACGAAGGAGGATTCAGAGTCACCGGATATCTATTGTTCCCTTTCGTGCCTACTAGATTTGTAATAACCTCAGCAGAACCCTGAGCCCTGCAATTAGAATATGATCACAAGGCAGTTGCAATAGACATCAAGACTTATAATACAAATATATAAATACCCGATGTGAAATAAAAAGTGAACTGTATAAATTATGTGACATTACCAATTAAAGACATTAACGCAATGCATTGTCGATCGAGCTTGATAAGATTCTATCTTCCTTTACACTTTGGATGTGTACCTCAACCCATTCTCTACGGCACGACCGATTTGTAATCGTTGCTTGGTGAAAATTGCCACCAAACGGTAGAAAGTAACTTGAACACATGCAGTTATAGGCAAGTCTTGTGCACCTCTTAAGACATTATTATAGCACTCTGAATCATTGGTGGTTAAAACTCCCTAACAATAACCTCCGTCACGCACCAATGTCCACTTACTGGGGTCCTCCTTGCACAAGTCATGAAATGTTTTTGCCGCCGACTCCATTTGTAAATTTTTTATTTCATCCATTGCCTGGTCGAACTTGCGCACTTGACGGGCAATTCCAGCTTTCCATATAAGATCCTTAACTTTAGCGTTATTAAACTTTTTTTGGTAATTACTTTTAAAGTGTCTAAGGCAATATCGATGGACTCCAGCTCGTTGCCCGTCTCGTGCCCTTTCCTAGTAATCTTTTACCGCACTCAATATAGCTGCACGCCGATCAGAAATGAATGTGATCCCCTCTTTTCTTGGCACAATAACATGCCTAATATGGTAGATAAACCACGACCAATCACAATAGTTTTCTGATTCAACTACAGCGAAAGCTAGAGAAAAAATATTGTTGGCAACAGTTTCGGCCACAGCAATCAACAACACTCCAGTATATTTTCCATAAAGGTGGATACCGTCGATACATATCACTGGCAGGCAGTGGTTGAAACCCTCAATGCATGACCGGAATGCCCAAAAAATTCTGTCAAGCGCGACATTAGTTGACATTCGCTTGTCATGTTTTTCCAAAATCACAGCTGTGCCCGGGTTCCTAAACTGCAACGTTCTTATGTATCTTGGTAGCTTTTCATGGGAAGCATCCCCATACCCAAAAACCATTTCAATGGCTTTTGTTCTTCCAAGCCATGCATTTTAATACGATACTGTGAAGCCTGCCCCATTTTTTACACTCTCCACTATGGAAGCTATCTTCCATCCAGGGTCTTCTTGTACACAACAACAAATGAAAACTTTAAATTCCACTAGATTACACCATTACTGGATAATATCAAAACATCTTACTTTCAGTTTATAATACATATGAACTTACCGCCACTTGTGTCTTAATCATGTGAGCAATGAATGTCGAATTGAGGTTGCGGTGATCCAAACTCTCCATCCCATGTAAACATGTATGAGGCCCCGGGTATTTTGTGATCTCAAAGAAAGTATGTTTCTTCTTCAAACAAGCACGCAGTTTCCAAGGGCAATCGTGACTGCACCTCGTGCTCCAAACCTTTTTATTTGTTTCCACAACATAATAATGTTTGTTCCTCTTTACATGATACCAATTACATGCACGGATCACTGCATCTTTATCTTTGAAAACCATCCCTTTTGCAAACTCTGGATTAAAATCTGACCATGTCGAACCACACTGGTATAAGTCTCGACCAGCTACAGAATGATCTATCCCATCCAAGTTTGTAAAAAAGGGCCGGGGTGTCATTCAATTCAAGAACGTTGACTTGTTCTTGCCCATCGTCATCAGAGTCATCATTATCATCATTTCTCAGTAAAACATCAATATCTTCCTCTGCTTCATCGGATTGAACAACATCTACATCTTCATCTTCATCTTCAACTACCCGTCTACCAATGTTATCAAGGCCCACAAGTCGTTCTACGGGATCCATACTTGCACTGGGACCTCCCACCTCTACGCACCCCTCTTGCCTCGAAGCATATTGTGGGTGATGTCTGAGTGGACTTTGATAGTCATGTAATTGTTCAACATTACTCCAACGCTGTGAGTAATCCTCGTATGGGGTGAAAAGGTTATACATTTGTTGCCCCGGCTCATCGTCTAGGAAGGCTATTTGACTACTCTGCCCAACTGTAAGCATTTCAGTAAATGTTTCCAAGGCCAACACATCACCACCCCCCCCCCCCCCCCCCCCCCCGGGTCAAGATTTCACCGTAAGACTAGACATATCCCCAATTGACAGCTTGACGACCGATACTAGTGGTCATTGTGCTCTCCTCTTTCACAACATAAATCTCAACACAATACAAGTCAGGAAATTTGGAAGGCAGATTTAAGACAATTTGCAATGTCCTGTCGTCCTTCACCAACAACTTCTTATATATTAATACTTCTCCATTTCGTCTCAAAGGGTATCTACATATTTGCATGTTCTTCATACTCATCCATCATAGGAATGATCATGTCCCGCAACCCATCAAGTGAGGTTCCCAGTTCTACATTATAACATGGACTACCTTCTCTATCATAGTTTATACTTTCTCTGTGATCTCGTATTATCTTCCCGTCCTAATAAAACATTACCGTTGTCGTCATGCTTTCGATAATTTCAAAATGAACCTTGTTGAACCTATAACACAATACTTAAGTCCAAGCACATAAACAATGTCAAAATAATATATAACTACGATAATTTTGTTTTTACAAATCACATAAATAATGTCACAATAATATATAACTACGATAATTTTGTTTTTACAAATTCAAGGGCTACCATTTTATATTTCTTACATGAATGCATTGCTTGCTAAAAAATAAAATTTCTTCAATTTGTTGTCAAGATGTTTAATGATGAACTATTTTTTTTTATTTATTTACGTGATCTGCACACATAAACAATTGTCCTAAAACCCATTCATATTTTCTACCTTTTTTATTTTCTTTAACTTTTTTCCTATTTTATTTTTTCCTATTGCTGTTTGGATCTTATTTTTTTCTTTAAAACAAAACTAAAAATTTTCCTTTTTACCTTTACTTTAACAGGGAATGATACTTCAGCCAAAAAAAAAATTTCTTCAATTTGTTGTGAAGATGTTTAATGGTGAACTATTTTTTTTTATTCTGATTTTCCTAACAACTAATTAAAAACAGTAAACATTTTAACTTTATTTTAAAAGAAAACTAATATTTTTTACCATTTTTATTTTCTTTAACTTTTTTCCTAGTTTATTTTTTCCTATTGCTGTTTGGATCTTATATTTTTTTTCTTTAAAACAAAACTAAACATTTTCATTTTTACCTTTACTTTAATAGGGAATGATACTTCAGCCAAAAAAAAAAAAATTTCTTCAATTTGTTGTGAAGATGTTTATTTATTGAGAAAAACTATTAACGTATGTATTATTCAACTTGACTACATGACCATAGGTATTGTTCTGTATATGATTTTTCTTTATATATATATATATATAACGTAGAAAAGCATCACTCTTACATAAAATCCTTCTAAAATAATGTGACAAGTACTTGCGTTTGAGCAAATGCATGAATGAAATATATAGGACATTACGGAAGTTGCTTCCCAATCAAAATATGTAATTTCTTATCTTGAACAAGATTTTAGTATTTTTCAATGTCATATACGACATGGGGATTAATCTAGGCAAAACTTATATTCTTGTTTAGAATTTTTCAAGAACCTAAATATTTTTTTTGTTTTCAAATATAATTTAAACAATAATAGAAAAAGCCCTAACAAACAAATCTAAGTAATCCACAACAATGAAAAGAAATAAAATGAAAAACAAACAGGAAGTATATGAGTGCATGGAGAAATAATCTTACATTCAGCACATTGAACAAAATTAAATTTATTGTTGACTTAAAAGATGAGATATATACAAATGTTATATATACTTATGTTATATATATACAGATGAAGTATAATATCTGCCCTAAATGTATATACAAATCTACATATATATATATGTATATATACATACCTGATGTGGCCGAGAGAGAGAGACACAAGGGAGAGAGAGACGTGAGTGCGACATAGACTTGTCTGTAGATTCAGAGAGAGGGAGACGCGAGAGATTAGGGCATGTATATATTTAGCCCAAAAAACGCCATTCTTAAAGGCGTTTTTTTAAAGGAAAAAATGTCATTTTTAATGGCGTTTTTTTGAAGGAAAAAACGCCATTATGAATGGCGCTTCTCTGTTCTAAATAACGCTTTTTTAAAAAGCGTTTATACGTTTCTATTACCGAAGTTCTGTTTGTATTCTAATTTGAAGAATATGTATTCTAATTTGTTAACCGTCAAAATATATCATAAAAACACTTTTTAGAAAGACGTTTGTAAGGAAAACGATAATTGTAAAGGCGTCAAATCTAAATTACAAAAATAAGTTTAAACCGCACCGAAATAACTTAAAATTTTCCCTTTGTCAGGAAAATTTGCCCAACGATTCCTTTCATTTTATTTTCTTCTTTGGTCATCCATCGACCTTGGCCAAACCTACCCCTTCTTTCTTCCTTTCTTTTTCCTTTTCCCCTCCTTTCTCTTCCATACCAGCCACTTGCAACTCCTCATTCTTCACCCATGGCCAGTCTTTTTCAGGTGTTTTACCATAATTTTTATTTTGTGATGATGGATTTTAAAGCATTCTCTTTTCTGTGCATTTTATCTTTGCCTTTGTTTTGTAAATTTGTTATTGTGATTGGTGTTTATATTTGTGTCGTGGTGGGTCTGAGCTATAGTGTTAGTAAGGTGGAGATGGTGGGATAATGGTAGAGAGAGAGTGAGTGGGCAGAGTTGATGAGAAGAAAACAATGAAGGAAAAACAGCTAAAACCCAAACTCTGTTAACCTCTGTTGACTGGACTGTTTACGTCAGTTAATTTCTCATGCGTTAAAAATTTTCTGCCTAGTATCCTTTTAGTTGCTTAAGAAGTAAAAAAAGGTAAGAACCGAAGCACTACAAAGCGAGCTTGTTAATCTGATTTTTTGGGGGTTATAAAGCTGGCTCATTAGATTGATTGCATGAAAAAGGTCATCGTCTAGAAAATGGAACATTGTCTGTTTGCTTTTTTTGTTTTTATAGATGCAAATATTGTTTACTTTTAACCAGTTACAAGGATCCATGATTTTAGCGTGAGAATGTATGAGAAAATTGTACTAACCTTGATAAAGCAACCATTTTTTATTTCCTTCTTTCTTTTATTCTGTTCTGAGATTTTTGGTCAAATTACTCGAAAGGGTTGTGTTTTGTGATGGGGCAATAAAATGGTCAGAATCAACTCATCTAGATGAATTCTAAAATGATCACTTTATATTTTACAATAACCAAAAATATAAAATGCCCCCAGTCTAACATGGTCTCATAGGGTCAAGATTTGATTCCCATAGCCACAACACCACCACTGGGAAGTTGGCAAATTCAATGTTATTAATGGCCAAAACAGTTAAGAAATGGGATTTTCTCAATAGAATTGTTGTGTTGAACCAACTCTCCAAAAGGGATTTGAAGCCAACTTATTTTGTTTTTGTGTTTTTTTTTTTTTTTGAACTATGAACCAACTTATTTTGTGGGTCAGGTTTTTTTTTCTGACTTGGTTGAATTAAATTTTGGTTCTATCAGGGTTTTTTATTTGGTGCACTCTATTTGTTTGAGGAAAGGTATCCGTGGGAGTAAATATAATGAAACCGGGAAAGAATAGAATACATAAAGTGGTTGTTATCCTTTGATGTTCAATTGTCTGGGAAACAAATAGTTTGTTGGATGATTTTCCAAGGGCGAAAAAGGAAAATATCCCGTTGGAGTGCCATTTCGTTTCATTAGTATTTATTCTGACAATTTGCAAACCTTATCATGTTATACACATAACCTTCCTCAACCTCGTCTTTGATTAACACGTTTGAGAACTCTCTCTCTCTTTCTTAATCTATTTGTTGTGCAATGCATTGCGATTTGTAATTTTCAGTGGTTGATTTTGTGTGGATTTTGGTGGTGTGCAGGTACTGTGGAGGACCATGTTTGGTGTGGTAGGTGTGAATTATCCTTGGAGGTTTGCTCTCTCTTTTTTTTGTTTGTTATTAGGATTATATTTTCCTTCATTTTTCAGCCTTTTGCTGCCATTTTTTGCTGTTTCCGAAAGTAGTTTTTTGAAAAAGGTCTTTGTTTTCAACTTTCAGTGTATCAACCAGTAGTGATCTCTAAAGTTTTGATTTTTTCTCATTTTATAATATTGATTTTTTGAACAATAAAGCGATGCATTTAAGAAGGTATATAACAAAAGGTGTTTTGAACTTTAACATTGCATTGCCAAGATATATAAGAAGTTAACTGGTGTGAGTTATGTTCTTCAATGGGGTCATTGATGACCAAAATGACATTGATCTGGCATGCTTACAGTATATGCTTTTGAATGTTTAATGAAGTCAATTGTTGCCTTCTCTTTTTTTTTTTTTTTTTTTTTTTTTCTTTTTTTTTTTTTTTTTTTTTTCCCTGTTCCAACTTTCTTACTTTTGATTTGCTGCTATTTTGGAGGAACGTGGGGAGGGTACTGGGGGCCGAGTCTTTCAGGTGTTTTCTTCCATTCTTTGTTAATAGCATTGGACAAAGGAAAATCTGGGGAACTGATTGGCAGGTGTATTTGTTTTCTTTAAATAGAGTTGTCACACAATGTAATAGTTTGTTGGAAGATTGGGATAATGGTTCTAAGACACTCACTGTCAAAATTGGTAGTGTTGTCATCAGGTCATGGTCAGCATAAACAGAGGTCTCTTGGGCTGAGGGTTGGAAGGAAGAAACAACTGGGCTTTGGTAGTGCTGCTATGGTCGAGGTTTCAGTGGGGGCAGTTATGCCGTTCGTGAGGTGTCTCCACCAATGGAGATGGTGGTGGAGACTCTGGCTGTGGCTGTGCTATGTCATTGAGTTTGATGGACCGAACCTTAACTAGGCACTGCTCAAATAAGTGGGTAACACTTGATACTTTGCACATTCAAGTTTAGTTGGAGTCTAGTCTAATTTTACATTTTTGTTATAGGTCTGTTCTTTTCAGTTTTGTTCTAGTAGCCCTTTTAGATATATGAAGTCAAAATGTTGTAGGCCTGTTCCGTAGTCGTCATCCACAGGACTTTTGTAGGTAGAGAGTTTTTGGTATGTGAAACCATTTGAAACTTAAATATAATTCCCTTTTAAATCAGAAGCAATAGATCAATGCATGTGTGCTCATACCTGTCTAATTTGATGAGAAAATTTGTAGGATTTCTTTGGGCAGCTTAATTTCCAGAATTTTTTAGCAATTTGTTGACTTCGAAGTTCAACCTAGTTTTTTGGAGTTCTTTTACATCTGAGTATCTGATGTCTCACTTTCCTTATCACAATCCTAATGGCAAAAGCTGTCCTGCATCTCAGTTAATGGACAATTTCATATTACATTCCAAGTGTTGGTCTTATCACCTATTTCACACTTCCTCCTCCTTTTCTTTTTCCTTTTTCGTAAGTTTGTATTTTATTATTTCTGTATGTTATTTGAGAGTGTAATGGTTTTAGTCTCTCTAATGCTTTTTGTATGCTAGAAAGTTACTCTACTAATTGCGCTAGTAGGAGATGGCAACATGTTTAGTCTGTTCCCTTATTACCTTTTCCAGTATAGACAACAGAAATGAGGAACTCTATGTGTTGCAACATATAAAGTTGGAACATAGTGATAAGTTAATTTGGGGATCCTTCGAGTGCAATGGAAAGACCAATAGATTAATTAAGAAAGGTGTTTTGGGGAATTGCTGTATATATATTCTTAGTTAATTAGCAACATTTTACTATTTGAAGTAGTCTATTTGTATTGGACTTCCATTAATGTTTGGATAATTTGATCACAATAGCATGTTTGCAGCTAATCTCTTTCACACACACGCATTCAAAAGATACATTCTAGGACACCTCGCGGTTCTCTCGCACTAGACTTCGGTGTTCACACATATACCACGCTCAAGCTCTGGTTTGGTAGCCCTCCAGTGATACTCCTCCCACATCTATGTGTGGTATTTAACAAGTGAAAAGTTTGGGCCACACATTAGTTTTGGCACCATGTGTGGTGAGGAGTTCTTTTGAAGTTATAAGGAGTAAAAACCTCATGTGATATTTTTTGGGGGACTAGAGAGAGAAAACAGAGAAAGAGAGTACGTTTTGGAGAGAGATATGGCAGTCACTCTCAACTGTCCAGCCCCTTTTCGTAGTATTGTAATCTTCCATCCAATGTTTTAAAATTTGAATCGGTTGGTCGGTTCAACCGGTTGAACCGTTAATAGTCGAAGAAACGGTTTGATCAATCCTTTAAACCTGTTTTAGTCAAAATTCGGTCAATCTCAACAAGAACCATAATAGAACCGCGACCCAGTCAATTAATTCGGTTGTTGGACCATCTAGTTTAATTTTTTAAAGTAAAATTTTAGGTTTTAATTTCAAAACTAGTGTAAAAAAATAAAACACATTTTATTACTATTAATTAATAAATTAATGACATAATTAAGGCATCACAGTTTAATAACGGTTGATTCGACGATTAAACTAGTGACCCGTTACCCATTTTTTTTCTGATTTGCTCAACAATTCAATTTTTAAAACATTGCTTCCATCGAGTGACAGATCTATGCCGACAAGGGGACAGCGGCCCACCCTTGAATTTTTAAAATTGTACTAAAGTTTCATAGTTTTTGCATATTTATGATAAAAGATTAGAGTTTTGGCCTCTCTTAGGTTTTGAAAAAAATTTTTATGTCCCGCAATTTTTTTAATTTTTAGTATAAGAATTTGAGTATTAGTTCCATAAAATTTAAAAGAAAAAATTTCTTCAATTCTCTTAGTTTTAAAATTTTTTACCTTAGCTGCTCAAGAAAAATCTGAGTCCGCCCCCGCTGCCATCTCAATCAAAGAAGACTTGCAGAGTGTAGAGCACGGTCAATGGTGGTGCTATAGTTGTTATGACTAGTTAGTTACGCACTACTAACGATGGCTATCGCAAGGGTTTGACACTGCTCTGTGCCTGGATATGACTTGTCGAAATACATCTCAATATACTCAAGCCTGCCTGCCTCCCTCCCTCTCTCTCTCTCTCATTTCGTGCCTGTTTGATGGAGAGGGTTTACATGGCCTCCCTAGCACTACTGCTGCTGGTGCAGCCATGTACAGTTTGTTGGGCCCTTTTATTCTCCAACTTCACTGATCAATCGTCTCTCTTTGCCTTCAAGTCTGAAATCAAGATTGACCCCAACAATGTCCTGGCAAGTAACTGGAGCGAAAAGACCAACTTCTGCAATTGGGTTGGAGTCACGTGCAGTCAACGCAGGCAAAGAGTCATTGGTTTGAGCCTTCACCGCATGGGTCTCACTGGCACCATTTCACCTCATGTGGGTAACCTCTCTTTCCTTATGGAGCTCAATCTCGGGAAAAACAGTTTCCATGGTCAACTAATTCACGAGCTTAGTTATTTAAGCCGGCTGAAAGTTCTCATTTTGGAACACAACAACTTACAAGGGGAGATCCCTGCAAGTTTAAACCACTGTCAAAAGCTTCAAGTCATTTGTTTAGCTTATAACGAACTTATTGGAAGGATACCAGAAAAGTTGAGCACCTTACGATGGCTCCGTACCCTTCTCCTTGGAACAAACAACCTGACTGGTATAATTCCACCTTTCTTGGGTAACATATCAAGGTTAGAATTTCTTGGTCTGGAACTAAACAAATTTCATGGAAACATTCCCAATGAGATAGGGCGCCTTTCGAAATTGAAACTTATTAACTTGTCATCGAGCAATCTCACTGGGTTGATACCTCCATCATTGTTTAACGTCTCCTCTTTTAAAGCAATTTTACTTCCAGCGAATGAACTATCGGGAGATCTACCGTTTGATGTTGGGCTTTGGCTTCCTAATCTTACTATACTCGCCCTTGATTATAATCTACTTACTGGAAACATCCCTTGGTATCTGTCCAATTCATCTATGCTCACTTCCTTATTTCTAGATCTCAATCTGTTTACTGGAACTGTCCCCACAAATCTTCCAATTTCTCTTCAAATGTTTTCTGCAAGTAGCTGCAAAATAAGGGGTAGAATTCCTGAGGGCATTGGTTTCTTAAAGAACTTAAATTATCTTGCACTGGGTGACAATAATTTGAGTGGAACCATTCCATTATCAATTAAGGGAATGAAAAGTCTGCAGAGGTTATATCTTGATCATAATGAGCTTGAAGGAAGCATTCCAAGAGAGATATGCCTTTTGAGCAACTTGGGTGATCTTATTCTCCAAAATAATAAGCTTTTTGGATTGATCCCGGACTGCATTGGAAATCTTAGTCTTTTGCAAAACTTGTTCCTTGATTCTAATGCACTGAACTCAACAATACCATTGAGTTTGTGGAGCCTTGATAATCTCTTGTTTTTGAATTTATCTTTCAATTCATTTACAGGAGGCCTAGGTCCAAATATTAGAGCATTGAAAACTCTAAAAGGCATAGATATTTCTTGGAATCAAATTTCATGTAAAATTCCGGACATTCTGGGAGCCTTTAAAAGTCTAAGTTCTCTGAATCTGTCACATAACTCATTTTGGGGGCCTATACCTGAATCACTTGGCCACTTGATAACAGTGGATTTCATGGACCTCTCCTACAACAACCTATCTGGTCCAATACCTAAGTCTCTAGAGGCACTTTTGCATCTCACGTACTTGAATTTGTGTCACAATAAGCTATCAGGGGAGATTCCCAGCGGAGGGCCTTTTGCAAACTTCACAGCACAACCTTTTTTGGAGAATGGGGAACTTTGTGGACTACCGGTTTTAGTACCATGCACAAGTCATGGTACCATAAAATCAAGAAGTAAACCTTTTCCTTTCAACTATATTCTTCCAGCTATTGCAGCAATGGTGGTCTTCGGTGCTCTATTGTATATTTTAAGAAAACGTCAGGGAAGTGACGTGCAAAATCAGAATTCAAGTAATCTATTTCATGGGTTGGAGCATAAATTCTTTTCATATCAAGAGCTTTCTCGTGCCACAAATAACTTTTGTGAAGCCAATTTGCTTGGGGTAGGAAGTTTTGGCTCTGTATATAAAGGAATACTTTCAGATGAAGGAATAGTTGCAGTGAAACTTCTAAATTTACAAGTTGAGGGAGCAATCAAGAGTTTTGAAGCAGAGTGCAAAGTGTTGCGCACAGTTCGACATAGGAATCTAGTTAAAGTCATAAGTGCATGCACTAACCCTGAGTTAAGAGCTTTGGTTTTACAATACATGCCTAATGGAAGTCTGGAGAAGTGGTTATATTCTCACAACTATTGTTTGGATCTCCTTCAAAGAGTTAGCATCATGCTTGACATTGCATTAGCTTTGGAGTATCTTCATCATGGTCAGTCTGAACCTGTAATCCACTGCGACCTGAAGCCAAGTAATGTTCTATTAGATGAAGATATGGTTGCACATGTTGGTGACTTTGGTATTGCAACGATCTTAGCTACAAATAAAACTGCAATACAAACCAGTACCTTAGGCACATTCGGCTATATTGCACCAGGTCAATATTATTGCTTGCTCTTCTTTAACATTTCGATGTTGCCATTAATATATTTTTCCCTGCAATAGTAGCATGATTGAATATTGCGGCTTGTTTAACTGTGTTGCGTGCTTTCTCGCTTTCTTTATTTCCGTATGTTTTTTTTACCATCTTTTGGCGAAATGAATGATTAGCTTTATATTAGCAAAGGAAAAAAAAATTGATAGCATTTTAGCTATTAAAATGTTGTGTTCCTCATGTTAACTGGTCATTTGCATTGTGCTTAGACTTGAAACTTAAGTAATTTTTAGTGTTTTAGTTCATCTTCTCGTTTGTTTTCTTAACTTGTTATTGACATAAAAGATTGGAAAATGCTAAAACAAACAGTATAGGTATATAGAAGTCCCTTACAGAATGAAAGCGCAAGGACATTTTTAGAATTACGAATCATATTGATAGGCCTTTTATTTTATTTTATTTAGTGAGTAGATTAAAAACTTTAATTATCCATAACTTCTGTTTCAATAGCATTGCTAATAAAGAATATAGGAGAAGTATTGATTTTTATATGCTGACCTAGGAGAGACGTTCAACCACTTGTGTAACTTTTTCTTGGCTTACTGAAACTTGTCCAAACTGCAACTTCGTATGTTGTATGCTTGGGAGAGACCACAAAAATTTTCCAAGCCTTGGAATAGTTTGGTGGTACAAGAAGAAGAAGGCTTTTTTCTTGCACTAGGACGGGGGCATATAAAGTACCAAGATTACACTAAAATATCTTATGTTATTAACTTCCGAAAGCTTTTATTTAATTCACAGATAGTTATTGATGGTCATGAGCTTCTATTTAAGTCACAGATAGTTATTGACACTCATGAGCTTTTATTATGCTTGAAAACAATTAACCTTTGACAGAGTATGGTGCTGAAGGACGAGTGTCTACTGAAGGTGATATATATAGCTATGGTATAATGTTGTTGGAAACTTTCACACGAAAGAAACCTACGAATGAAATATTCTCTGGAGAGCGGAGTTTGAGGCATTGGGTGAGTGCATCCCTTCCAAACAAAATAATGGAGGTTATTGATAGGGGTTTACTTTCAACAGTTCAAGAAAGATGCCTGGCTGACATGCAACGCAATCTTTTGGCCATCCTCGATATAGGATTGGCGTGCTGCACAAACATGCCACATGAGAGAAGTGACATAAAAGATGTGGTGGTTAAGCTGAACAAAATCAAGTTGCAAATCCTTTGCGATGGAGGTACTTGATGTGCGCGTTTCTGTGATTTGCGTGTTTCTTTTTACAATTGCAAGTTTTTATGTTTATTGTTTCAATTCTACAAACTCATCGTTAGGATAGCATATGTGAGTACTTATGTGCTGCTCTTGTAGCTCAGATGGGCTTTCCAAGTGATTCCTAGTGTTTGGCTATTGGGGAATTTGTCCTTTTATCTCGATTATTGTACTTACCTGTATTGATTGGTATCTATTATCCTCCGTTTGTAATTCTGGAAGACAACTTCAGCTTATTTCAGTTATGCAAGGCCCAGTATTGGCATAATTATTTTTTTTTTTAACAAAAAGTGTCACGATGATACAATATTATCTATTTTGGGTCTTACTCGGCATGACTTTAAAACTCAGTGTACCAATTAGATGCAAATGTCAACATATGTGGTACTTTACTTCAACTTTATCGAGCAATGTAGGGCTCAACTCATGACAACTAATTCACCCCATTTACAAGGTCTTTCTGTTCTACGACCCCTCACTTCACCCCACTTTATTGGTCTTTATGGTCTTGGGTATCACAGTCCACCTCCCATGGGGCCACATGTACTCATGTGGGGTTGAGTCCCCACACCTCTGCTTAGTCTAGACTCTAATACCATTCTGTTATGACCTACAATCTAATGATATAATATTGTTCGTTTTAGATCTTAGCTCACACAACTTTAAAAAGGTCGTGACATATACTTCATGAGGACAAGCAAGCAAGTAAAAGTGTAGAAGAACAACACCCCCCCCCCCCCCCCCAAGTCTGGATTTATGAATTGTCAAGACTTTTGCAATTGTGGATATAAGGACCTTTTTATTGAGGTTTTTTCCTTGATTGCATAATTATTGTCCATATGGCCTTGCTTTACCCATAAGGTCACGTCTTACTGGTGTGCGCTGTTGTCACATGCCTAGCTTGGTTTGGTGCATGACACAGATACAATACATTCTATGATTAGCCACACACTACAATAAATCATGTCATTTATCGCGTACAATATTTGCCACGGTGTAAATTGACTTCACCTAAAGAGTGTAAGCTCAAATCCCAAGCGTAAGATCGGCGGATTAGTATAAATTCAGCGAGTCCGATGTCAAATTCTACAAGGATCAAATTTAATATGAATTATAAGCTTTGACAAACTCGAATTTCCTTGAACGTGCGACAGCACAACAAACTACTTCCGAAAAGTGTAAAACAAAAAATTGATCGATTTTAAGAGAGGTTGAGTAAGCTAAAGTAAAGCAACAGTAAAACAATTTAACTATGAAGATCAAGAACTTGGACCCTATTGATCCAAACACTCAATTTGCCCAAAGTTCTAATGAGATTTAATAACTCAAATCATTGACTTCACCGCGAGTCTTTGATTCGGCAAATTTTGACCATTAAAATAATGAAATCAATGATAATTAACTTAAAATTGTAAACGATGAGATTCTTGTGCCCATACCATCAATCTAAGCCACACCTATACCAAATTAAAGGTTCCTGCATGGACACTAAAAAACTTAATCAAGAACAAAAGATTCATTGAGATCTAAGATATGATTATCATAAATTCAATTCAATGATAATTAACCCTAAAATCATAATCAATTTAAAGCTATAGATTCATATCATCGATTTAGTTAATCTCTATACCAAACTAAAGCTTGTGCATAGAGATTACCAAGCATAGTAAAAAAAATTTAAGTTTTTCTCAAAGATCTAGAGCTCTATTGTCAATAATTAAGATATTTAAAAAATAAAACAATGATAAACCTATTACCTCCATTGAAAACCTTGAAACCCAAGGATGATTTTTACAATTGGACCCAAGAGAATAATCTAGGTACTTGAATCCATAAGAAATTGTTTTGAATTGAAAATTTTTGTACTTGATTACAGTGAAAATGAACTATAAAGAAATATAGAGTTTTTCTCTATAACTACTCATACTACTTTCTAAAATTGTAAAAATATGTTAAAAAACAGCTGAGATCCCCAAATTTGGGCCCAAAATGGCCTTAAATAGGCTGGGGAAAAAAAAAAACAGAGATCCGTGAACTATTAACCACACATTAGATTCAAAGTCTTAAAACTAGCCTCAGAAGTTTCCTCGTGGAGCGTTCAAATGGTTGTGTAGATTTTGAAAAGTTACATGAAATCTATATATTATGGACCTCGGTAGCCCTTCTATTTTGAGAGATATAACCTTCCAAAATTTCAACTCTATGTGCTTCAACAGCTTGTACCACAACTTTAGCAGCTTGTACTTTGGTAATATCTACTTGAAATTTAGCCTCCTTTTCATCCGAATTGCATTCGAAGTCAACTAATTTAAGCTCAAAACCTATATAAAGCAAAACAAAGCTAATTAATACTAAAATCTAGCTAACAAGGCATATAAAACCCTAAATTAGGACTAATAAAATATAAATTAAGGTATTGTAATTGCACTTTTGAAGTGCAATCACACCTCCAACTTTCTTTTTGCTAATCCTTAGAAAAATACTAAACATCAAAAAATAATCTTCACTTTCGTAGGAGTTACAAATGCATTTAACTTATGCACTAAACCTTTAAACCCCTAGTAGACAAGTAGTGTCTCATGAGCATCGCACCCCACTTAGAAGCATGACTAGCCATGAACCACGAAGCTTGGGCTCGCAAGTCATGAAGCCTAACACCTGTAATGAATCTAGTGAATAGAGGAAGTGTCCCAAAAGTTTAATTGATAAACAACAATTCATTGTTTCATAGTGCGATAAGTTCAACCTAGACCAAATACCATAGAGTTTTAAATAATTCTTCAACCCAGTAAATACCAGTAGGTAACATAATTTAATTCTGAAATCAATCCAGTAGCAAAAGGGTACCAATAAGGTATTGAAATTTATGAATCATGATACTTAGACAAAATGACTTGTAATAACCCTGTGCAGGTCAAGCGACATTCCCAAATCCGAGTTCATAGCTATTGATGTACACACTCACCTGAAACATTGGATAGGAGTGTGAGCTCACAGCTCGTGAATGATAATGCAATACATAATAATATAATTTTAAAATCAAGGTCTAACATAAAAGGTTGTAGGTGAAAATAATATGAGTCATATACTAGTTCCAAAAAAATAAATAAGTGTTTTCAAATATCTAGTTTGTCTAAAAGCATTTATACACCAATACCAGAAGCAACCAAATCCAAATAATGATCCAAATACCCAAATTCAAAGTTTTAGATAAATAATAGAATCAATAATAATAAATAACCACATGGTGAAAGTATTAGAGAGTAAGGCAATAAACCAGAATGTCAAAACCAAACCAGATACTAGAATACCAGAAGTCACGGATAAATCTCAAGGCGTTCTATAAGCCAGTTGGATCCAACATCAAACATAGAGTCACCACAGAGTGGCAAACTAGGTCTTTTCCCTAATCCGTTCCTGTGAAGGTCACCCGGATACACTAGGTCTGTCCTTCCCGGTTGAGAAACTAGAGTCAGCTCACTTGAGCCTATTCTCTTGTTGTTAGAGGCACCCGCAAAGCGGACTTTTTCTTTAGACTTTCCAATACTAATAACCAAAATAATCCAATACCAATTCTCACCAAACATCACCATTGTGGGATTGAAAATAATTTATTTTCAAAAAAAAATAATATATTACCTTTCTAAAATATGGTTTCTATTTAATAAAAAATCAATAAAGCAGGCTGACTTAAAAAGAAAATTCAAGTATAGAAAGTTTTAAAGATAATCAGCAAGGTAAGACCACTCACCTGTAGCTGATGTCAAAATAAATTTCTAACAGAAGAGAAAAGTGTAATCAACCTGTGATAATTTAATATAGAATATAACTATTAATTAAAATCCCCAAAAATGATGTAAATCTATATTTTTGTGCCTAAATAATCCTAAATAGTAAAAAAAATGCCTAAAGAGCACTCTAATTGGTCGAATAAACATAACCCAAAAGCACGCATGCACACAAGATAAAATTTACAAACCCATCACCTTCATCCCCTATTTTTTTCCAAATTAGGTTCTACATTCCCCTTTTCTTTTTATTCTTTCCTTCTGCACTTCTCTTTCTTTCTTTCTTTCTTTCTTTCTTTCTCTTTTTTTCTCCACTCACTTCCTTTTCCTTCCTTTCCTTCGTCCTCTCCTCCCTTTCTTTTCTTTTATTCTTCTTCATCATCTCACGAGTGCTCACCAACCACCTTTATTGTTATTGCTACAATTTTTTTTTTTGCAGCAATTGCAACTATTGCTCCCTTGCACACTAGTACTAAAAAAAAGAACGATAAAATTCCCACAGACCACTCCTTCACTCTCTAACTCTTTCTTCTTCCTTTTCTTCACCAAACCAACCCAAAACAACAACAAAATAACTATAGTCCACTGCTGTCATGGGCACACCCAATGGGCAACCCCAAAATTGGGCACACCCAAACCCCCTATTTGCTCCATTTTAGTCCCTAGTTACAACACCAAATGTCCCCAAATCCCAAACTAGAACTGGAACCATTTAGTAGCCATGGCTGCCACGGCAGTCCCCAAAACCCAGCACACACGCACACACAAATGACCAGTGAATATATCGCAGCATGAAATCAATAACTAACCCAAAAGAAAATTTAACTCACTATAGATTACTTCATAAAAGAAAAATGAATAAAAATGTTACCTTAAGGATGTAATGAAGTCCCCTTCTCTCTCTTTCTATGATTCATGCAAGCCCCCTTTCCTTCAATAAAGCTCTCTCTCTCTCTCTCATATTACATGTATATATTCGGACAAGCCCCAAATGACATGCATAGGAAAGTGACTTGGAGCCCAAGTTCATTGGGGATTTAATCTCTTACACCCACTTCCATTGTGTTCCCATGTCTCATCCAATAGGAATGAGTAAAAGTGTCTTGGTGCCCAAGCTCAAGGATGTAGTAATCCTATACAAACCACTCACATGTATCCTGTTATCTAATCCAATAGGAAAAGGGTTGAAGATATATGACACTCCTCCATGTGTTCTAATAATTCAATTAATTAATGCTAGGAATAAAATTATTTAAAAAAATAAAATAATGCATGAAACAATTTGTAAAGGAAATAATAAGAAAATTTTTGGGTCCTCGTAGTGAGGGCTTACACTAATGATATCTACAAACATCCTTTTGTAAATTACAATTAAAGATATCAAAATGAGGTGAACATGCATAATCTAACTCAAGGTAACATTTGATATCACTCCTAACTTCTAATACATGCAAGAGTATGCAACAATACATACAATAGAGAGGTTCAAGTGAGTAAGAGAATAATCATGCTATATAACTCAAATGAAACACGCATATTCCCAAACCTTTAAGCCTCGATTCCAAACTTTATTGGTCATGCACTCACAAATGAAGCATCCACATGGTTCTCGCAACGATATACTCATTGTAAGTGTAAATGTAAAGGGAAACAAAAGAGCATATCAATTACAAAAAATTGAAAGAATTTAAGTGTATCAGCCTAACATAACTTTATGAAGGATATATCATAGTTGAGCATTGACTTAAAGAAGTTGACAAATGATAACTTTTACTCCATTGAAGTCTCAAATCAAGCGCATCTCGGATCAACTAAGACTTTTTAGGGTGGAAATGTGGCTAGAAGATGTAGAAAGTAAATCAAATCATGTGTGATTAAGGCATGAAATGAACAATGGTTGAATAAATCTAACTCTCCCTTTTTGGTTTCATGATGCTCTTCTCAACATTTTTCTTCTTTTTCCACTTTTTTTTTCTACTTTGCAACACTTTTTTTCTTGCTTCACTCTTTTGGTTTACCTTTCTTTTAACCTTCTCATGTTTTCTCAATTTTCTTTCTTTCTTGAACTTCTCAACAATCTCTTTTGTTGCTTTTGTCTTCTTTCACATTGCCTTATAAAACTCTATTCCCTCCTTTGCTATACATGAACATTGCTTGCAAACGAGAAACAATAACATCTCTAAATGATGGGAGAATTTCAAGATTTTCCAATTTACACCAAGATCAAGAGAAAGAATGGTTATAATGAGGTTCAAAAGGGTCATCAACTTTTCAAGAAAGACATGTGGTTTGCTAGAAGAATAAGGGCCTAAAATCATGTCCAAAGTATCCAAACTGTAGAACTCAAAAGAGAATAAGTGTCAACATTCTTAGTCAAAGCTTAACTTATGATACAAATGCAACATAGTCAAGCTATTGAAGAAATAGAAGATGAAGAATTACACCTCCTGTAAATGTATTCGCTTTGAAAGATAATAAAGGCTCTAAAACTTACAAGGTAAAATATCCACTTATACAAGGATGAAAATGCACAAAATAGCAACATATGATATTATATAACATGATTGTGCACAAAGATGTAATCCCCTCTACTCATACATGTATGATGCAACCTGTATTAGGTGTAATGGGTAAATCAACATTAACTTGAGTAAAGACACATGCATATACATTTATCTTCTTATCCAAATTTGCATTTCACAAATATGGCTATTGTTCCCGTAAATGAATCATCAACACATCCACGATAAATAACAAAGAGATAGCATGTAAAGTATGAAAAGACATATTAAGAATGGTACAGTGAATTGCTAGAACCAATCTCTACCAAATATCCTAAATGGTCGATGAATAGCCCTACAATATAACACTTGAGAATAATCAATACACCACAAAAAGATCAAAATATAACAAGAGATATGTACAATAAAGCTAAAATTTGACATCCACTATGAATTATAGAGTTTTAGATACAAATGATGAAGTACGTGCACATATAGATGGTATCTAAACTCTCTCTAACTAGAGGAAGTCAACATCATTAGTTTAAAATTTTAAAAAAATTTATACAAAAATTGTCTAAAGGTGCAACATAAACAAAACAAAAACAAAAATAGAGATTAAGTCTCTAAAACTACTCTCCCCCTGACTAAAGTGATGCATTGTCCTCAATGCATGAAGACAAAGCACGAAGTAAGATGAAACGACGAAGGAGGAGGGGTTAGGGTGCCTAAGTGCACCCCCCAACTAAAATGGAAACCTAACTAACAAAACTAAGAAAAGAAAAAACTATCTAAACTACTCGTACTCCTACACAAACACATGAGAGAGAATCACCCTATGCCACTAAGTGGAAAGGGTTAAATGAGTGTAAACACGACCAATTTCAATATCCTTAGTAAACTCAAGGATATAACAATTATGCACACACGGGTCAAAAGGGTCATCGAATGTAGAGAGAGTTGATGAACCATGCACTAAGGTGCCTATCAAAGTCACTCCATTAACCTCTTTATCCTCCCCTTCCTCTAGTGGCTCTCCACAGTGCAAGGTATTCAGTTTTAATATCGAGGGTTTAAGCTCCAAAGGTTCTGGCATGTTAGACCTAGCTGCTAGAAGCTTAAAGGTATGGATCCCATGACTCTCACATATGATTGACATGCCTTATAGACAACCAACACCCTCATTCACTTGTACCTCCCTGACTTTTAGAAGATCAAAACCTTCATCAAGGGTAATAGCTTTCTCTAAAGGATTTTCACTGTGGTCTTCCTAATTATGGAACTTCTTTGACCCCTCTTTTCTCTCACTATCTTCATCAACCTTTTTTCTCATTCTTATCTTGTTTAAAGTCCTTGATCATGGGCTTCTCAATCCTAAACTCCTTGATCATGGGTTCCTCTCTTTTTGGTCTCTCATCCCTATTCTCATCTTCAACAATGTTCTCACTGACCTTAAGATTTTCTTCCCTAAACTCAAAATCTTGGAAAAAAAATTGTAGTACCCTGAACCCATTATTTTTCCTATTTATGTATTTCTTTAAATTTTATATCATTCTAATGTACATTTGGGTCAAATTGATCAATTAAAAGTCATGTTGTAACTTAAGCCTATAGGGTGAGACACATGGGATTATTTCCCATATGTATCATCTTATATACACAAAACACACATCCTACGGATAGAGAGAGAAAGAGGGAGGAGAAGAAGAGGAAGAAGAAGGAGAAGGGGAGCTTAGAGAGCTTCAACCCAAACCAAGAAAGGCCATTTGGAGACTTGGACAAGCTTCAGGAAGGTACGGTTCCACACTCTCTCTAGAATTGTATATGTATGTGTATCTATCTTGGTGGATTGTGTTGGGTTTTTGCATAAATGTATCTAGGGGTGTTGTTATTGAGTTTGGGGGACCTCTTGGGTTCCAATTACTTGATTTAGAGAGTTTGAAGCTCATTTGTTGAAGATTGGGAGTGGTGGGTTGAAAATCCCCAAATATGTGAAATATAAGGGTTTTGAATTCTTTCTTTAGATCTCTTTGTTTTGATTGTTCTTTCTCCCCCATTTTGAGTTGTTATTATCCTTGTGGGCTAATCTTTGAACCCTAAGAGTATTGGGAAGATTTGGTTATGTTTGGAGGAGTTTCGGTTGAGTTTTGAAGTTTTAGGTCGAACTTCAGTTGCTGCCCAGAACTGGGTATTCGAACTCCCAATATGGAGTTCGAACAGAATGGGAAAGAAGCCCAGGCATTCGAACTCCCCCGGGGGGCGTTTGAACAGTCAGAGAAGGGGTTTTTCCATTTTTCCTCCTGGAGTTCGAACGCCCAAAAACTCCCATTTGGGTGTTCGAACTCCCAATTCATTTTGCCTAGGTGTTCGAACTCCCGGTTGGGCGTTCGAACGGCTTGTCAATTTGGACACTGTTTAGTAAAACGGGTATAACTTTCTCTAGAAAATTTGGATTGATGCATCGTTTGAAGCGTTAGAAAGTAGACTCATAAACATTTGTACCCATATAAGTTTTGCTCTCTAATGCCTTATAGATTGAGAGATATGGAAGTTTAAAGTTGACCTAAAACTATGCCAAAAACCTTATTTTTCTAAAGTGTTACCCCGTACTTCATGAGACCTAACTTCTTCGCCCGAAATGTGTTTTTAAGCCATGACCTATCAAATTAAAGGCCTTTAAGCATATTTTCATATGGAACTAGCCTTGGGTGAGAATCCGTTGTTTGGGTTGGTTGGGACACGATGAACGGATCGATGTTCCGGGTTTCATACTTCACCCTCAACCTTGTGTTCTCATTTTATATTGGGGCTTTGTCCTAGAGTTTAGCATCGCTCACTCTCGTTGTAAGAGTGGGGTGTTGATGAGTCGGGTTGAGGAACTTATGTGCTTAGTCTCGATTTACGTGTTATTGCTTTGTCTTAGAGTCTTGTATTGATATTTCTCTGCTCTTATGTGCATTTTGTGTAGAAACATCTCGTTTATCGCCCGTTCAACCGGAGAGAGGTGAGTAATGATATGTCATGCGTCAAACTTATTACTCTCTGAATGCTTTCAAGTTCAATTAAGTTTCATGAATTTCTTTCCATTTATTTCAATGCATCAATGATTACGTTCAAGTATAAATGCCATGCTCTGAATTACATATGAACCTCACCTATGATATGAATTACAACCCATGGACTAGAACGTTTGCATAAAGTAGATGTAAGATTTCTAGCGTACGAATCCAACTCAAGGTCTTTTCGTGGCGAGACTTTAATCTAGCCCGATAGTCCTAGGATGGGGGACGTGAAATAAACCATCGACATGTAAGGTCTTTCATGACAAGACCCTAAACTAGCAACGATGGTCATACGGTAGGGGACACGAAATAATCTATTGCCATGTTGGGAGATGTCCCTTGGCTTAAAAGTCCAGATGTGACCTTTATAGTTACTATAATTGAGTGCAGCTCTTATGATTGACTTAAAAAGCCTATGTGTGACCTTTATGGTTACTAACTGACCCTAGCTCTTATGATTGGCCTAAAGCACTCTACGTGCTAACAATTGAGCGTAGCTCTTAATGACTAAGCCTCGTCTCACGATTGAGCCATGCTCTCATGATTGGCTTAAAGAGTGACCTTTATGGTTACTAACTGAGCCTAGCTCTTATGATAAGCCTATACGTGACCCTCGTGGTTACTATGTTGGCCTAAGGAGCCTATGCGTGACCTTCATGGTTGCTATGTTGGCCTAAAGAGCCCTGTGGTGACCTTTATGGTTAGTGATGCGGAGCCTAGCTCTGATGTTGGCCTAAAGAGCCCTATGGTGACCTTTACGGTTACTGATGTGGTGACCTTTATGATTGCTGATGCGGAGCCTAGTTCTGATGTAAAGACATGACACTCTTATGTACTAGAATGAAAAATATAATTTATTCAAATGCTTTACGACAAGTTGCGTATGTTTTCACAAGTATTAATGTCACAATATATCTCTCCTTTCTACGATATTATGATATGCCTCACTGTACCATGCCATGGTATGCTTATGCCAAGCCACATGATGCCATACACAACCATGTTACAATTTACATCTCACGCCTATGATACTATGTTCAAATGATATAATGTCTCAATATGATGCTTACGCTACCTATGCTTTCATATATACGCCTTATACGTTTCCGAGAGTAATGATATAGATGTGTCTAAGGTTATACGATGAGCTAAGATGTACACTCACAAGTTATGATATATTATGCTAATGACAAGCTATATCACACTTTACTAGTTCATGCTACGACGTGACTGCCGCTCTTCTTCAACATTATATTTTAGAAATAATGAAATGTTTTAATACAAAAGCCTATGCTTCAGGTGTCTTTAAGATTATACTTATATGTTTCTAAGTTCATGCCACTTATGCATAATTGTACCTCTATTGTCATGTACATTAAATATAAATGTAGTCTATGGTATTTTATGCTCATGCATTATTGTTATTCACTAAGCATTAGCTTATGTTTTCTCAAATGATTTCCAAGTAGTCAATCCAGGAGGTCTTAACGCGAGGCCATATGTGGATTTTGAGTTACAGCCAACGGGCCCATGTTTTGTAATATGTTTGAGGGCTAGACCCAATGTTTTGTAATGGTATAAATGTTATAACTGTGATAAGCCTTGATTAGGCTCATATGTATGTTATGATTTGGACTAGGCACAGCTCTGCCATGTATGACACAGATTATGATTTCAAGTTATCAAAAGTTTTATTTTTCGTAATTATGCATCATTTTAAATGATTACGCATAGGTGATCAACCAGTTATGTAATGCAGCATTGGGTAGCCTTGCTACTAGCTGGTCATGTACCCTAAATCCGTATAGGCCTGGTTATGGGGCGTGACAAAGATGATTTGCTCTATGATGTCCTCATTCCTAAGGTTAGTGGTGGGATGGTCTTGCTCATAGCTAAGAGTAGTGTTGGGATTTGTTGCGTTTATAATCACTTGCCCATGAGAATTTGGTGGAGATTGAGGGCGAATCTCTTCCCCCTCTTGAGCACCCAAGGTTTGCATCAATAGGGTCAAATGACCCTTTATGTGGTCAAGAAGTTGAACTTTTTGGTCAAGGACTTTGTCTACCCTAGAGTTTATATTATTTTGGTCTTGCATGAATTGTTGTGTGGTGTCTTCCAGTGAATCCTCTAGAGTGTCCTCTAATGTGCTATTATGAGGAGTTTAATATGTATTATTTACTTGTATTTGATAAGGTTGCGACGGGATTTGTGTGTGATAGAATAAAAGTTGGTATTGTTACGATTGGGTTTGGTATTGTTAAGGGAAAAATTCCTCATTCCTCCAATTATAATTGAGGGAAGCACACCACTCCGGATTGTAGGTTAGTATAAAAAGCTCCCTTTGGCCATTAGCTTGAATGCAATCTCTAAGAGACAGGAAAGATGGTGCTTGCATTCTATTCTCATTAGCTCGAATGTGGTCTCTAAGAGACCGACGAGCCTTGCAATTGGAGTTTTCTTTTTATTCAATAACTTGAATAACATACATTGAAGCAAAAAAATTGGAAATCGTGATTTCGATATTTAGATTTACAAAAATAACTTATGGAGGATTGTTTGGATTGGTCACAATTCAACTAATCAATTTTAATCCTACTCCTTTAACCTAGTGCATGTAACAATCGTATGTCAAAAGTAAATATGCAAGCAATCACACAAAAGACAAAACACACAATATTTTAGCATGGAAAACCTAACTTGGGTAAAAAAAATCACGGGACCTAGTCCAGCCAACCAAACACTGTCAAGAAAAAATACAAAAGAGTAAACTTACAACCTAACCCTAGATACTCCCAATCCACGGGTGCCGAATCCACGCGCTTGCGGGTGTGCTCTTTTTATATTAATCGAATCCCACGATCACGTATCTATCCCTTGATATGATTCTTCAATGGTTGATTGAGTGTCGAGCTCCATGACACCTCTAGAATCCTCCAAGAGTTGAACTCCAATCCAATGGATCAAACACTTAAACCAACGTCAAACGATTACAAGAACTCAGCATCACAATTGAACCCCTCTATAAGGTGGAAGAGATGGGGCTCTTAAGTTTTGGCTGAAATCTATTTTTCAAATAAGTGTCTGATGATTTCGAGCTACTTATCAAAAGGGGGATGTAACATAAAATTTGTGGCTACAAGCTTGTTAATAATAGTTGTTTTAGATAGTCTAAGCTAAGCTAAGTAGCATGAACACTTTTAGGGAGTAGTAGTGTAAGTGGCAGAAATGTGTTGGGCAATGACACTTCTTGATTGCTCGTAAAAATGTGTTTGGTGCTTCTTGAATTTGTCTTAGTCTAAAATGAAATGTCATAATTTGAACATTTTGAGACACTTATTGGATACTTTGTCAACACTTACCAAAAATCTCACCAGAACAACTCCTATGAATTTGGTAGTAGGAATGACATACGACGTTCATAGAAATGCAAATCATACCCCCCAAATCTATCTTGTTTTAGATATTTTGAGCTAAGCTATGTAGCATGAATACTTTTAAGGAGCAGTAGTGTAAGTGGCAGAAACGTGTCGGGCAATGACACTTCGTGATCGGTCGTAGAAACATGTTTGGCACTTCTTGAATGTGTCTTAGCCTAAAATGAAAAGTCATAATCTAAACATTTTAGGACACTTATTGGATATTGTCAACACTTCTAAAAAATCTCACCCGAACAACTCCTATGAATTTGGTAGTAGGAATAACATACGACGTTCTTGGAAATGCAACTCATACACCTCAAGTCTATCTTGAGATATTTTTAAAAAGAATAGATTTATGCATAAAGAATAAGAAAAGTTTGCATTAAGCAACTTCTAAAATAGGAGAAATGATATTAACAAAGGTATAGAAAAAATGTATTGAGAAAGCAAGCAGGAGTATTTCTGATTGCACTTTAAAAAGTACAAATTAGAGCGCCTAATTACAAGTTAATGTTAGTTATTATTTATGTGTTATTTATCATTTTTATATAAATTTAATATTTTTTATGTTTTATACCCCTTGAATAGAGTTAAAGATAAATTCAAGGAAAATGAAGCAAGATGATGTATATTATCTATATGAGTGGGTGTATATATTATAAAATATCTTTTATTTTTATTATATCTTATTATTATATATATATATATATATATATATATGTATTATGTAGGTTATATATGTGTGTGTGTGTGTGTGTGTGTGTGTGCGCAGGTGAATAATGGAGCAAATTGAACAAATGGATATAAATAGGCAAATGGCTGACAAGGACACGCAAAGAAAAAAAATGGATTGAAGTGTTTTTTTCATGATGCAATAACATTATCGGTAAGGGATTAAACAAATAAAAACAATAATGTTAGGCTATTTGAAGCCTATAAATTGGTTACAAAGAGAGCCATCAAGGGGAGGATAAGTTATGCGCAAAGAGCAAAAGTTTTAGAGAGAGATATTAGTATAGAAAATTTCTTTAGTGATTAGTTTGTTTTTATTTTCAGTCTTGTATTTTGTTGTGATTAGTAATGAAATTATTTTTCGAGTCAAGTCTTTTTAATAGTATGAGTAGCTAGTTTTCTTCTTTGAACTAATTGTAAAGATCATTTGAGGAGCTTGGAATTTCAACAAAGATAATTTGGTTTTTATTGTATATTTTTTAAATATTTCAATTTTTGGTAATTAAATTCTAGATATTTTCGAAAACATAGATTTTTTACTATATTTGGTAATTTCTATGCACAAATCTTGGTTTGGTATACTTATTGCACAAATCAATGGTATGAATTTATGGCTTTAATTTTATTAATCTAGATTTAATTATTGTTTATAAAACCACTGTAGGAATTTCAAGTAAATCGGGTGATCGAATCAATTGGGTCCAAGACCATTTTATTCAGTTTACTTTAAAGTCAAGTCAACAACCATCAATCTCCCAAAAACATCAATTTTATTTTAGTTACTATTTCTGCTCCAATTGTCAAATTTTTATCGGTACCCTTTTAGGTGAAATTCAAACCGGTAGGCTTATATTTCAACTGAAGTCATTACAACACTATGGTGTTTAGCGTGACTTAGTTGGTATCTAATTTTTTACCGTGGGTGAATTTATCTTTTACTGTGGATGAATTTATCTTTTATCATGAGTGAATTTTCGACTCTAACTTTGCATGTTTTGTTAACCGTTCCTTATAGATTCGATCTCGATTTATCTAGTTATTACTGCATCACAACCACATGCTGGCGGATTTCAATCACATTATTTATAAGTGATCAGTTTTTGGTGTTGCTTCCGGAGAACGGCTTTTTAAAAAATAATACAAAAAAATAACAATTCAAAAATTAATTTTAAATTTTCAAAAATTAAATAAAAAATATAAAAAATTTGAAAATTCAAAAAATTCAAAAATTAAAAAAAATAATAATACCTTTGCTGAAATTTCAGGACAATTGATTGTTTCTCTACCTTAACAAAGAAGTTGGACTGTATATATATGTATTTTTTTTTTCTTTAAGTGGATAACCCTGAGCGGATAACTCATGGGTTGCCATTGCTAATATTTTACTTTTCGCAGTTTAATTTTAGTCTTGTACATTTAGTTTTTTTTATCTTGTGATTAACCTCTTTGGTTAGCATACTCGCCTACTGCTGGACGAAGCCAGTCAAGTTGGTTATCATACTTTATGTTTTCATTTTTCATCTAACCCATCTAACTCATCTAACTTATTAACTCATTTTCTTTTATTTAGTGGATAACCAACATTGGTTACCATTCTAACATTTTATTTTCTGCACTTTATTTCAACTCTTTTTCTTTTTCTTTGTGGTTTACCTTCCGAGTTGATTCACAGCCTATTTAGGTCGCCTCCGCTCACTGAGGTTACCATAACCTTGTTACTAACCTGTCTAACATTATTTTCGTTTGTTATTTTTGTGTGCAGGTATTTTAGTATATTGTTATAATTTATTATCTTTATTTTTATTATTAGTAGTATCTTATCGTTAGCCGACTCCAAAAGTGCCTCAGTCTAGTCGTTACTCTGCCCACATCCCTTCAGGTAGGTGATCTTCCATTTCCTCAACTCTGAGAACCGTTAATACTGTTTCTCTTCTTATCCCTGTTTTGTCGACGGCCCACTTGGGTTTTTAGCTTGACATTCTGACTTGTAAGGTTCGTATTGATGGTTCGGGAAAGGTTAATTTATGTCTTCATAGGGCACGTATACTTTTATGAAATATTTCATTAGGGATGTGCATAGACGATTGAATGTTGACTCGTCTAGTGATCTTTCTCCCATTTTCCGTACTCTTTTCCCATTTAAGACTCTTGTTCCGAACATTCAGTTAGTTAACTGATGTCCTAGTTCTATCCCAATGGCGGAAGAATTTTGTCCTCAACCACCTGTGAATCCCAACCCACCAAATTCAAATAATGGACCTGAAGGTGGGAGTGTACATGGTGATCCTCCCCATAGATCTCTTAGGGATTATCTGAATCCCGCTAGGCAAGCGTCTACCTCTTGCATTGTTCTTCCTGCGCATCATGCAGCGATGATTTTAAAACCAAGAATGATCTAGTTGATAAATCTATTCCATGATTTGGATTCTAAAAAATCATATCAGCACATAAAAGATTTCGAGGACGTATGCTCTATGTTCTTTGATAATTCTTACTCAAGGGAAGTTGTACTTTTAAAACTCTTTCCATTTTCTCTCAAAGTCAAGGCCAAGACATGGTTCAATTTATTGAGGCCTAAGTCTATTCATTCTTGGCATGATCTTTAGACAGAATTCTTGAAAAAATTCTTCCCTAAGCATAAAACTGAGACAATTCGTTACCAAATCTCTCAATTTACCCCAGTTTCTAGTGAATCGTTTTTCTAATGTTGGGAGAGATTCAAAGATTTGTTAAGTGCTTGTCCACATCATGGTTTCAGCAATTGACATATCATAAATACTTTCTATTCATCATTGACTCCACAAGTGAAGCAATTCGTTAAGTTTATATGTGCAAGGACTTTGTATGACAAAGATCCATTTAAAGCGTATGACTTCTTTGATTACTTAGCGAATTTGGTTAGAGATTGGGCCACAACTAGGATCCAAAATCCTGACTCTAAGCCTAGGATAATATTTTAGTTTAATCAAGTGGATGATCTAAATGTTAGAATTTCTGCACTTATCCAAAAGATAGAAGCCATAGAGACAAGTAAGGCCAGTGTTGTGAATACGAGTCTCCTAGGGAATAGAGTTGTTTAATGTGTGGTACACTAAAACATGAGACTGCTGCATATCTAGTTATACCAGGATTCAAGGAGGCTTTGCATGGCCAAGCCAATGTGGTTGGTCAATATCGGGGTATATATAGTGACCAACGAGTTTGGAGGAACCCTTTCTCGAACACATATAACCTTGGATGGAAAAATCACCCAAACTTTGGGTGGAGAAATAAGGGTCCTTCGAATCCTTAAGCATTCCAAGGAGGGCCTCAAAACCTCAACCTTTTCAATCCCAACCTATTCAAACTCAACAATCCATATCTTCCAACCCCAACCTAATACATATCAACCTCCTCATAGGAAACCTTTAGAAGATAATGTTCATCAATTGACAAATGATATGAGAGCAGTTAATAATAGGGTGGATAGGCAGGACAATGTGTTGGACCAACACACTAGGATGTTAGAGGACATAGCAAAGAAAATGTGTACTTTGACCCACCAAGTGTCGGGAAGATTTCCATCTCAACCCCAACCAAATCCAAATCCTAATAAGCAAGTGAACATGACCGAATCGATGACTGATCCTCAATCCAATCATGAGCAAGTTTAATCCATCACAACCTTGAGAAGCGATAAAATATTGATAAAACCATTCATCCTAGAAAGGAAACTCTTAAGGATAGTGATGAAGGGAAGGGAGATGTGAGAGAAAAAGATGAGAGTGGGAAAGAAAAAGAACTAGTTGAGCCAGTCTTAGAGCCAACCAAAGCATCTGAAGATGAGGGCATTAATGTTGTGAAATATGCTCCGTTTCCTCATCGATTGACCAAACCAAAATATGAGCTTTTGAATTCTGAAATTTATGAAGTGTTTAAATAGGTCAAGGTTAACATTCCAATTTTAGATGCCATCAATCAAATTCCTTCCTATGCCAAGTTCTTGAAGGACTTGTGTACTGTAAAAAGGAGGTTGCATGTCAAGGAAATTACCTTCATGAATGAAAGTCAAAGTGCGATTTTGCAATGTAAGTCCCTGCCGAAGTATAAGGACCCTAACTGTCCTACTATTTCATGTATAATAGGAAGAAACAAGATAGATCGAGCCCTTCTTGATCTAGGAGCAAGTGTTAATCTACTCCCTTATTCAGTTTATCAACAACTCGGATTAGGTGAGTTGCGTTGTACACGTGTCACCTTGCAACTAGCTGATAGATCTATTAAGGTTCCTAGGGGTATTGTAGAGGATGTTCTCATTCAGATAGATAAGTTTTACTATCCAGTGGATTTCATTGTGTTAGATACACAACCGATTGAGAGCATTAATGCTCATTCCCAAATTTCTGTTATCATAGGACGACTATTCCTAGCCATGTGTAATGCCGTAATCTATTGTAGGAATGGGTTGTTAAAGTTGTCATTTGGGAATATGACTGTCGAGATGAATATCTTTTCAGTTGAAAAACAATCAAAAAAGTATGAGGACATCAGAGAAGTAGACAACATTAAGTCTATTATGCAAGAGTATTTTAGGAGTGAATTCTTTGAGGATCCTATCGAAAAAGCTCTTGTTTCGAGCAAGCCACATGATCGGTTAGATTGTGATTGTGTCAAGTCTAAGGACACAATTTTTGGAGGGATAGAGAAAGAACAATGTATGCAAGTGGGTCACTGGACCCCATCATTTGAGCCTTTAATTCTTAGTGTCATAAAGCCTATCCCTTCTGAACAAAAAATGTTGGCCCAAAAGGCAACCCAAGAGGGATGTTGAATTGAGTTTTTCAAAAATTAATACAATAAGATTAATTAAATTATAATCTAATCAATAGAACAATGATTCAAGATAGATGAAATGCAATGTAATCAATAAAAAGATGAAAACAAAGCAAGAGAAGGCACACCAAGAATTACCAAGGTTCAACCACAATTCGTGGACTACGTCCTCACCCCAAGACCCTCTTGAAGTCTTCTTCTACTATGAAATCTCCAATTACAAAGTAGGTACTGATTTACCAAATGCTCAACTCACTTTTACACAAGAACTTCTTCTCAAGTTCTTCCAGCTACCAAGTGGTTTTCTCTAAGATCTACTTCAACTTACGAGAGTTTTTCTTTTACAAGAGAACTCTCAAACTCTCACTTACAAGTGTATGAAAGATATACAACTAAAATACAAACTCTCTATCAAGAGTGGATTGGAAAATAATAGCTCACTTAATGCCAAAATGAAGACAAAAGGAATGTTTAGATTTTTCTCAGCTTGATCAGTCAGTGGATGTTGTTTTTCTTGTCTCTCATCATCTATAAATGTAGTTGGAAGCTTGTATATAAACCCCTGTAGCAATTTCGTCCGTTAGTGGTTGTTGGGGGTTCATTTAATGCAAGTCTAGTCCATTATAACGTTAGAAAAACTAGTTGTTAGTCCCCAGGTGTCGACACTTGGTTTCATGTGTCGACACATTCAGCTTATATTTTTCAGATGTTATCCACTGTCTCTATGTGTTGACACATCAACTCCATGTGTCGACACTTGATCATGTTGTCTTTAAACTTTTGGCCTCAGTCCTCATGTGTCGATTCTTCATTTTCATGTGTCCACATATTATCCAGAAATCTTCATTCATCCTTCTTTTGATCAAGTTCAGCTTTAACAATATTATAAGATGTTCAAGGAGTCTTCTCTTTGGGATATGATAATAGATCAAAGTCTTCAATCTATCAAAGATGTCCTCTATTCAATTTGGATTGAATTTATCTTTTGACAATCATCTTTTCTTTGTTTCCAAGCTTCCAGAACTCCTTTCCATTAATGCCGAGCTCTTCTTCCTTATTTCCGAGTTCTTTTCATATAATCATCTTTTCTTGTTTCCAAGCTGCCAAAACTCTTTTTCATTGATGCCGAGCTCTTCTTCCTTATTACTGAGTTCTTTCCATCTGCTCCTAATGACTTTTTCATCCATGTAGAGCTTCATATTTATGATGCCTCATTGTCGAGCTCTTCTTTTTGCTACTAATCCTTCTTTCTTCCTTAGGATCACTTCAACGAGTCTTTTATAAGCTTGATGAAATCTACTCTTGAACATCTTCAATTTTTTCGAACACATCATTTTCATTGACTCTTCATATCCCAGATGAAGTCTTCACTTGAATTCTTTGCAGAGATTTTGCAATTATGATGGATTCTCTTTTTAAACACCTTCAATATCTTTAAAATCAAGTTAACTTTATGAGTCTATGCACACTTGATGAAATCTTCTTTTTGAACACCTTCAATCACTTCGAATGCAAATCATTTGATTGAAGTTTGAATATTTTTCATTGCTTAGTTTTGGTGCATTACTTGACTCTTAGAGTGCATAGCTTGACTTGGCTAGTTGTGCATCCTCTTTAACATGTATTAGATTTTAAGTCAAAACTTTTAAGTCTAAATTATTATCTTTATTAATCTGCACACTAAGTAAATGTACTAGAAAAATAACACAAGGTTTAATTATCATTAAAATCAACATGGGGATCAATCTTGAGTCAACAATCTCCCCCTTTTTTATGGTGACAAAACCTTTGCAAATGAAATTGATATAAGATTAAATGAAATGGACCAGATCAGATTGTAGACCAGTAGAGAGCTCCCCATTTATTTTATAATTAGGCAACTGATGCTTAAGAGTCAAAGTCTTTTTGTTCTCTTATCAAAAACAACTCTCAAGGAGTTTTTATCAGTTAATTTCAAAACAAATTGAGGGGAAATGATTCGTGTTACTCCCCCTAAGAACATGCTCTTTGAAGCAATTAATTATCATTCTTCTCTCCCTTTTTGTCAACTCATCAAAAAGAGAATAAAAAAAATTGTATAACCGAGACAAGTACAATAGCAAAAAAATTATATAATAAGATAATTTGTATGAATAGGAAAGCAAACAAGCAATCAAACAACCAATCAAGGCATCAAATTTTCAAGAGAATAAGATCACATTTCATTCATTCAAAAAGTATAACAAAATATTGGAAAATTCATATTCACAAAATGTTAAACAAAAAAAAAAATAACAGGACCATAATGTAGGGACTTTGATGCAAGAGAAGTGTAAGGAAGCTAAGGAGATGCGCAGGGAGAGGGGGATAGGTCAACTGGATTAAAGGCAGTATTGGAAGTGCCAGGAGTGTATAGAGACCTTAGACTATATCGCAGCCTGCCCAAAGATCTAGAGACTGGTAAAGGTGATATGGCTCTTGATCGCTCCCTAAAAGGATGATACTTAACCGCAAGTGTACGGCCGCGATGTAGTAATAATTTCTAGTAAGTATGAGGTTAATCCCACAAGGAAGATGGTTTACATAAATAGGAAAACTTACCGTGGATCAAAAATCTTAGGAAAAACACTCCAATAAACAAAAATATGATTTCAGGTTGAGAAAAGATTTATTATCTAATTTAAACGAAGAAATAAAGAAAAAGCCCTAGGGTCAATCGAATATCGTGAAATTCCGAAAGAGATAATTTAATAACTCAAATCCTTCGACTACGTCATGAGTCTCGGATTCGAAAGATTTAGCGATAAAAACAAAGGTTCTTCAAAACTTCAACTCCTAGAATGAATCAGGTTGTTTTAATCAAGGACGAGTACCATCGATTCGCGCAGCGCATATACTGAATATAAATTCACGCATAAACGTTATCAAATGACTCGCTCCGAAAACTAAAAATAGAGTTAGTACCTCGCAAGAATTCAGGGGTTGTGATAAAGTATAAACTGGTAATCCAGTATCGTTCTCTCCCAATGGACCTACCCAAATATAGGCTCTACCACTCAACTCACACTAACCTAACCTAGGATTAATTTGCAATTATGTGGAGAATTAGATCTAAAATAAAATGAAAAATAAAAGGACTGAAATCTTTTAGTTTTTGATGGGGGTTTTGAATTACTAAACTAGTGCAATAGAAATTAAAGTAATTAACTAGGCAATTAAAGTAAAGCAAATTGAAATTAAATTCAAATCAATTAAAATGGAAAGCCTGGATATGATTGATTCAATCCACCAATTCACAACAAGAATTTCAAAAGAAAGTTTTTATAACTCAAATCAAGAATCACACCGTGGATTCTTAATTCGGAATATTTTGACCATAAAACGTTGAGTTCATATTTACACATTTCTCAAGTCATTTGATGGTGCGTTATAACTAGGGAATCGGAAGAAAAGGTAATGCAGGCGGAGCGTCTGCGAGACGCTCTAGGAAACTTTTATCGAGTCATGGTTATTTAGCATCATAAGGTCTTTCTTAGGTTAAACAGGGGTGTGTGACAAGACCCGCCATTCAATATCCTAGAACCGATGTTGTTTTGGGGCGCGTTAGGGTTGTCAAGGGCAAAATGGTCACTTTGGATGGTTTCGGTTGAAAGTGATCAGGGATAGAAAGGAATGTCATGTTAAGCATGTCGGGTCATTCTGGGATGATCTCGAGAGAGTCTTTTACTGTTCGGTGGGATTTGCGCGGTGCTGGGGCGTTTAGGGGCAAAACGGTCATTTTAACCAGAGTTAGCCGGAATTGGACCGGATGGCGTGTGGAGTACGCCTATCGATTTAGTAATATTTTCGAAGCGTGGACTTACCGTTTTGAGAGATTTTGAACTTTCTCAAAACGTGCCTAGAGGCCCAAGGGGCAGGTTTGGTCATTTTTCACCGAGTCGGGCTAGCAGGCGCCGGTATTAACCTAGGTGTTGGTTCCCGAGACCGCTCGGTCTCGGAAAACTATCTGTGTGGTGTTGGTCCCTGAGACCGCCCGGTCTCAGAGAGCTACCTGTAGGGTGGTGTTGGTTCTTGAAAACGCTTGGTCTCAGAAAGCTACCTGTGAGGGTGGTGTTGGTCTCCAAGAACGCCTAGTCTTGGAGAACTACCAAATGACGGACATTCTATATTGGCGGGCTAGCAGGCACCAGAAGTGAATCGTCTGGAATTTGATAAGGTGTTGGTCCCCGAGATAGCCCGATCTCGGGAAGCTACCTGGATGGCATTGGTTTTCGAGACCGCCCGGTCCCGGAAAGCTGCCTGGAATGATGTTCATAGCTTCATTTGGACTTTGTAGGCCTAGAAAGTGACTAGTTGACTGGATTAGAGTTTGAAGGACCCGTATTGGGTTTGCATGTGTTGTGATGTTTGAAAACTGGATCCAACCGGGTTGGAAATTGCCGAGCAAGCAAAAATGGGGTGCTTACATTATGCTTGCAAAAGAATGCCCTTCAGCTTGTGCAATGCACCGGCCACCTTTCAAAGGTGCATGATGAGTATCTTTAGTGATATAATGGAGAGATTTTTGGAGGTTTTCTTGGATGATTTTTCTATGTATGGGGATACCTATGAGAGTTGTTTAGAACACCTCGAGAAGGTGTTAAAAAGATGTGAGGAGAGTAACCTTATCCTAAACTACGAAAAGTGCCATTTCATGGTGACACAATGTATAGTGCTTGAACACATTGTGTCTAGCAAGGGGATTGAGGTAGAAAAAGCCAAAGTTGAACTGATCCAGAAACTACCTACCCCAAGAACTGTGAAAGACATTTGATCTTCTTTGGGTATGCTGGTTTCTACCAATGATTCATAGTAGGATTTAGTGTCATCTCTCGTCCAATATGCCATTTATTGTCAAAAGACGTTTCATTTGAATGGACGTCTGAATGCCAGGAAGCTTTCGATAAGCTTAAAGGATTGTTGACAACTGCACCTATCATCCGGTCACCCAATTGGTCTTTACCTTTCGAGTTAATGTGTGATGCTAGTGATTATGATACAGGAGTAGTTTTGGGGTAAAGAGTGGATAAGAAACTCTATGTTATCAATTATGCAAGCAAAACCTTGAATGAAGCCCAATTAAACTATACCACAACTGAAAAGGAACTCCTTGTTGTTGTGTTTGCATTAGATAAGTTTCGATCATACTTGGTGGGGTCATTAGTCATCGTATTCACTAACCATTCTGCACTAAAGTACTTGCTCATCAAGCCTGATGCAAAGCCATGCCTCATCCATTGGATTCTTTTGTTACAAGAGTTCTACATTGAAATTTGAGATAAAAAAGGGGTAGAGAATGTAGTTGCTGACCATTTGTCACCACTCCCTACTGATGGGGAAACCAAAGATACTTTCCCTATCAATGAGTATTTTCTGGATGAGCATCTTTTCCAAATCCAAACACTTTTTCAAGCAACTGTTCCATGGTTCGTTGATATAGCCAACTTTTTGGCTATTAGTAAGATACCGTCACACTGGTTTTACTTAGATAAACAAAAATTCTTCAGAAACGTAAGGTCTTTCTTCTGGGATGACCCATACTTGTTCAAGTATTGTCCCGATCAGATAATTCATCGGTGTATCCCCGACAATGAGTTTCATTTTGTCATGGACTTCTATCATTCCTATGCTTGTGGTGGCCACTTTAGTTCGAAAAAGATGGTTGCAAAGAATCTACAATCTGGCTTATATTGGCCCACCAAGTTTCATGATGTTCACATTTTTTGCATATCTTATTGATAGGTGTCAACGACTAGGAAGTCTGACTAGAAGGCACATGATGCCCCTCAATCCCATTCTTACTCTTGAGATATTTGATTGTTGGGGTATTGATTTCATGGGACCGTTCCCTAGTTCATTTGGATTCCTTTACATTCTTGTGGCCATTGATTATGTGTCTAAATGGGTGGAGGCTGTTGCTTCTCATATCAATGATCACCGTGTTGTGGTCAAGTTCTTAAAGAAGAATATCTTTTCTCGCTTTGGTATGCCTCGTGCTGTCATTAGTGATGGTGGTACTCACTTTTGTAATAAACCTGTTGGAATGTTAATGCAAAAGTATGGGGTCATTCACAAGGTTAGTGCACTTTATCATCCCCAAACTAGTGGCCAAGTTGAGTTAGCTAACCGGGAGATTAAGCACATTCTTGAGAAAACTGTTAATCCTAACCATAAGGACTGGTCCTTAAGGTTAGTGGATACACTCTGGGCTTATAGAACTGCTTACGAAACTGTGTTAGATGTTTTTCCTTCCAGGCTTGTGTATAGGAAATCATGTCACCTTCCGGTAAAAATTGAGCACAAAGTCTATTGGGCCATTCGCCAATTTAATGAGAATATAGATGCGGTTGGCCAAACTAAGAAGTTGCAACTCAATGAACTTGAGGAACTTCGAAATGATACCTATGAGAATGCAAAGATCTCTAAAGAAAACATTCCATGACCAATACATCCTTCATAAGTCTTTTTATGTTGGTTAAAAAGTATTGCTTTACAATTCCCGGTTATACTTGTTTCCAGGCAAATTGAAAACTAAGTGGTCTGGAGCTTATTTGGTAAGAGATATATTACTGGACGGAGCGGTGGAAATTAAGAATTCCATCAATGGGAATGTTTTTAAAGTCAATGGGCAAAGACTGAAACCCTACTTAGAGAACTTTGTAAGTTTGATTGAAAGTATGGATCTTATGGATCCACCATTACTTGAGTAGAAGCAACACCCAATCAGTTTGTATAGTTAGTTTAGTCTATTTATTTAGTTTGGTAGCTAGTTTGTCTTTAGTTGGAGGGAAAGCATATTTCTTCCCACCCATGTTTGTCTCATACCCTTTTCCTTCCTTTTTGCCTTGTTGTCATGGTTATTTGCTCCTTTTTTTTTTTTTTTGGTTTGGGGGGGGGGGGGGGGGGGGGGGGGGGGGCAAGACACATTCGTTTTTCTAATATTTGTGTTATTATCTTCTATTATTTTGTCTTTGTGACCAGCAAGCGTTAAAGAACTGGATAGTGTCATGTCTTCTGATATAGATGGTCGAGTGTTTATATTTGCATGTTGCACCTTCTGGATATTTTCATTTGATATTAGGGGCAAAATAATTAGCCGTGCAAAGATGGTGAGGAGAGTTAAGCTCTAAGAGGAACAACCTCAACCTCTTACTGGTCTCCTAACTGACCAAGCTCACTTGCACACATCACATGCATACTTAGACGCTAAGCCCGCCTTTTAAACTTGAATTTAGTTCACCAGTAGCTTCTCGGGCCCACTTGAAGCTAAATGACCATTTTGCCCCTAGGCATCCGAGCACCCCGGGAACCACACCAGCTTTGGGTATCAAACCGATGACTTCCCAAGAATGCTTCTTATAGTATTCTCAACATTTCTTTACCTTTCCAGATCATTCCGAGTCAGTTCCGGCCAACCCGGTACAAAATGACAGTTTTGCCCCTAGTGGGCCGGTTTTCTTTTCCGACCATACCGGCTCTGGGTATCAAACCGGTAACCTCCTGAGACTACTTTTTATAGTGTTCTCAACCTCCCTTTTACTTTTCCGGATCATTCTGAGTCAGTTCCGGCCAACCCAGTGCAAAATGACCATTTTGCCCCTGGTGGGCCGATCTCCTTTTCCAACCACGCCGGCTCTGGAAATCAAACCGGCAACCTCTGGGAACATTCTGAATAATGTTTCCAAATCCCAAGTCTTCTTCCGGGACAATCCGAGTTTGTCCCGGCAGTTTCCCAGTCCAATTGACCGTTTTGTCCCTAAAGGCCCGGTCAACCTTTCCGACACATCTTATCCTCACTTTTTAAATCAAATACCTCCAGGACACTATTCTAAGTGTTCCTGCTCTTTTCCGGCCTTCCAGATCATTCCCAGCCTCTTCAAATCATTCCCGGACTTTTCGGAGTCACTCCTAGTGAAGCCAGGCTAAAAATTGCATGGTAGTCACTAGTACAGGCGGCCAAATCTAGTCAAAGATACGTTGCTTGCCGACCTTAAACATCTCCTAAATGGCTAGCGCCACTAGTAGTGGCGCCAAGCCAAAAAATGGCCTGGCCTGGCACCAGTGTAAACTTTGGCCTAGCGCCACTGCAACATGCACTAGTGTTGTCCAACCTCTATAAATACAGAGCCTCATTCAACGTGAAAAGGGTCCGCAAATTCAACCTAAAAATCATATAATTTGATATACAGAGCTCGAGCACCTCCAAAACCCTAACTTCCCTAGGTTTTCCAAACCCTAGCCACCCTACACAAACCCTAGCCTCCTATACACTCATACACACCCCCATACACTCATACACTAGCCTTCAACCATCCTTTGAAGACTTGAAGAGCTGCAATCCAAAGTTTGAAGACAACTCTTGAAAACTGAAGACGAAGATCAAGACAAAGACCAAAGATAACACGGCACGTAAAATAAACAAGGTACAAGGTAGGTCCTCCATTTAAATTTCCGCACTTCCCCCTCTCTCTTCTCTCTCCTAACCCACTTGGGTTTTCTCTATTTTAATCCCCCATCTCTTTCGCCCCCTTTCTTTGCATGCTTGAAACAAGGAGATTCCCGGTCCATGTGTAGGATTGGGCTATTGGAGAGTCACCGTGTCGGGGGCTTTCTTCTAGTCTAACCAGAGACCACGTGGGTCCGGCCCCCTTGATTATGTGGTGAAGCCTTAGCCTTGTATGTTTACAACCCCAAAATTGCATTGTGCATATCATGATCTCCCATCTTCTGAAAGTCGTTTTCAAAGTTGTTTTCAAACTTGTTTTCAAAATTACATCAAAATCTCTTTTTCAAAAACTTGTTTTTAAAATCACGATCCTAGGGTGATTCTAGCTTCTCCATGGCTAGGGTTACTTTAGGAAAGTGTTACATTTAAAGTGACTTTCATAGTCTATATTTTCAACCCTTGTTGTTTTCAAAACCACTTTCTTAAAGTGGTGCTAGCCTTCCTATGGTTAGAATCACTTTAGGAAAGTGAGATGTTTTATACCTTCTAAAAACTCTCTCTTCAAAGGTCTTTCTTCCTAGAAATCTTCTTTTTCAACATACCTTCCTAAAACTCTCCTCTCCAAAATTGTTTTCAAAAACTCTCTCCTAAATCTATTTTTCAAAGCTTCCTTTTTCAACTCCTTTTCAAAAACTCTTTCTACTCAAAATTCACTTTCTAAAAACATTCCCTAAATTCACTTTCCTAAAAACTCTCTTTCCAAAAATCTTCCTTCTAGAAACTCCCCTCTAGGATTTTTCCTTCCAAAATCTATGTTTCCAAAAACACACTTTCCAAAAACTCCTCCCTAGGATTCCCCTTCTAGAAAATCTATGTTTCCAAAAATGCACTTTCCAAAAACTCTTTCCTTAGAGCTCAAGTCATGCCCTAGAACCCACAATTAGGAAACCCTAATTTTCTTCCCAAAAACATGATTTTCAAACTTGCCCCAAACCTAGGTTTCCAAAACCTCTTGTTTTCACATCCAAACTGCACATGTTTCCAAAACCTATTTTCTACGTCAAAACTATAATTTTCCAAATCTAGGGTTTCTATAATCTCCCTGTCCAAATCCTTGCCAAATCAAATATTCCCGTTTATGAAACAAAATCCAATCCTCCGTTTTTGAAAAACCAAATCCAATCCCTTCCTAATCCAAACCTTTCTTAATTCAACTCCTTCCTAATTTCCTACCTTCTTAAACCATAAGTTTCTTAAACCTAAACCTTAAATCTTTCCTTAAATTTCAAAATCCAAATCTTCCCTAATTCAAATCCTTCCTAAACTTCCACTTTCCTAAATCTTAAGTTTCCAAAACTTGAACATAAAAATCTTTCCTAAGTTTTAAAACTCAACTTTCAAATCTTTCCTAATCCAACCCTTTCCTATTTCAACCCCCTTCCCAAATCTTAACTTTCCAAATTCAAGTTTTCAAACTTTTCCTAAACTCAAACCTTTTCTAATCCCAAGATTTTCTAAAACTCTAAGACTTTCTAAATCTTAAACTTTCTAAATTTCAAATCTTTCCAAATTCAAAAATTTCTAAATTTGAAACTTTCTCAAGTTAAATCTTTCTAAACCTAAATCTCTCCAAAATTCTAAACTTTCCAAAACTTCAACATCTTTCCAAATCTAAAATTTTCTAAACTCAAAACTTTCTTAATTCAAACATTTCCTAAACTGAAAACTTTCCTTTTTCAAACCTTTCCCAAAACGAAACTTTCTTATTTTCAAAACTTCCTTGTTTTTAAAACTTTCCAAATTTAAAATTTCCCTTTTTCAAAACATTCCAAACTTCAAAACTTTCTTAACTTGAACCTTTCCCAATTCTAAACCTTTCTCAAACTGAACTTTTCTTAATTCAAAACATTTCTAAATTCAATATTTTCTTATTTCAAAACCTTTCTTAAAACGAAACATTCCAATTTTCAAAACTTTTCTAAGTTGAAACTTTCTTAAGTTCCGAACTTTCCTAATCCAAAACTTTTCTAATTTGAAACTTTCCTAATTCAAACCTTTCCTAAATCCAATCTTTCTTAAACTCTTGAGTCTTTCCTAAATCCTATCTTTCCTAAGTCTAGGTTTCCTAAACCTCCATCTTTCCAAAACCAAATCTTTCCAAAATCAATCTTTCCAAAGTAAGTCCAATCTTCTCAATTTCAATTTCCAATCTCCTCTTCTAATCTCAAATCAAATCCGATTTTTCAATTCAATTTCTTTCTTTCAATCCAATCTCTCTCTCTTCAAATCAATCTCTTTTCAATCGGACTCCGGTCCGAACTACGACTGACCTGATTCCCCCAAAGGGATACGTAGGCAACCTTCATAGGTGCGGTCACAATACTTTTCAAACTTTCAATTCCACCCTAATGGGTGCGGTTTCCAAAATCTTTCCAAATCTCAAATTCCAATCTATTTTCAAAATTTCTATTTTCAAATTTCTATTTCCAAATTTTCAAACTTTCCAATTTCAATTCCATCTCTTCAAATCTATTTTTCAATTCTCTTAATTTGCACTTGCATATCATACATCATGTTAGTTTCTTTTCAAACATTGTTGCTATAAAGTGAATAAGGTTGAACATATGTTAATAAAGACTCTCATAGGTGAATCTAGGGTAGATTGACATGTAGGTACCGAAAGGGCAGAGTAGGGTGATAGCTTAGTGCGTCTTCCTTACACGTAACCAACCTCCGAACCTAGAATCACTGATTTCAAAGACCAAAAGGAGTTATTTTTCAAAAAAGGGCTAAATGTTTTTAAAAGGTTGCCAAACGACCTGTTTTCTTAAAAACCCTCTCTTGAGGAGATATTTTCAAAATCGTTTTTTCAAAAACCCTAAGTGTAGTCTTCGGATTATTCTTAGTTTTTAGGTGACCTAATTCACCTTAATCAAGTTAGGTGGTGACTCCAAATCTTTTTCAAAAGCCCTTTATTCAAATCAATTTTCAATTCAAACCTAGTCGCACTCATTCTTTTAGGAGGGTGAGTTCTAACAAGAGAGTACAGCATTTTTTCCACTTGTGTGAGTATTCCTCGAATGCGAAAAATCTAGGCGCGACAATGCGCAAGGCCGAAAAGTGTACAATTTGAATACACTCGAGATCTACAAAAGAGATTTGTGTATCTTTTATAATTTTGTACAGTTTTATGTGGAATGCAAATGTAGATTTTGGAGATTTGTTGAAGCATGTTTTCATTCACTTTGGCATAATTTTGTTTTATCCTTTTTTTTTTAATACAATTACAAGAATTTATCTTAACACATAGAAAGAGACTATTTTACATCACTTATTATCATCTCATGATAAGTTTAATATTTCTACATGTTGTATAGTTTCATCCGTACAAAAGTGGAGATTATTCATCAAGTGAGCTTTAAAGCTAATCATGCCTTTTGGAGTATTTACATTTATTCTTGATGAATTTCTTTCATATCACTCATTCAATAGCTCCATTATACTTGTATTTGACTTAATTGTTTTAATTGCTTAGGTAATTGAATATGTTAAATTCTTAAAGTTTTGAGCTATTGTGCACTTTAAAAAATGAATCAAGACCGTCTTTGATTTTTTGAGCCACAAACTTCTTTATTGATATAATTCCCTTGGAACCATCTTAAAGCCTATTTCTTTCTTTCTAGCTACATATATCATTGCTAAAGTTTTGTCCTTAAAAATGAAAATACAAGTATGTTCACTTGTGCAAGTTGAATCGAAAAAATAGGTGATTTATTTGCAATATGAAGAAGAAGAAAAAAGTAGCAACAAAGGAAAGAAAAGAAAAGAAAAACAAAGGAAAAAGGGAAGTAAAAAAAAACCAAAGAAGAAAAGGAGTTTGTCTATTAAAAATGATAATAATAATATTAAATGAAAAAGAGGAAATGAAAGTGTTTAATCATTAATCAATTTATGCCTTAATCACATATGTTTTGAGCCTTTTATCATTTCTTTTTCCCTACCTTAATTCTCATGACCAAGTTACAACCTAAACAAAGTTCTCGATAATTTGATGTGTACATTGCTTATTCATACACTTTGTAGAGAATTCACTTATCAATTGCTTGTGTGGTTTTAACATTGAGTATTCTTTCATAGAGCTATGCTAAGTTGTCTCTCACGATATATTCACGTCATTTCTTTATAGTTGTCTCTTTTAATTTTACATTACATTTACTCTTTTGAAAAGGCAACCAATGTGAGATACCTATATTCTTTCTTTCTGAGAGAATATCCAGTGAGGTTGAATTAAAGCTTAAAGGATGTATCTGTATTTTAATATTGTAATGTTTTTCTTATCCTGCAATAATCGCACACATACAAAAACTTCTCATATGTTGTTCTAAAACATTATCTTGCTTGTGTATTAAAAAGTAAGATATACAGAATATGCTTGTGTTGTGATGCATATAATATTGGATATACAGAATATGCTTGTTTGTGATACATATAATATTTTTTTTTTCTCATTATTCTCACTTGTAAACCACATTTTGATGTTTGTGGGTACCATCACTGAAAATCTTCACGAAACTCCACTCGTCCACTAGAGGTAACCTAGGGATTTAAAGACTTTGTGTGTATTCTAAATGCACTCATGATCCCTACAAAAGTGGAGCCTATCTTTTTACATATGTTTATTGTTTTGTTAGGGACTAATAAAAGCTTAGTTGTAGATTTGATTGTACTCTAAAAATACAAATTAGAGCCCCTAATTATAGGTTAATGTTAACTATTATTTATGTGTTATTTATCATTTTTTTATAAATTTAATATTTTTTATATTTTACACGCCTTGAGTAGATTTAAAGATAAAATCAACTAAAATAAAGTAAGGTAATATATATTATCTATATGAGTAGGTGTATATATTATAAAATATCTTTTACTTTTTATTATATCTTATTGTTAATATATATATATATTATGTAGGTTATATATATGTGTATGTGTGCGCGCGCGCGCGCGCAGGTGAATAATGGAGCAAGTGGAGCAAATAGAGCAAATGGATACAAATGGGTAAATGGCCGACAAGGACAAGCAAAGAAAAAAAAATAGATTGAAGTGTTTTTGTCATGATGCAATAACATTATCCGTAAGAGATGGAACAAATAAAAAAAATAATGTAAGGCACTTTGAAGCCTATAAATAGGTTACAAAGAGAGTCATCAAGGGGAGGATAAGTTGTACGGAGAGGGCATAAGTTTTAGAGAGAGAGATTAGTGTAGAAAATTCTTTAAGTGATTAGTTTATTTTTATTTTCAGTCTTGTATTTTGTTGTGATTAGTAATGAAATTATTTTTCAAATCAAGTCTTTTTAATAGTATGAGTAGCTAGTTTTCATATTTGAACCAATTGTGAAGATCATCCGAGGAGCTTGAAATTTTAACAGAGGTAATTGGGTTTTTATTGTATATCTTTTGAATATTTCAATTCTTGGTAATTAAATTCTAGATATTTTCAAAAGCGTAGATTTTTTATTTTGTTTGGTAATTTCTATGCACAGATCTTGGCTTGGTATAGTTATGGCACAAATCGATGGTATGAATCTATGACTTTAATTTTATTAATCTAGATTTAATTATTGTTTATAAAACCTTTGTAGAAATTTCAAGTGAATCGGGAGATCGAATCAATTGAGTCTAAGACCATTTTATTCCGTTTACCTTTAAAGTCAAGTCAACAACCATCAATCTCCCAAAAACATCAATTTTATTTTGGTTACTATTTTCTACTCCAATTGTCTAATTTTCATCAGTACCCTTTTAGATGAAATTTAAACCGGTGGGCTTAGATTCCAACTAAAGTCATTACAACACTACGATGTTTAGCGTGACTTAGTGGTATCTAATCTATTACCGTAGGTGAATTTATCTTTTATTGTGGGTGAATTTATCTTTTACCGTGGGTGAATTTTTAGCTCAAACTTTACATTTTTTGTTAACCGTTCCCTGTGAATTTGATCTCGATTTATCTAGTTATTACTGCATCACAACTGCATACTGGTGGATTTCAATCACATTATTTATGAGTGATCAATTTTTTTAAAAAATTAAATAAATATACTATGCATAATAAATAAATAAATATAGTACTATATTATCAGCTTCTTGCCATGTCAATGTCCCTCATTTTAGAATTTATTGTGTGAGCATATCGCATTCTAAGGATTTTCATTACACCTGATTGATAATATTTGATTTCAAAATATAAAAAATATCATATTTAATAATACTCATTTTAGTAGTGTAACAGTTAAGATTAAAAAAAATTATTTTTATAAATTATCTTATTTTTTAAAATTATTCACTACATCCGTGCATCGCTAGGGCTCATTACTAATATATACAATCATATAACTACTTTTAAAGGAAATTTTTACAAGCAAGAAAATCACCGGAAACTCAAAATATTAAATATTCTTGAGAAGATGAAATCTTTGTTTTTGTTTTTCAAGAGAATATTATATACTGACTCCCAGACACTCTTAATTTAATTTTATGTTAAGAATACATAAATAAATTTTCATTAAAAAATAAAAACATATGATAAACTAAGATTTATTGAGTCGTGCAATCTTTGTTGAGTTTGATCGGGCTTAAAATGTTAATAATGTCCAAACAAATATGTTTCAATCATGGAATCAATTTTACTTATAGTGACATGAAAAAGTTTGCTTTTGATTATATTCGTCACCACTCAAGCTTACTATGTAGATGAAAGTACTATTTGTTTTACTGTTTATAGATAAAAATATATTTTTATATCTTATAAATAAAAATATTAAAGTTCCAATTTTTTTAGTATAAGTGTATTGTAAATGTATTATTTAGAACTTTCAAATAATATCGTTATACTGATCAATGACAAAATACATAAAATTTGAAATAAAAAAGGAAAATAAGAGATGAAAAAAATAACAAAATTGTAGCATCTGTGCATCTGAAAAGAAGTAAAATAAACAATTTATGGCAAGCGTGATTTTTAAAAAAGTAAATTCTTTATGGCATGTGTCAAATTATTTCATTTTAATGTTATTCATTTTTATTTCAAAATTTTATTTTTTAAAAATTTTTAGAATAATGTGATATTGTGGGTATTCAGAACAATTATATATTCACTATTATGCTGACTTAATTGGAAAATATTACGAGGGACACATTCAATGTAGATTATTTCATGAGATGTGCCATTTATATTTTAGATATTTAAAATCTAATTTATTTTCCGTTAAGAAATTTGTTTGATGACTGAAGGAAGGCCTCAAATTAACGTGGAACGTCCATCCGGAAATTAGAATACTGGTTTTTATGTGTTACTTGAGACTTGATAGCTAAAGAGCACAATCAAAGAAATCTTAGCCAGCTGCCCATGCCTAATTTACCTTGTCCTGATCATCTTTAAACCTTCATCTAAAATTGCTTTGATTAAATTCTGTGCTGCTATTAAACTGGCATCCATGCAAGGAATTACCAGCTTAGATAACCTCCACTTGCATATTGTCAGATAACTAGAGATATCTCAAAGACAAAATTTAAAGATGTTCCTCCAAGACCTTTTACATCCTCTGGTTTGAGCCAAGAATTGGATCAATAGCAGTCATGGCAAAAACAGGTTCCTAAACAATCATCCCTCTTCACAATGGAGCCAAAAAGGATAATTGCAATAGAAAAGTAAGCTTTGAAATTAACTACTAGACATTGGCAGGTTAATGAAGGGAAAATTACTCGATTTGGTGCTTAATGTGACAATCTATGATTTACGGTCGAAAAGGACCAAAGTTATAAATGATAAAAATCCGAAGAAACTATAAATGTTAGGAACTAAACAGAAATAAACCAGGGTACTTAGAAATAACTAAGAATCCAAGGCAACTAGAGCAAAGCTTGTACAAGGTGTCTACTTTTTTAGTTTATAGCTAAAGTGATACAGGGTTCTCCCCATAAAGAAAGAGTAGTAAAGGGTGTTATTATAATTTATCCTAAATTGTGACCTAAAATGGAATAAAAAGAAAAATAGAAACCAAAATAGCTAGACTTTTTTAAGTTTTTGAGTATAGTTGCCAAGAAAATCTCCTTGGGTGAGGGACTTGCTTCCCCAAAAACTTGCTTCCATAATAGACATGAAAATTCTCATGAAAAGAAATTTCTAGCAAACATTTTCGAGACGTTTTAAAATTTCTAACACACTTTAAAGAAACTCATCAGGGAACTGTTAAAAATACTATGAAAATTCCTAAAAACGCGTTTCTCATAATTTCTAGTATTTCTATACTCTCAAACCTTATTTTCTTAGCAATAACACCCAGCAAAATTCAAGACTCTCTCTCATGGTAGTCCCTAGTTTTATAATCGTTATATATAGGTATATTTACTATCATTGCACCATCGATTTGCCAATGTGAAAATGTAGAGAGAAAGGGAACACAGACAGGTAATTTTGCAAAATAAAAACAAGTTGGTTGATCATGTATGACTTAACTGCTTTGTATGTCTTGTGTTAATGTAATTTCAGTTTGCTTCCCTCAAAAAAAGTTCTATCTATTTTTTAAGAAATGGCTTGTTTACCAGATTATCATCACGAATAGAAATAAGTAAGTGAATTCAACATGTATTAATGAATACAGGCCAAAAATGTAATTCCAAACTTTATAAATTACGGGCGGTCTAGATAGACTTTACAGGCTATCATGCCAATATCTAGCCCTAGTCAGCCTATGGATGCCGTGTTCCATGAGAGCTTCAATGAGAAAGAATATGGTGATTGCCATATAAGTTAAGCATAGATCAATCTCGATTCAACTCCTAGTCTCCCACTTAATCTAGTCTAATGAGAGCCTATTAATTCTTAAAATGGAAAAATTCTTCTCCGCAGAGTCGATCCTTGGTATGCAACCCCTGCATGCTGCCCTAAAATCTCCATTGGATGAACTAGAAGCATAGCTAACAACTAGTTGTCTCAACTCAAGACATTAGTTAATTGATGAGACATCGAATCATATAGTCTATGAAAAAAAAATGTTCAGGTAATCTTCTAATTATCACGAAAAGGGAATATATACACGGCCATTTCCATATCTATTATCTTAATGAACATGTCTAGTGTGAATGATATAATACTCTTCAAAGGATTCAAAGATGAAAGAGGTTATGACACTGAAGAAAGATAATCAACAGCTTTAACTTAGCAAAATTACGTACAACAGATTATTGCATTGCTATGACTTATGTGAAATCATAGAACTAACACCTAGGCACTGAAAACTGTCATAATCATAACGTGATATCATATATATAAAATAAATCTATACTATTATAAAGTAAACTCATTTGGTGAAACCTCCGGTGAGACTTTTTTTTTTTTTTGACAAAAATGACCAACAACAATAAGTTCATCCACTTTACATTTAACACGTGTAAGGATAATTATGTAAAATTTATAACTAAACTACTTATCCAGATTCTGTAACTGCCCACTACTAAATTAGTAGTAGAGAGAGGAATTAAGTATAATGTAGCACATGTACATAGTGTCTGCCATTCTTATAGTAAATAAATAAGTTAAGTAGATGTGCTCCACACGTTTGCTAACTTAGATTTAACTCTCGGGGCTATGATGCGAGGAATTTATCTATCGTAGATACCCTAATTCCAGCGTAAATGACTTGTCTTCGACTAAATCAAAAAATGAATTAATCGAAATACACATAAATTGATCCAGACACTTTGACAGCAATATCCAAAAAAAATATTATTATAAAAAAATGAAAAAAAAGGTAACAAATCGTCCAAATTTGATGGGTATTGGTTTCAATAATCAGTTTTAGAATTAACTCGTAACATACTTGTCTTGCTTTGTCCATCATAAGGCGACCACAATGTATTGCAAGATATAAATCAATTCAACAAAATTCTGGAGGCAATCAAACTATATTAAAGCTTCCTTTAGCTTCTTCTTAGTCTTACATTTCACAAATCTGCGAGAACCATTAGGTATTTTTTTTTTTTTTTATTCTTCAAAATCTACCCAATTTAAAATACCCTCATCAACGGAACAATTCAGAATTCAATCACAGTATTTTTAAGGTATGTTCACTTTCCTTTTCCCCTAATTTATTTCATAATTGTCACAAAACTATATAAATACCATTAAGTATAAAAAATATCTTGTAACCTTATTATTCAAACACAATGTTGCTAGTTTCATATTAAGGTCCCGAATTTGACAATAATGATACAAAACTCATATAATTATTGTATTGTCCCAGCTATTAGGTTAAGCCTATATGTAAGAATGAATCTTCATAATTGATTTGATAAAATTGGATCCATTGAATTAAAATCACAAATTCTATGGTGACTTTTCTTCCAAATCTATTCATATGTGTATTCTTGGCCTTGAGTTCCTCCTATTGGCTAAAATTGAAGAGGAGAGCAATTTGCCAATGCATCTGATGTAATGAAACAAAATTCTTCCCTATGCAATATGAGAAAATATTACCTTTCACTCATATTGAACTTCTATTTACATATATATCATTAAATTGAAGTTTACGTTTTTATATTGATAATGCTAAAAGGAATTCACAATCAGTTATTAATAATAGGAATACGATTATTGGTTCTTCACCTGGTCACCAAACTGGGGATCAAAGTTATTGATTACACAAAAGAATTTTACCGAATCCCTGATACAACATAAGAGAAACTTTAAGAAAAAGAAACTAAAGATTTGCCGAAACATTCAAGGTGGTTGTAACTGTATGCACGGTTTGACTACACTCTTTCGTGCTTGAAAAAGATTTATATATTTCACCTTCATTTTAGAGATGGAATATCATGAAGAAAACAAAAGAGTCATTTATGTAGGGTAAATAGACCTAATAGGCTTTGTCATCCCACGTGAAAAGTTACTGAGAAAAACACCTCTTTAATTATTCTCAAGTTTTAGTAAATATTTCTTTTACAACAAGGTGAAAATAAAACGAATATATGGTGATACTAATCGAAGTCGGGTCAAATTTGAGGAAAAGGTTCAATAATTAGTCCAGTTTATACATATCTATATTTATTTATTTTTATATATAAATATTATATTAAAATATAAATAGAATGATTTTTTTTTCTTTATTTACATGACTTTGGTCTTTGTTTTATTAATGACGTCTGTGAAAAATTATTAACCTAAAGGAGACAAAGCAAGACGGGCTGGGGCAGGAATAGGGGAGGGGTTAAGTGGAGCGAGAGAGAGTCAGGGCTGGTGAATAGGATAGAAGTTTCTTGATCCAAACCTGTCCTATTATCATCCCTAAGAAGTGTATGCAAATGTAGCATCTTAAAAACAAAGGTCAAAGTGAAAATGGATCTAGCAACAAGAGGTAAAAGGTATTGTCCCCTTTTCATAATTAATAAAGGCTCTAATTGGACTAGATTAAATGAGAGATTAGGAGTCGTATAGGTACTGATCAATTACGAGTATATAGCAATCGCCATATTCTCTCTCGTCTCTATCATGGAAGCTCTCGGACATGGGGTCACAAGCGGACTAGGGCTGGACATTGTTTCAATAGCCCGTAAAAAGCCTGAGGACTGGGGATTCCATTTTGGGCCCGTAAAGCCAGGCTTGGCAGGTTATTTAGGCCTGAAAGAATTGCTGAGCAGCCTTGGCAGTTTCAAGTCTAGCCCGACCCGTATTTATATAATTAATATGCTACTAGTCTGTGATTCCATATTACGGGGTGCTTTGATTGCAACTTAAAAAAGTCATAAGCTCAAAGTTTAAGGTGGTTTTAAAAATTTATTTTTTTAAATGATTTTTCAAAGTTTAAGCTAGTTCTAAAAATAACTTTTTTAAGTGAGAAGCCAAACATGGTTTAAAAAAACCATAAACTTAAGTTATAAGCGGCTAAAAAAATCGCATCCAAATACATTTCATACCTATGTGCTTGTGCTATTCTGCACTCTATTACTTTCCCTACTATTTTTTTAAAAAGAATTTATTAGGTGATTACTAGATTGTGTAATTGAACAGAAGTAGACTAAGTGCGAGACATGATAGTGCATTGTATGTGAGGCTAATTCTTTCAAATGATAACAGGTGGTTTCATGTGATTTTACAGTATTATCTTTACGATCTACTTAACAAAGAAAATAAAGTAATAAAAATTGTTTAATCATAGGGGTGATTTCGGCATCTTAAAAAAATATTATAGATCCTCACCAAACTTCAGTGTTGAGTTTATAATAATATTAGCTTATGTACATTATGGGTGATATTATTCATACAAAGAAATGTATACAAAATTCCAATGCCAAAATAATGTAGTTGAATCTAAATATTTTATTTTAAAACAAAACACTCATAATAATAGTTGTTAATAATAATTGGCATCAGCATATCATACTGATAAAGTTTCTCTACAAATGCTTTAAAAGAATAGCATTGTCTCTACATTATACATGTGCATAGGTTATGGAAGCCAGGTGCCTATTGTTGATTAGAAAAAAAATTTTGACTTCTGATTAATGGTTATCCCTTTGGATGATTTTTCTAACTTTGCCTACTAAATTGTGTAACCGAACATAAGGTAGACTAAGTGTGAGACATAATAGTGCATAGTGTGCGAGGCGAATTCTTTCAAATGATAATAGGTGGTTTCATGTAATTTACGATCAACTTAACAAAGAACATAAAGTAATAAGAACTATTTAATCATAGGGTTGATTTCGGCATCTTAAAAAATTATTACAGATCCTTACCAAACTTCAGTGTTGTCTTTATAATAGCTTATGTACATTATAGGTAATACTATTTATACAAAAAAAATGTAAATAGAATTCTTATACCAAAATAATGTGGTTGAATCTAAATATTTCACTTTAAAATAAAACACTCATGATAATGGCTGTTAATAATAAATGTCATCGCCACATCTATTGATAAAGTTTTCTGTACAAAATTTTTAGAGCAATAGATTATACATATATATAAAGTCAAGTGTGATTAGAAATTTTTTTTTTCAATTGTGATTAATGGCTATCCCTTTAGATGTATTTTCCAACTTTGCCACTTGGCCTAATCAAGTGTAGCTTATAGCCACCAAAATCACACCATTGGAGACCTCAGGGACAAAAATAATCTGTTGATGAATATTTAGTGATATGATAATATTTAGTGATACGATAATATTAATTATAGGCCAATTATTTCAATTGATGACAGATGATGCATATGATTTTACAGCATTATCCTTACAATCAACTTAAAGAAAAACACAATGTAGTAAAAATTGTTTGACCATAGGGGTAGTTTCAACATCTTAAAAAACATTATAGATTCTCACAAAACTTTAGTGTTGGTTTTATAAAGTACTAAAATGGTAGCACACACTATATGCGTGTGTTATTCTATATTGTATCACTTTCTCTATCAGTTTCTAAAAGTTAAAAAAAAAAAAAAGTGATTGGGTGATTAGTAGCTTATGTAACTTCAAAAAAAGTGAAAGGTGGACTACGTGTGAGTAGTAGGTGTACTATTACTATTTGTCCTTGAAGTGATAAAATTTTTGCAATAAGTCTTGTTATTGCCCTCTCTGATTTCTCAAGGTCATTTTAGTCCCCTCCTGTAGGCTAAAGCTTCTGTTGTTTTGAATGGTAAATGTTTGCTTTGAAAATGTCTTGTCCCCCTAAATCATGTCCGTTTTCCATTGGGATGTGCGTGGGCAGGGCTAATTTAGCCTTTTCGTCTCAACACAGGGCAAATCATATTTCCTTTTAATCTCAAAACATGAGGATACAGCTGAAGCAATATATCACTTGGGAGATGGGGCAAGTAGGAATGGACATTGAATGAAGCAGACCTATATTAAATAATATGTTCATCGGGATTAAAATTAAAGTCTAAGATTTTTCAAAATAAAAATTAGATGTCCAAGCTTCCTCATTTAACTCAAAAATGTTTTGTTAGAAATAGAGTATAAATGATGTGTTAATTAAAGGGTTTGTCAGTTTTTTTATTGATTGAAAAATCAACATCTAAAATATTGCAACTAATTTTTTTAATAAATAATTTTCTTCTAAAAAAAAGTTAAATAATAAAATCTAAAAATATATACAATATATTAAAATATATAAATATATTGCTTTACATATATTTCGGTAGCCAGTCTTTGAGTAAAATTTTCAAGTGCCCATCAACACAATTAGGTCTAAAAAGTTTTTAAGTCTCATAAATAATAGGCAGGTTTAAACAGGCTATCGAGATTGTAACCATCCAAAGGGCAATACCTAAGTCACCTAATCCGCTACCTATGTACCGGATCGTGCGTTAACTCGCTAATGGGCGAATTGGACGCAAAATCTTGTCAAACTAACGTATTGACAATCCAATTCAGTTTTGACCAATGATTTATCGGAACATGTAATCACCAGTGCAACTCATGCGACTAAGAGGATGGAAACATGCCAATACTTTTCTGTTTAGCTAGTTAAACTGGCCCGTGCGAGGCACGGGTAGTTTTATTTTTTTAATTAAAAAATATTACAGTGGGAGGTAATTTATTAATAATATAAATAAATAAATAAAACAATTGTTGCACATAATGAATAGTGATAGCAGTTGTATGTTTTTGAAATATCACTATTAATAGTTGTTTGTTTCTTAAGCAATAAGATTAAATTATTAGCTTTAACTATAATAAACATTATGCATAATGCTCGAGTCTGTGACTTGAATTAAGTTTATTTTTTTATTGAATATAGTTGTAGAGTTTAAGCTGTAGACTCACGATTGATTGACTCAGGTAAGAAATTTTTTAGTTTCTTTCCCTATTAAGTATGTGTATATATGTACAATTTCTCTTTCGAGGCCTTTAACTAATTACTCATTTAAGTTCGTGTAAGGCAATCGTTACAAGTCATATAAATTTTATGTATTACATAAATAATAATTGGTCACAAGAAATTATAAAGTGGATCGAACTTGAAAGCTTGTACTTAGTAGACTACAAAATCATGGTATACAATTTATTTAAGAAGAATATGGAAGCTTGTACAATCCATTTGGAAAAAATTTTAAAAAGAATTATTTGGAATTAATCTATTTGAAGAAAAGGAGTGGTTTCTTTTCTCTCCCCCTCTCTCCTTTTGGTGGTTCCGTGAGAGAAGATACATGGAGCTATTTCCACGCAACAGAATAATACAGAGTGTGGGTAATCAATAACCACTGGCCCAGTGGGCACCAATGTTGTGGCATTTAGCTTTTGCTTAGGGGCAAAACTGACCAAAAGTGTCAAAAAAGAGTCGACAGAGTGCGAAACTGCCTCTTTTTATATAATTAGATATATTGACAGTTTTTATTATTTATTAAGAACTATACAATAAATGCATTATATTTTGGGTTTTTTTGCCAAAATAATATTTTTTTTTAAAAATAATTCCCTATTTAACACTCTTTCAAAAATAATTTTCAAATTAACATTTTGACATCATCCTTAAAAGAGGTATTTTATTAATAAGCTATTATAATTTACTCGAATTGACTTTTTTGTCCTAATATATAAATACATGTTTTTAAATTTACCACTTTCATGTGTGCTAAAAAAAACACTTACTTTTAATGAGTCTACATCACACTTTACAATATTATTTTCATTTCTCCTCTTAATCATACACTACCATAATATCATGCTTTCGATTAAGTTGTGTAGGCTTTTTTTATTTTATTTTGTAGAATTACAAAAAAAGTATTAAGTTTACAACCTAGGGGAGGGGGAATGAGAAGGTTGGACTCAAACTTATGGGATGAGCGCAAGGCTTGAACATGTGATCATGAGTGTGGTAATCAGAGTCCCTAATAAATGGGAGACTTCTTGCTTAGTAATATAGAGATTAATGGTCACAATTATAAAAATAGCGTATGATTTTTTATGGGTAAAAACCATTCTTTATTGATAGCATTAAATTATATATAAAAAACAATTATACAATTACATGCTATAAGGGCATACCATTAAAAGGAGATGTGGGATTGTAAAAGGACAAACTTAAAATTCGTGTGAAATTTTTGAATATTTTTTAATTGAATTAGAGGTGGTAACGATATAAAATTTTAATTTACTCCCTAAGAGTAGTGTTGGGTTTTAATTGAATTACTTAATTTAAGAATTATCTTTTTGTATGCCCATTGTTCACTAAACTAATTTTAACGCGAGATTTTTGTGAATATAAATTTGGAATCGATGTTCTGTCTGATTGCTGAAAAGTAAAAGGAAAAAAAAAGACTAGCTTTTATTATAAGGCTCAAAGATTTTAGAGCCTTTTTGTTAGTTTTTTAATTATCATGGTGAGTGGATCTAGTTACAAGGGATCTATTGCAATAAACTTATAAAAGGCCTTTAAAACTATTTCATATTTTGTAAATATGTATATACGCGAAACTCCTAGTTTTCAACTTTAAAATGTCACTTTACGAATCTTTCAGCACATGATTGGATATACTCATATTTTTCTTGCTATTAGATATTTTTCAAAACTTTGAAAAACTTCTGCCTTTAAAACTATTTCATGCATATTTTTCAAAACCAAATCTATGGCGTTTTTCAACTTTAAAATGTCACTTTACGAATCTTTCAGCACATGATTGGATATATCTTAGCATTCCCCCCCATCCAGAGTTTGGTTGCACTGTTCCTAGCATCATATTTTTCTTGCTATTAGTTGGGGCCTTTGGATAGCTCGTCGCATTCAAACTATTGAAAATACTTCTGTTCCTTTGATGCATATTTTTCAAAAGGCCAAATCTATGGCGTTTTCTTTTTGCCAAGCTTTAGCCCAGTGACAACCGAGCCTAACCCCCTTCCAATCCCAAATACTATCCCTGCTGGTATTATTATTAGGGATTGTCGTTAGCTCTTGCATCATTCATGGCAGTGACAATTGAGCTACACTTTCAGAGAAGGCAACCGATATACGGACTAATTAGCCAACTCCGGTCAAAATGACCGTTTTTCCCCTAGGAAGCCCAAAAAACCTCGGGACTTCATGCAGGGGTATCTCACACGCCTTAGGAAGCCCATAACCAGCCGAGTACTCGGTTAGTTGAGCTAGATTCCCTTCTTGTAGATTTGTATCCCATTTGGAGGTTGATAGGATGGGAGCCACTATGGCTCGGGAGTAGTTTTTTTTTGCTTATCCTTTTGACCAAAACAAAAAATTAATGAATGATAAATTTGTCATAAAACTATTGTAAATACAGTTAGGTTAAAAAATTTTCTTTTAATATTAGTTGTAACTTATAACACAATGTTCAAGTTTCATGTCCAAGGGGCCGGAACTTTAACATTAATACAAAAATCACATCATTACTGTATTGTTCCAGCTATGAGGTGAGCCCTATATGTATGGATGTATCTTACTAATTGATTCGACACAATTGGCCCCATTGAATTCAAATAATAAATGCTATGGTGTCTTTGTTATGTTTATTCTTCGGCTTAAGTTTCTCAGTGGCCCAAAATTGAGGAGTTGGGCGATTTGAATCATGACCCATTCAAATCAGTCTTGTAATGCTTGGCTTCATTTTTATGTTTATTGCCATAATTCCACAACTTTGTCAAATCATATGAGATTTTTTGTATGATTAAAAAGGTGGGGAGTAGCAACCAAGGTACCAACCCCTTAGGCGTGGCCCTATGCGTTCTTGCCTGTTGCTGAATGTTCGGTTTGAACTATAATTATTGACCTTAGGGAGGGCAAGGCCGTCACTGCAACCTCACTGAAGTACGAACGGATATTAAATTACTTTTTAACAGCATCTGGTTCACCTAACTATTACCGCAAATAGGTTCAAACACGCAACTATTAAAAGAATAGCGGAAATTTATACTAGTTGTTTAAGCCAACTCACCTACCACCTCAGTGGTCAAAGCATCTGAGTTACGGGAAATGAAATTCTTCCCAATATGCAAATAAGAAAATATAATTTTTCACTAATACTGAACTTCTATTTATATAGGTATGGATTCATGTAAATTTACGAATAATTCCATGAAAATTTCTGCTTTTATATTGATAATATCATTGGAAATTTTCATTAATGTTATAAACTAAATAAATTTGAAGCAAGCAAAACACAGTATATAATAAAATGAGTTCTTCTAGAATTGTCAAATAATAATTAAATAGTTCTTCTGGAACTATGGGGATAGATCTTCTTGATCACCCAAGCACGTATTACTTTTATAAGGCAAAATATAATAATTAAATAGTTCTTCTGAAACTATGGGGATAGATCTTCTTGATCACCATTTCATAAGACAAAAGATAAAGATAAAGATAATAGAAATGTAAATAGTTTAGCTATACTCTTTGCCTTTTCCTTCCTTCTCTTTTCCTCTTCTTCTTTTTCTCTCTTCTTTCTCTCTCTCTCTCTCTCTTTTTCTCTCTCTCTTCTGTCTCTCTCTCATTTTTCTCTCTTTCTTCTGTTTTTCTTCTCTTTCTCTCTTTTTCTTTTTTTCTTTCTTTCTTCTCTCTTTCTCTTTTCCGTTTATATAGGCAAATATAGTGGTAGGTTACAAATCACGTGTCATACACCGGTCAACATTTCATAACACTCCCCCTTGGATGACTACTACAAGAAACCTTAAACAAACCGTAGTGAAAGAAAAATGGGTGCGCTAAAAAACTACCTCGTTAAAACCTTGCCAAGAAAAACCCTATGGGAAAAAAAACTGTTAGCGAAAGAAAAAGAGTACAGTCTGCGACTCCCCCTCATTCATACATCTGGTATGAAGTGGAAGTTTATAGCTTCAATTATTTAAAGCTTTAAGACGACACATGCCAATGTTGTGTAGCAATTTCTCAAATGTTACAGTTGGGAGTGTTTTAGTAAATAAGTCTGCCAAGTTGTCACATGAACGTATCTGCCATCAATATCACCATTTTTCTGGAGTTCATGTGTATAAAAGAATTTTGGCGATATATGTTTGGTTCTATCACCTTTGATGTAGCCTCCTTTGATTTGTGCAATAAATGCTGCATTATTTTCATATAATATTGTTGAAGTATCTTTGATTGAGGATAGTCTCAACTATCTTGAATATGTTGGATCATTGCTTTCAACCAAATGCATTCTCGACTTGCCTTATGAATTGCAATGATCTCAGAATGATTTGAAGAAGTTGCAGTTAGTGTCTACTTTACAGATCGCCAAAATATAGCAGTGTTACCATAGGTAAATACATACCCGGTTTGTGATCGTGCTTTATGTGGATCAGAGAGGTAACTAGCATCTGCATAACCAACTAACTCTGATTCTGGTCCCTTTGAATAGAACAAACCCAGATCTGTTATTCCTCGAAGGTAACGAAATATGTGCTTCACCCCTTTCCAATGTCTCTAAGTTGGTGCAGAACTATATCTTGCCAATAAATTTATAAAAAAAAATGCAATATTGGATCTTGTGCAATTTGCAAGATACATAAAAGCCCCAATAGCATTGAGATATGGTACTTAAGAACCAATGAGTTCTTCACCGTCTTCTTGAGGGCAAAAACGATCCTTTTGTACATTTAGTGATCGGACAATCATGGGAGAATTCAATGGATGTGCTTTATCCATATAAAATCGATTCAGAACCTTTTCTGTATATGTAGATTGATGGATGAGAATTCCATTTGATAAATGCTCAATTTGTAATCCAAGACAAAATTTAGTTTTTCCAAGATCTTTCATTTCAAACTCCTTCTTTAAATAATGAGCAGATGTTGTCAGTTCTTCAGAAGTTCCAATAAGATTCAGATCATCGACATAGACTACAATAATAGCAAATCCAGTTTCTGATTTCTTAATAAAAATGCATGGACAAATTGTATTATTCACATATCCATTTTTCAATAGATATTCACTAAGACGATTATAACACATGCGTCCATATTATTTTAACCCATATAGAGATATTTGAAGCTTGATAGAATATAAGCTTCGAGATTTTGAAATATTTGCTTCAAGCATTTTAAATCCTTCAAGAATTTTCATATATCTATTATTATCTAATTCAACATAAAAGTAAGCTGTCACGACGTCCATCAGACGCATATCCAGTCCTTCTAAGACTGACAAACTAATTAAGAATCTGAACGTAATGGCATCCATTACAGGAGAGTATATCTCATCATAATCAATACCAGGTCTCTACGAGAAACCTTGTGCTACTAGTCGCGCTTTATATCTCACGATTTCATTTTTCTCATTTCGTTTTCGCACGAATACCCATTTGTATCTAACCGGTTTTACATCTTCTGGTGTTTGGACTATGGGTACAAATACTTTGCGTTGTGCTAATGAGTTTAATTCTGTCTCAATAGTTTCTTTCTATTTTGGCCAATCACTTCTATGTTGACATTCGTCAATTGTCTGTGGTTCATTCTCTGCATTACTTCTTGTAATTGCAAGAGCCACTTTAAATGAAAATATGTTGTCGACAACAATTTTATTTTTATTTCATTTTTCTCCTGTATTCACATAACTTATTAAGATCTCATTACTGTCCTCTACAGGGAATATCTCTTCAAGTGGTTTCTTTTCTGGGAATTCTTTACAAGAGTTCTTTCTTCTGGAGGTTTAGATATTGTGGTTTCTTCAAGAATACTGACTTGCTTATGCATTTGTACCTTCCTCATTCTAGGAACTGTGTCTTTGGCACCAATAGGTCTCCCATGCTTCATGCGTGCTTGAGATTCATTTGTTGCTATATTAGCAGATTGTCCTACAGGAATATCGATACGTGCTAGAGTATTAGCAACTGGTATATATGATTTTGTTATCTTCTTGGTGTTTGTAAACACATCAGGTAATTGATTTGCAATCGTTTGTACATAAATAATCCTGTGAACTTTTGATTCACATTGATTTGTTCGAGAATCAAGATGAGATACTGTGGAAGCATTCCAAGTAATCTCATGTTATTTTTCTAGTTGCATTTTATCTCCCCCAAATGGTGAGAAAAGTGTTTCATCAAAATGACAATCTGCAAAACCTGTAGTGAATACATCCCCTGTTAAAGGTTCAAGATATCTAATAATAGATGGAGAATCAAAACCGATATAAATCCCAAGTCGATGTTGGGGACCCATCTTAGTACGTTGTGGTGGCACAATTGGTACATATATAGCACAACCAAAAATTCTTAGATGTGAAATATTTGGTTGTTGACCAAAAACAAGTTGTAATGGTGAATATTCGTGGTAAGCAGTAGGTCAGACACGGGCTAATGATGCAGCATGCAATATGGCATGTCCGCAAGCAAAAACAGGTAATTTTGTTCTTATAAGTAAAGGTCGAGCTATATGTTGAAGGCGTTTGATAAAAGATTCAGCTAGACCATTTTGTGTGTGTGTATGTGCAATGGAATGTTCAACATCAATTCCTATGGACATGCAATAATCATAAAAAACTTGAGATGTAAAGTCACCAGTATTATCCAATCGTATCGACTTAATCAAATAATCTGGAAACTGTGCTCGTAATCTGATAATTTGAGCAAGAAGCCTAGCAAATGCAACATTACGAGTAGAAATCAAACAAACATGTGACCATCGAGTGGACGCATTTATTAAAACCATAAAATAACGAAATGGTCCACATGGTGGGTATATCGGCCCACATATATCCCCCTGAATTCTTTGTAAAAAGGTTAAAGATTCAACTATTACTTTTGACGGGGATGGTCTCACAATTAATTTTTCTTGTGAACAACTAGGACATGTATAATCACTTGACAAAAAAATCTTCCGGTTCTTTAGCAGATGCCCATGAGAGTTCTCAATTATTCGACGCATCATAGTTGACCCCGGATGACCAAGACGATCATGCCAAAGTATAAAATTTTTTGGGTCAAAACACTTATAGTGCATCACTTCAAGTGATCCCAAAATTCTTATAGTTGTATAATATAACCCAGAAGAGAAGGTAGTAAGTTTTTCTAATATCTGTTTCTGGCATGAAACAATAGAAGTAATGTAAAAATATTCTTTATTATCTTCATTTGTTGTCTCTATATGATATCCATTACTACATATATCTTTAAAACTGAGCAAATTTCTTGTAGCTCTAGTTGAATACATAGCATCATTAATACAGAGTTTTGTTCCTTTTGGTAATAATATATTGGCTCTTCCGGAACCTTCAATTAATTTTGTACTGCCAAATATTGTCTTAACGTTATTTTTAGCTAACGTTAAGCGAACAAAATATTTTTTCTCTCGAAGAATTATATGAGTTGTTGCATTGTCTACTAAACATATATCTCCATCGTTCATCTTGAGAGCCATTAATGCTTTGGTAGATTTCATATTTCTATACAACATATGAAATTGTTTATTTGATAAGAAAACGAAAACATTTATTTAACATAAACATGCTTAAAAAAAATTACACAAAATGACAATAAACTTAAAAGGACAAAAATATAAACTAATTGGTATGGACATTTCCATTACCAATTAAGTGATCTATTTTTCCATCAAGATCTTCAAGGAAATCTGAAACATCAAGGTGAGTGATTTCTACTGAGTCATCAAAATTTGTGAAATTCATTTCAACATTTTTTCCTTTATCCTGTGTTAATGCTCGATAAAGATTCACTAATGGTTTTGACGTACGACAGGTACGTGACCAATGCCCTTTCATACCACACCTATAACAAACATCTTCATAAGTTTTGGGAGGTTTATTCTGTAAACCTTTCCCCTTTTTTTGTTTTGTTTCAGAATTGTTCCACAAGTTGTTCCACTACTGGTGGTGTGGTGTAGTATTCTTAACTCGAGAACTTGAAGAAATATAACTGTTATAACCTCGGCAATAACCCCCACGATAACGAAAATTATTTCTACTGCATCCACGACTGCGGCCACGTCCACGATCACGACCACGACCACGACCACGTTCATAAAATGAAACCGCATTCACTTCAAGAAATGGTGTAAAGCCAGTCGGGCGAGACTGGTGATTTTTCATCAAAAGCTCATTATTTTGTTCAACTAAAAGGAGATATGAAATCAATTCTGAATATTTTTTAAAACCTCGCTCCTGATATTGCTGTTGCAGGAGTACATTCGAGGCATGAAATGTAGAATATGTTTTTTTAACATATCTTCATCAGTGATCGTTTGCCCACATAATTTCAATTGTAAGCTGATTTTAAATAATGTAGAATTATACTCGCTAACAGCTTTGAAATCTTGCAACCTCAGGTACATCCATTCATAACGAGCTCTGGGAAGAAACATGGTATTCTGGTGCTCATATCTCTCCTTTAAATTGTGTCATAGTGCCAGTGAGTTTTTTACCGTGAAGTATTCAGTTTTTAATTCTTCGTGAATATAATGACGAAGAAATATCATTGCTTTTGCACAATCTTACTGGGATTCGTCATTTTCCTCATTTATAGTGTTTCTAAGGGCCTTTGCACACAAATGGATCTCAGCATCAACTACCCAAGATAAATAGTTTTTGCCTGAAATGTCAAGAGCTGTAAATTCTAGCTTCGCGAGATTTGACATTTTCAGAATGATACACTCACAAGATAACAAAGTTTTAGAATCACAATACACTACAAATCTCACACATCCGAATCTAATAAATTTAATTTGTTAACACTATGCATCAATAGTAAAATTACTATTTAATCACTATTGCTGCATAGTATTATATAATACGTATATATAAATATATATTATTATTTTTTTGTCCATATTATAACTTTCAATCTAGACATCAAAATATAGTCAAGCCACATGTCTATGGAAAGGTATTGAAATAAGAATTTCGAATCTATAAACATCATAGGCTAAATATTTACGATCTAGGAGAAATAAACAAACAAAGTTTTGAAAAATTACTATTCATCACTATTTATCAACTATGCATCACTATTCACCAACTATATAATAAATATAAATTTTGCCATGAAGTGAAGCATGAATAGTAAAAAACCCAAAATAAAGATAAATGAACTAAAATATTAATGAAGTACCTTCACTAATATAATGAAGTACATTCCTGATATATAAGTATTTAAAGTATCGTGTTGATAACGTGTTATAAACTAAATGAATTTGAAGCAAGCAAAACATAGTATATAATAAAACGAGTTCTTCTGGAATTGTCAAATAATAATTAAATAGTTCTTCTAGAATTATGGGGATAGATCTTCTTGATCACCCAAGCATGTATTACTTTCATAAGACAAAATGTAATAATTAAATAGTTCTTCTGGAACTATGGGGATAGATCTTCTTGATCACCCTTTCATAAGACAAAAGATAAAGACAATAGAAATGTAAATAGTTTACCTACACTCTTTACCTTTTCCTTCCTTCTCTTTTCTCTTCTTCTTCTTCTCTCTCTCTCTCTCTCTCTCTCTCTCTCTCTCTCTCTCTCTCTCTTTTCTCTCTCTCTTCTGTCTCTCTCTCGTTTTTCTCTCTTTCTTCTTTCTCTCTCTCTCTTTTTTCTTTTTCTCTTTCTTTCTTCTCTCTTTCTCTTTTCCGTTTATATAGACAAATATAGTAGTAGGTTACAAATCGCGTGTCATCCACCGGTCAACATTTCTTAACAATTAAGTCATTAATTATAGGAGTACAATTATTGGCTCTATAACCACCAAAGTGCTAAACAAAGTTATTAATTTATATGTTTCTGTTGGTACATATTTGCAACGTTTTGAGTCATGAAATGCACTCTGATTTATTCTAATATAAATAGCAAAACATTGTTGGGTCTTTAAACTTCAAACACTTAATCCAAATTTTTTAGATTTTTGAATTTTATGGAATAAAAAATATCCACATGTAACATAATCATTGGTTCTTTTAATTTGTATACAATCATTTATTTCTATTGATAAAGACAATATCCCTTCCGTTTAAACTAAATTTCCAATCTTAACAACTTCAAATGTCAATTTTAAATTTTGTATTTTTATCTCTATCCGATTGTGATATTTTAAACTTGATTGTGAAGGGTCTTTAACTTCATAAATCCAAAAACTTTAGATTTTTTAATTTTATGAAATAAAAAAATTCACATGTAATGTGATCATTGACTCTTTTGATTTATATGCAAACTTTTATTTATATTAATAAAGACAAAATCCCTTATATGTAAATTTTAAAAAAATTTAACTTTAAATCTTAACAACTTTAAATTTCAATTTTGAACTTTGTAGTTTATCTCTATCCAGTTATGGTATTTTAAACTTCATTGTATCACTTTCTATAGATAGGTATATCTACCCCAAAGCATTCAATCCGAATTCATACTAAAATATTAAATTATAAAAAATACACATGTAAATGTTAACATTAATTTCTATTGATAAGAATAACATTCCTTTTAAATTCAACTTCATATAGTCTATCTTTATTTTATTGTTATTTTAAACTTGACTTGATATCTATATATAAAAAGTTTGATCCCAACTCTAATGAAATAATTCAATTCTACTGCAGTTAGTATATTCACATACCCTTTAGTTTTTAAACCATTCATTTTAATTCATGCTGTCTCATTGTTTTTTCTCTTCTAGAATCAAATAGCAATAAATTTACAGATTAACATATTCAATGTCAAGGGCCTTATCAGTTGTCATTTCTCTTGCACATTTGTTGTGACATGAATTTTAGTCCTTTAAAATCATTATTAGTCCTGATAACAAGCTCATGATTGTCATCAAATACAGAAGAAAGAAAAATTATAGTAACTGAAGTGATATCATGATGTCATTGACGGAAAAAAAAAAAAAAAAAGATTTGCACAATGTGGTACAATGTAATATGCGTATTGTGACCACCTCTCCATGAAGACTTTCAAAAGAAAGATATAATGTTGTGATTAGGCACTGATAAGTTAACTTTTTTAAAATATTGTAGTTGTCATTCATTATTTTACCTCTAAAAAATAGTGTTATCTTACTTGCTTTAAGTCACGAGTGGATGAATCTTTTATTTTATATTATTTGGTCCTTGGGTTGGATTATTGTGTCAATTAGATAACCAATTTAATTAAGTTCGACTCTGAGTTTTAGTTGTGTAACCCAATCTAACTTGGTAATTATCTTCACATGTCATCTATGTCATATTAGATGCAAATTTTTATTAAAAAAATCACTTAAATATTTTACCATTAAAAGTTTTTATAATGATGAATTAAAGAAAAATTATGTCTTCAAACTCTTTACTTTTTATTTTATATTTTTAATTAACTGTAGCACGAGTTACTGCTCGTACATCATAAGAGAAATTTTATATAAAAAAACAATGTAAGATTTATCGCAATCTCCATGGTAGTTGTACGATTTGACTGCATTCTTCATGCTTTTAAAAAATATATTTCACCTTCTTTTTAGAGATCGAAAATCATGCGAAAAATAGGGTCACTGTAGCAAAACTATGTTAAATAGACTAGACAGACCTTGTCATCAAGCGTAAAGTTAGTGTAGAAAACACCTCATGATCGTGAAGCTTTTAGTGAACATTTTTTTTTACAACATTGTGCATGAAATCTCTCTCTCTCTCTCTCTCTCTCTCTCTCTCTCTCTCTCTCTCTCTCTCTCTCTCTCTCTCTCTCTCTCTCTCTCTCTATATATATATATATATATATCTCACAAAAAATACAACTGAAAAGTTTGAGGCTAGATCATCCTCTTTGCAAGACTATAGTGTCCTTTGTTTTGATGATTAAACTTGGTGATGGAATAGTTTTATTTCCAATGAAAAACTTTTAATTTCTCACAAATGGCCATTATTTTTAATGGAAAAATTAACAATTTGAATTTACTTTATACTACAAGTGTATTTAAAATGTCAAATTTTGAAACAAGGGGTCAAAGTGAAAATTGGTCTAGCCACAAGGTGTAAAAAGTATATTCCACTTTTAGTAACTAATAAAGCTCTAGCCGGAGTCGATTAAATGGGAGATTAGGAGTTAAATAGGTACTGATCAAATACGTGTGTCTTACGTTATGCATAACCTATATATATGTGTGTATTGCTATCACCATATTCTCTCTCATTGAAGCTCTCAGAGAAGGGTCATTCACGGCGTATGTTTGCCGGCGTCCGCCGGCGGTTCGCTGTGATCAATTTCTGAGGTAACACCATCTCCAATGTGTTCCATGATATTCAATACATACATGCAAATATGTGATACAAGTAAAAACACACAATATGTGTATATGTGAACGTTTGTATGTATATACAGGGCTAATGTGTATGGGTGATCTTGAATTGTCTAACAATCTGAATAATATATGACAAATACGTATTCGAATTTGATGTTGGATTCAATTTTTATGGGTTTATTTTGCATCATTTCGTCTCTATATGCATTATATTATAGAGGAGTTGGGTTGTCGGAGGGTTTGTTCAAACCATGCCCAAGCCGAAAAATCTCTCTCTCTCTATATATATATATATATAAACATCCAAATGTAATTGTAGTGTGTGCGCGAACGTAAATGTATCTATCTCTATTTAATTTTGTTACATCAAATGTCAATTAAATTTCTTGTTCTTCAAGGAAGCATGGTTTCATTATCTCTGTAATGTTCTTCAGACCTTTTTTTTTTTCTTTCTCTTTTTACCTTAATTTTTTTATTTTTGCGATTACAATTTGTGTAGTTAGTTGTAAGATGAGTTGGTGAATGCATGTGTTCCACGCTGGAACTTTTATTTTTATTTTTCAAACCTTTTTTAATCTGTAAGCTTGTTACTAGAGAAGGGTTGTGTCGCTTGAACATTTTAATCAAATTGGCACTTTTGAGTCAATGTTTGTCAAATACTGTTTTATGGAATAGTCTATATTCCATAAATTATGCATGACAAAAGGAAAGAAAGAAGTGACTTTAGATGCTAGGTGGAAAAAAAAAAACAAATTGTTACTAGCTAATCATTCTCATATACTTGAAAGTTGAAACGCCCATATGATGGAAGATGTGGTCTTAATGGGATTTGGTAACAGGAGCGCAGAATGCAGGGAAACTTTAAGTAGGTTGCAATTTGGGTCTGCCCTTTCACCAAGATCTCGGGTCACTCTGGGCTTGAAGGAATTCTGTCAAGAATCTATCTTTGAGAGAAATGCCAAAGCTATCATTTTTGTACTGGTCCCACAATATGATAATTATCTTAATATTGCGATCTTATCATAAATTTTTGTGTTAGGACTCAAGTAGGTGCCGGTACTTATCTAAGAGTCGGATTCATTTAATTCTCATGTACAGGACACTCAGACTCGGCTTGATTTTTTATTTTTTAAATACTTTTTTTGCTTTTTTTTAAGGTAAAAGGGTATTTAAAGACTAAAAAATAGTATTTCATGCATAAAATGGAAGTCTTATGATTAGTTTTATAGTAAACTCAATTATTTATACATGTTTGTTAGATGCATATCCAACTAACCAAATCGGACACATATCCCATACCTTTATCTTAGGGTCAAGTGTCCGACATGGGTATTTCACAAATTTAGAAAAGTCTAGATAACATAGCATTTTTGTGTAATGAAATGAAAAAATAAATAATATGGCTATTGTTTTTTGTAGCCAATCAATACTTAGATATTCTAGTAAAATAATAAAAACATTATCAAAAGTTTTCAGTTGTTTAATCTATTTTCGGTTACAACACTCTTTACTATAGCTGTTAATAACAATTGGTTCCTTCTTTCCACCTAATTCATTCCACCATGGTATATACAATATTAGTGTTACCGAAACACGTTAATACCCTAGCGATTTACATTTTGGAATGCACATTTTGAAACATTTAAACTTTCATTCCAAAATGGTTAATTCCAAATATTTTCCTATTTATGTCCTTAGGAGGATAAAAAAATCAAACATAATGAACTAAAATCTAACAAGAGTGGAGTTTTGACAAGATAAAATGTAAAAATTTTGGGAATTAGGCTCTTAGAAATGTGTTTTACATGATCAATTTAAAAAATAATAGGCTATATATTATTAAATGTCTAATTATTAAAAGAAAATTGCTCTCACATTTAGAAGTATCTTAAATTCTAATAGGGAGATATATACGAGTGTACCCTATTGTTTTACATTTTAAAGCATGGCTTACCCCGTTCAATTCTCATCTTATTTCTCGTACTACAACGATCTCTGGTAATGTAGTACAATATAGCTTATACCAGCTGAAGCACAATGTTTTGTTTTTTTGAAAGGGAAAAATCTTTTTGTTCACTGGTCCAACCTACTCTTGTAGGTCGTTTTTACTCATTCTAGGATTCCATTGCCATGGATCACTTCACAGAGGAAAAAAGGGAAGTGGGAAAATAATTCTAGAAATAACTAGCATTGGATATGATGCACAAATCACAACCAAAAACTTTGTTAAAGATTCAGAAGTTGATGGTATACACCATGTGTAGTGCATATATGCATGAATATGTTCACATACCTATATTGCAAATCCATTGATCAAGATGGTGTTCAGCTGTCTTTTCAAAGGTTTATCTAACTATTATTACCCAGTATAAATTGTGACTTAACAGTGACTGCAACTTTTGTGATTTGTTGTGGAGAAAAAAAGATTTAGGTAATATTTAGCATTATTAGGTTTACATTTGACATGCAAGGGGAAGAAACAAGAGGGGTTTCTATGAAACCCTGAAGAGAATACTTTCTGTGTTTGAGTGCAAATCTCTTCCCCTCCCCCTCCCCTCTACCCCCCTCCCCATTCTCTTTCTTGATTTCTTTTACTTTTCTAATGGATGTTGCAGTTACAACCTTGTCAAGGTTGCCATTTAGTGGTCTGGAAAAGATTTCATGTTGATGATCCTTGTTGGTGCATTATTCTGGTTTCTTGTACTTATCTATGGTCAATGGTTGCTAAAGGGGCTATGAATCCATTTGAAGTGAAATGCATGATTGAAACTTATGGATTTAATTGCTTTTACCATATCTTTTATTATTGAAAACAACTCCCCAAGAAGGCATGAATTCCCTCAAACTGTTTATGGCTCAATTGAAGCACAATTTGAGCATGCACAGGGAGGATAGTTTCATGGACCAAGCCTAACTAGGCACTGCTCAAATAATTGGGTAACACTTGATACCTTTCACATTCACTTTTGGTTGGAGTCTGGTCTAATTTTATCTTTTCATTATATGTCTGTTGTTTTCAGGTTTGTTCAAGAGGCTCTTAAGATATATCAAGTCAAAAAGATGTAGCCCTGTTCTGTAGTCGTTGCCCATGGGTCTTTTGTAGGTGGATAGTTTGGTTGTGCAATCAAGGGGCCTGGACATGTGGGCTGTTTTAGTCCTAGATTTTGGTATACAAGAAGGGTGGCAAGTCCTTTGTGTGTGTGCTACATTACACCTAATCACTCTCTCTACCACTAATTTAGCAGTGGGCAGTTATAGAATTTGAAAAAACAGTTTAGTTGTGAATATTACATAATTACCCTTGCATGTGTTAAATGTAAATGGGCCAACTTCTTGATGTGGGTCATTTTGTCAACAAAGAAAAAGCTTCACTAATGTGGAGGCTTCACTTTGGTGAAACCTTCACCAAACCCCAAGAGTTTGCTTTATAATAGTATAGAAGAAACCATTTAGAATTTAAATTTAATTCCAATTTTAGATTAAAGAGATCAATTATGTGTGCCCATACCTGTCTGATCTGATAGGGAAGTTTGTAGGATTTCCATGGGCAACTTAATTTCCAGAATTTTAACAATTTGTTGACTTCTATGTTCAACCTAGTTTTTTTCAAATTCTTTTACATCTATGTGTCTCATGTCTGACTTTAATCATCACAACCCTAATAGCAAAGGCTGCTTTGGATCTTATTTATATTACACTCTTGGTGTTGTCCTTTATCACCTATTTCACATATGTTACACTTCCTCCTCCTTTTCTTTTTCATTTGCAATAAGTTCGTGTTTTATGTTTTTGTGCGTTGTTTGAGATTGTAGTGGTTTTAGTCTTCGAAGGGCCAAAAAATTTTGGAAAAAAAACTCTGTTATCCCTTTTGTGTGCTAGAAAGTAATTCCATTACTTATGCTACTAGCCTAGTTGGAGATGGCCCCATGTTTAGTCTGTTTCCTTATTAACTTTTCTAGGACAGACTATAGGAAATGAGCCTGCTTTTGGCCTAGACTTTGTATGTTGGAACATATAGACTTGGAACCAAGTGATAAGGTAATTTGGGGATCTTTCAAGTGCAATATGGAACATAGTCCACATAGAAGGACCGGTAGATTAATTAGGAAAGGAGTCTTCTAGGGAATTGTTGTACATATATATATTCACATATATGTACACATATATACATATATATAGGTTTTGAAGTAATTAGCAACATTTAGAGTAGTTTATTTTCATTGGACTTACATTAATGTTTGGAATTTGATCATAGAAGCATGTTGCTATTCTCCTCCTCTCATCTCTGCTTTTTTTGCTGTGTTCTGCATCTAAATCAAACCTGTCTGTAAGTTGGAAAAGATGGTGCTCTATGTTGTGAAGTGGGATATTGAGCAGTTTATCTTAATTCCCGATTCGTAACGTAGTTTTCTTTTTAACCAAAGGAATGGCATTGAGCGTGGGCCTTCAGTTTGGTTTTGATACTCTTTTTTATTCATGGAGCATAATGTTGGTCCAAAAAGCAACCCAAGAGGGGGGGTGAATTGGGTTTTTCGGAGATTAACAACTGTTAAGATTAATTAAAATTAATCTAAGTAATGTAACAGTGATCAATCTATATGCAATGCAATGAAATCAATAGAAATAAAGAAAACAGAGCAATAGAAGAGAGACACAGATTTACCGAGGTTCAACTACAAACCGTGGTCTACGTCCTCACCCCAAGACCTCCTTGAAATCTTCTTCCACTATGTAATCACCTATTATAAGATGGGCTACTGATTGACAAAGTGCTCAGCTCACTATACAAAGAACTCCTCACCGAGCTCTTCAATCTCTAAGTGATTTTGTCCAAGCTCTACTCAAACTTTCCAGAGTTTTGCTTTCACAGGAGAACTCTCAAACTCTCAATTACAAGTGTATGTGAATATACAAGTAACAAACAAACTCTCTAGCAAGAGTAGATTTTACATTCAAAGCTCACAGATGAAGACAGGAAGAATATTCAGAGTATATCAGTAAATCAGTCAGCTTGATCTTGTTTTTGTCTTCAATCACATGTATAAATGCAGCTGGAAGCTTATATATATACCCCTGTATTGATTCCATCTGTTAGTGGTTGTTGGGGATCATTAATGCACGTCCAGTTTGTTATAACGTTAAGAAAAATAGCCGTTATATCAAAGGAGTCGGCTCTAGGTTTGTGGAGTCGACACTTTCTGCTTCTGCATTTACCAGATGTAGTTTGCTAACTTTATAAATCCGCTCTTCATATCAATGAGGCGACTCCTTGTTCATTCTGTCTTCATATCTTTGGCTTCTTCTGTCATGAGGCGACACTTCATTATTAGGAGTTCGTTCTTTGTTCATTCGATTCTTCAGCCTTTTACTTCTGTTGTCATGAGGTGACTCTTTATCCTCCTGTGTTCGTTCATTGATCATTTCATGTTTAAGCCTTTGCGTCTGTCTCCATGAGGCGACTCTTTATTTCAATGAATCCACTCTTTGTCTATTTGGTCTCCAGACTTTTTGCTTCTATGATCAAGAGGCGACTCCTCATTGTACATGAGTCCGCTCATTTATCATTTCATCTTCAGGCCTTTTTCTTCTGTAACCATGAGGCGACTCCTCATTTCAATGAGTCCGCTCATTGCCCAGATATCTGTATTCTATCTTCCAATGATTCAGATTATCTTAGCATAGGTATAAGATCTTCAAGGAGTATGTCTTTGGGGTATGATGATCAATCAAATCTTCTTAGCTCATCAAAGTTAACTTCTATTCAATTTGGATTGAATCAATCATTGAATATGTATCTTCTCTTGAATCTCAAACTGTCAAAGTTTCATTTGATCAATGTACATCGTTTCTTCTTCATTTGCAAAGCTTTTTCTTTCATTGTAGAACATCTCCTTCAATGCCAAGCTTCCTCAATTATGTAGAGCTTCACAATGCTTGATTTCTTATTTCCTCTCTTTGCTAGTAATTCTTCATTTTTTATTAAAATCACTTCACTGAGACCATTGCAGACATGATGAAATCTCTTCATACATCTAGTTTTCATTGATCCTTTTCATCTTAGAAGAATTATTCACTTGGATTTCATGTAGAGATCAGACAGTCATTGTGAGCCATCTTCTCAGCAACTTCAATCACATTGTCTTGAATTGATCTTTGCATACTAGATGAAATCATCTCTTGAGCATTTTCAATCTCTTCAACAATCAATTCCTCTTCAACTGATCTTTGCACTTCTTCAACTAATCTTTGCATATTCTGATGAAGTCTTCAGTCTATCTTGAGTGCTAATCAATCTTCATTGAAACTATGAATACTTGATAGAAGCTTTATTTGAACACCTTCATTCTCTTCGAATATAGAACATTTATTTGAAGTAGAGATAGGAGTCAATCCTCTGTTTAGTTCATTACATAACTCTTTGAATTCATTGCTTAATCTTTAAATTCGTTGTGCATTCTCTTTGACGTGCATTGGACTTAAGATTAAACTTTAAGTCTAAATTATGAACTTTGTTAATCTGCACACTAAGTAGATTCATTACTAAAATAACACAAGGTTTAGTTATCATCAAAATCAACATAGGAATTAACCTTAAGTCAACAAGGGTCAACTTTAAGTTAACACATAAATAGGTCTTAAATTTCTCCAAGAGCATCAGAAGATTAATGGTTTTCTAGGCCTGGCATGTTGGATTTTTGTAACTATCTGTCTTCATCAGATAACTCTTTATTTGATATGATTAATGGTTTTTATTCTGCAATCATGCATGCCACCTTTTAAGACAATCAATTTGGGTAACTACAGTCTTGAATTTTTGTAATTGATGATCACCACATTTATTGAAGTTGTGATTGTGATTATAAAGCCAGTTTCTTTAGAAATTTAGAGGTTTTGGGATGAGGAGATTGACAATGTGGGCAAAAGCTTATTCACTACCTTGCTGATATATCAACAGGGAGTCTAGGAAAGGAAGACTATCAATTGATGCCTGCTTGAATTTCTTGTTCCCAATTAGTTAGGCTTAGGTCCATAGATTGTCCCTATAGTTGGTCACTATTGGGTAACTTGGGTTGATTCCACCCCTACTTCAGTTAAAGCTTGCTCCTACTCTTCCTCTTTCTAATCTTTCTTCCCGGTCCTTTTGACATAACATTCTTAGCTGCTGATAAGGTTCATTCTTTAATTTCAGACTGCAATTTCACTCCTAGAAGGATTATGTACCTTACTCCATGGACATGTACATATATCAATATTCAAGTACTTGGCAGGGCTGTTTTTCCCAGAACTTTTTAGGGTTATCCTTATTTCCCTATGTTTTTCCGGTGCACCCTTTTAAGTTTCAGTTATAGAGGTACTTCCTCAATTGATTAATGTGGATGCATATTATCTGGTTATTTACACAAAATGGTAATAGGATCACCTATTGTTGAAAATGCATTGTTGATATCTTTGTGATCTTACTCTTACTGTTATTCAATACCAAGGTTGAGATTCTCCAACTAAGTATCCTCTTTCTCTTACCAATAGGAGAAATTTTATGGACTGATGAGGGTATGAAGAGACAAGACTAAACTAAACGCAAATGTTTGATAAGGTATAGTTTTGATAACTAATTCCATATTTATCATTGCTAGCAACAACCATATCACCAATGTATACTGCAAAATAATGGAACCAGTCTAACTTTGCCAAACAAACATGAAAGACTTGAAATTGTGCATAACATTCTGTAGTTAACGACTACATCAATAAAATTATCAAATTAACCAAGTTCATGGAGATAGCATGTTGGAGTATTGTCCACGAGAGAGAGAGAGAGAGAGAGAGAGAACATAACCCTCCAATGGGTTAGTCTCCCCTACCTTTATTATGACCTCTCTACATCATACATATATGCATATACATATATATAGACATGCATATATGTTATTTTCAACAGCTCATACTAGCCAATTTACCTTCATTTTCCTTAATTAGACGCTTATTTTTTTTTCATTCAATTCATGTATATATTTCTTGTTTATCATTTGTTCAACTAAGAACATGTTTCTAGTAACTGCTGGATGGTCTTTTGATTTGCTTTAATGTCGTACATGGTCTATCTCTTTATAGTTGGCATGCACTCTTGGTAATTTTGTGTTTGCAAATTGCTGTTAGTTCTTGGTGTTGTGATGATATTAAAAATAAGAACTTCCAAATATAATAGAAGGAATGGGAACGTTAAAAAGGATGTGCATCGACATACTAGAAAATGTTCTATAGGCTTGTGTCATGATAGAGGTATACAAATTGAAGTCATCTTCATTTCATGCAGCCAAATGAAATCTTTGTTCCAACCACTTGGTGTCTGGTACATGAACTAATTTTGGTGCTTGTTACTTTCTCTACGCCATATTTCCTTGCTAAATCATAAGTCAACGTGCCTTTTCTTTTTATCTAAATCGACTTCCTTCTCTTGGTCTTTTCCTCATCTGCTGTGATTTCAACCTTGCTATGTAGTCACTAGCTTGCACAAACTAGCTTAATCAATTTCCCTCATCTTGCACTAATGGTTGCTACTTCGAACTCCTTGTGGATATACTTGTTTGAATTTCTACCATTCGTTGTTGGGCCACTTGTCACTTAACGGGTGGGCTAGGCTGAAAGCTTTCTTTCTCATCCTCATGGTTCAATGAGCCCAGATGATGAAAATGTCTTCACCTTGGCATCTCTTGGTCACCAATCCTTGTACCTTATTCTATTTACGGATTGCTCAAGTAGAATACATACATTCGTTATGTATATAATGGAAATTCATTAACAGGGGATGTTGTTCTGAATGCTATAATCTGTATACTCTCTCTTCAAGTTTTGAGCCTTTGACATGGACTTGGCCTGTCAGCCATGGAAACTCCCCCTGATCTTGATATGTTGATATGGTTACGTTCCTTTTGTGAAGTTATTGTGATTAAGATAAATACCTGTGCACATTTTTGAGCAAGTTATAAACTTTATTTGGTGGATCTTTTGGGTTTTCCTGTTGGAACGCGATTTTTGGGTCCAGTACTAAATTGTTTTCTTGCATTTGGATTCATTAGTTCACGTCCTTGTGCAGACAACCAGTATCATTTGCACATTTAGATTCTTTGGGAGCTTATGTACTCCTCAAGTTTAAATCAACAATCTAATTACATGCATCCACTTAAGGTTGATGTTGGACGGATTTTTTATTTTCTTGCACACTCCTTGTGAAACATATATCTGGTTAATGGACAAGTCCAAAATCATCTCTCTCTCTCTCTCTCTCTCTCTCTCTCTCTCAAGCATCATATGTTCTGATGGAAGGCAAAAGTAAGTAGGGCCTTGCTCTTCTAGTTTTGGACCAAGAGGAACAAGCAAGTGGGCTACTTTGGTGCGAGGAGAATCTAAATGGCCACCATTTCAGTTGGAGGAGGGAGGGAGGGAGGGAGGGAAAGATACTAGATATTTCCAAAGTATACGTAAACCAAGTTTAAATGAGCAATGAAACCCATAGTCAACCAGAACGCTGGGTGTTCGGCGCCAACTGCTAGCCAGTAGAATTATTCACTGATAACATGTGAACCAGCTAGTGGGAGAAATGTTTTCGCATTTCTGTCTAAATTTATTTTTTCTAATCTATTTTTTTCTGGCTTGGCTAGATGGGATAGCCTAGCCATTCTTCTTTCTTTATGATACCGGTCCATGAAAAACCAATAAAATAATTACTTTATCCAACGAGCAAAAGGAGAGAGAGGGATTCGAGCCCTCGATAGTTCTTTGTTGAGAACTATACTGGTTTTCAAGACCGGAGCTATCAACCACTCAGCCAACTCTCCGAAAGACATTTTTTATTTTGTTCCTCTGAATAGAACATAGCCATATGAGTGGATACCACCACTATCAGTAGAAACGTATCGGTTGTGAATCAAGAAGTCACCATTTCATAGCCGAGTATTATGAAATGTGCCGTCACCAAGAGTATTTTAGTGGAACCATTCCACTATGAGGGTCTAACATGCTTAATTTACGGATAACTGAACTAAAAAATGGACTTCATGGGCACAATGTTATCAATGTAAAGTGTCTATTGCTTAATTGCCTTTCAGGTTATCAAGTTGAACTGCATACGGGCTCAGAGGAACCTTTTTGTTTAAATAAGATGGCAGCAGGTGGTAACAATCAGCAAAGCTTTAGAAAAGCTCTTGGAGCTCTAAAAGACTCGACTAAGGTTGGATTGGCCAAAGTAAATAGTGACTACAAGGTGATTTCCGAGTTATAAACATAGATAAGATAGACGATTATATTCCTTGCTGTTAACAGTAATTAAAAGTGATGCAAATTATTCCAGGAGCTGGATGTTGCCATTGTCAAAGCCACAAACCATGTTGAGGTCCTGCCTAAAGAAAAACATATACTGAGTGAGTGAGTTAAACCTTTTGCTTTTCGACATGCAAGTAAAGACCTTTCTGTGATGTTATTTTACATTCATTTAGATTGGGTCTGTAAAATGAGTCAAGCTACATTTCAAAGTTCATTAATTTGTTCAAGTCAACAAGATAAGCTGAGCATCCTAACACTGTGAAAAATCAAGCTACTCAAGCTTGGATCAAGAGATTCAAGACAATCTTGAGCAGAAATTTGCTTGGAATTGGTCGTGAGATAAATATAGCAAAGCTTGAGCTTTATATTGGGCTCAATACGTTTTTTGGTCCAAGCTTGAGACACCCACTACACAGCTTGACTCAGCCCTGTTTACGGCTGTCTTAGACTTATTGGAAATGATCAAAGGTTGTTTAATTGTTTAGTTCGCCTGCAAAATCAATGATCAATACTGTTATATCTTAATATACAAGAGAAATACACTGAAATTTTGCAAATAGAGACATTTTGTCAGCTTCTATCAGAATTCTTCCAGTTTGACTTGGATCTTGTAACTCACCGCTGTGATGAATATTTGGCTGATTTGGACTTTCCAATGTCAACTTTTTTACTTTGAATTTGAAGCGAACTCTTGAGTTTGAGCCTGTCTTTTACTCCTGCATGTCTTGAACATAACATATGAGTACGCTTATGTTTTCAGCGATCTTTGATGCGGTTTCAGCTTCTAGACCTCAGCCTGATGTTGCTTACTGCATACATGCTCTTGCCAGGCGTCTTGCTAAGACACACAATTGGGCCGTATGCTCTTGAGCACCCTGCTGTCTTCATTTGTTATTACTTTCTGTTTTCATGCGTTCTTATATTTATATATTTGATATTTTAATGAATTTTCATTAATAACTGCGGTTTTGAGTATATTTGAAAAATTGCTTGCATGGCACTCTGGTATATAAATATCTTCTGTTTTTTCTCAATGAAACTCACCCTCTGGTATCTTTAGAACAGTTCAGAATCAGCTGTATAGATGTCGGTTACCCTTGAAACATCAGATCCTAGTCATCAAATAATTATAATCTCAAGTATACATCACAAGTTCATAAGTTCAATATGGTTTCTATAGTGAGAACTAAGAATTATAGTGCTATGGTGACCCACGACTGTACAACTAGTGTAACACAGGACTACTGCAGCATGGGAATAACTCTGCCACACAACTCCCCTAAATAGTTACTCTTGCATAAAAAAAAGAATCTTCTAATTGGAGCGCTACTCAATCCCTTCATGAAAAAGTTCATTAGTCTGTCTGAGACATCATGGGAACATGGGCAACGTGCAAATTAGCATCCCTAATGTGGGAAGAAAAAAAGACAGGAAGCCAGCTTCCTTGCTAGTTCATTCAAGGGAGTTATTAGTGATTGATATTCTTCAATGAGCCAATAGAGATGGTAATTTGCCAACCTTCCACCTTCTTTGTATTTTGCTTCTCTCTCTTCGTCTCCTCCTCCTCCTCCTCCTCTCCTCCTCTCCTCCTCCTCCTCCTCCTCCTCCTCCTCCTCTCTCTCTCTCTCTCTCTCTCTCTCTCTCTCTCTCTCTCTCTCCTCCCTTAAGTGAAACCTTTTGTATTGTCTGAGTTTTTTCCTTACAATTATCGAAAAGCATTTTGAGCAACAGCATTGTCAAGAATCTCTGACTATGGTGCAATATATTTGCATATATTTTAGTTGAAACTTACACTCTTTTTCCTGTGGTTCCATTTGTTTTATGCTGCTTTCGGTATGAAGGAAGGAAACTGGAAAGTAGGAAAGGTTGGAGAGATGAATAAGGAATTCCTTGGCAAAGGCAAATTCCTTTTCCTCCTTTTGTTTAGTTGAGAAGGAAGGAAAAGATAAAAGAAGTAAAGGAGTGTTTCTGATTTAGTACTAAGCTCTTATATCGAAGAAATAATATGTTTCCCATAGAGAGGAAACTCCTTTCCCTCCTTTCTGCCACTTCTGAGCAGGAAGAATTTGGTGGGTCCAGAGGGTTAGTGCTCTCTCCTCTTTTCCTTTCCATCCTGCTTTCCTGCCTACCAGAGAATGGAAGCTCAATCCATCCCTTCCCTTTTCCTTCTTCCCTCATCATTATTATGCAATCATTTGTATTCATAGGCCATATTATGTTCTGCTGTTTCTCAGGTTGCATTGAAAACTTTAATTGTTGTACACCGTGCATTGAGGGAGGTCGATCCTACATTTCGTGAAGAGGTCATTAACTATAGCCGGAACAGAGGAATTATTCTGAACCTATCACATTTCAGGGATGATTCAAGCCCAGAAGGTACTCCTCGTTCTTTTTTTAATCTCAAAGGGGAAGTCGCAGTATAACTGACTGTTTGGCGATTTTCTGATGTTAAGCATGGGACTATTCCGCTTGGGTTCGTACTTATGCTTTATATCTTGAAGAGCGCGTGGAAAGTTTCCGCATCCTGAATTATGATGTCCATATGGATCGCTCGGTATGCAGTTTGGATTTAAAACTGAAGCTAGTCTTTTTTGAAGTGCTCTATTTTTTCTGCTTTTCCCCCCTCTTTTATTTGTTTTGTTCTACAAACTTATAGCTGAAACCAGTATATGAAATGATATTACATGGAATGAACTAGAAAGTATAACTTGGATGAGCATCTAATTTGCAATGGTCTTAGAGAACACAATAAAAATAGTTATAGGCTACTTGGAAGATCACAGAAAAAGAGTGACTTCAGGGAAACCGAGAGCATGAGTACAAACAAAAGGGTGTTCTCTAGTATTACATATCCTTCAAACTTAATATATCTTTTTGTCAACGGAGAACTGTCAGTACATACATCTTCTTGTCAAACAGGGGGACTCAACTGAACTGAAACAGTAAAATCTCCATTTGCAGTTCAAGGCTTCAAGCTATGGACAATGAGTGGGTTATTGTTTTTATTATTGTAATTATGGTTATGTGACTGCTGAATGGTTTGCCAACTTACTTTGATTAGTTAATAGCTTTCTGTTGAAATTTAATAAAATATGGAATAAATGATTCTTAGGTATTAACTTCTTGGCTTTCACATTTGGGAGGATTAACTAGGGTTCTAAAGGCGGAATTGGTGTCTTCAAATCATGACCTTTCTTGCTTAGATAATAAACTGATGCTTTGATGGTCCAAAAAGAAAGCAAGAGCGTTACTAAGTCTCTATAACAGTAAATGAACTCTGGGGTTACCACTTTCCCAGGACTTAGTATGGAAATCCTGCAAAGTATGCTTATTTGTTACATTTCTTCTCATCACTTGCTGTTCTGGTATGATAATAGGGATAATGGGCATATGGTTTAAAAAAAATTTTCTCATTAATATGCATTTTTAACAGAGAACCAAGAATCTAGATACCCCAGACTTGCTTCAGCAGTTACCTGGTTTACAACAGCTTCTTTTTCGCCTACTTGCTTGCCAGGTGATGCATCTATCTGTTATGCCAGTTGTCGTGATTTGTCCGGTTTTGAGTATATATACAGTGATTCTCATTATATCTGGCCAGATGCATATAATTTCTTTTGTTGAGGAGATGCTGATATTTTCTGTTTGTGCAGCCCGAGGGGGCAGCTCACTATAATTTCTTGATTCAGTATGCACTTGCAATTGTAAGGAATTACTGAAAGATCTATCCCATGCACACTGGTAAATTTGGTTTTGTTTGACTTTACCTCCACTTCTCTTCTTCCTACATTAGGTTGCAGCTGAAAGTGTTAAACTCTATGTAGCGATTACTGATGGGACTCTCAATTTGGTTGACAAGGTAAGCTTTCATTACCATCTCATGGTGCAATCAGATGGTTGCTTGTGATGTTGTGAAAGTGGCATTGACTTGTACTCTATAACAGTTCTTCGAGATGCAGCGCCATGATGCTGTTAGGGCACTTGAAATTTATAGGAGGGCAGGGAATCAGGTACACATTTTGTGTAGATGTACATGTGGACATACGAACGCTATGTGTGGCTGTTATGATACTTTTTTTTTGTCCCTTTTATAAATTCTGTTCAATTTTTACAATCTGGTCCCCTCTATACTTCTGATCATTTGTGGATCATATTTGTATGTTATTGCAGGCAGAGAGGTTATCCGAGTTCTTTGAGATCTGCGGGGGTCTTGATTTTGGACGGGGGCAGAAATATATTAAAATTGAACAGGTAGGGACCTCTTAATTTGACTTGGTAAGTCCGTTGGTTCCGGGAGATCTTTTAAAGTTTTCAAGATCTGGCATTTGTTATGCTCTTTGCTTCAACTTATCAGTTATGAAATGTGCGATTGCAGCCCCCTGCATCATTTATGATAGCTATGGAAGAGTATGTGAAGGATGCCCCGCAAACTTTAATGCTTCCGTGGAATGCGGTATGTCTTAGTGCTTTGGTTCGGGGGAATCATTAGAACCTTCTATACCTGGAAAACTTTTGGTTCAGTCTGCATAAGATTACTAATACCATACTCAACACACTTGTTAAAACTAAGCACGCCGTGCAATTTTGTACTGTGCTGACCTGGGTTATTTTTTAAATATTTTTCAGTTCTGTATCCCAAAAAAGTTGGGATACTTTTTATCTACAGTAAAATATATGGATAACATTGAGACTTGGGAGCTCTAGCGATAATATGTCCCACAAAATTGTGTGACCAATTCTTCCAATTTTTGTTATAAAATATGCTTAACAAGAAGAGTTTCACTTTTACTTGATGTTTAAAGGAAATGTGGAATTCCTTACTCACTTACCCCAAAAAAAAAAAAAAAAGTTTTGCTTGCCAAAATAAAAAGGTACTCCTTACCCCACCTCCCTTCCCCCTCTCCGAGCAAGGAGGCACCCATTCAAAGAAAGGAAGAGGAAAAACTATGTTTTGTTTTTGGGTACATTGGAGGGCCAGGAGGGAGGATGAGTTGAACCCATAACCATAGGTATGGGTGGGGGAGCTACTAGCACTAGAGTAACCTCTCCTTGGAAAAACTAGGTTACAGCTGGAAAATTTGTAACAATTTCGTAAATATGTAAAATAATATATGCAAGTCTCTTGGACAGAATCTGTACAGCAGGATGTGGCAAAATGAGTTTCCTTATGACATTTCTGCATTAACTTTAGCAAAACTTTTATAATTGACCGTCATTTTATCTATTACACAAATGCTTATGGATTGTGAAGATAATTTTTAGGTAAACACTCAGACAATGTATGCTGAACTGCTGATGTATTTGTGAAAATTTTTCAAAACAACCTTACTCATTGAATTGGCTTTTCTGCATTCTCCTCTCACTAGAGCAATGATGACAGAGTTGTTACTCCTAAAGCAATTTGTGCTCCCGAACCTGATTTGGAGACCGATCATGAGCAAGCGACTGAGGTTGAGGAAAAATCAGATCCATCTGCCACATCAACTGAAAACCTAAAGAATGACCAGAATGAGGCTGTTGCTTCAACACAAGTTGCTGATCTCTTGGTAAGGAATTCATTCTGACACTGTCTATAGTCGAACATATCGCTTGATTTTAGTGATACACCTGGCAAACTGTGTCTTTTTACCAGGGCCTGGATGAACCAATTCAAGAGGCATCTGAATTGGAGGATAAAAATGCCCTTGCTCTTGCAATTATTACTCCTGGTGAATTAATTGCTTAACTAAAAACATCTCAGTTAGGTTTGAATTATTATATTATTTTCTAATTATTTTTGTAATATTATTGCAGAAGATCCATTAAATTCGACAAACTGTTCAATGCTTGCAAGTCAATCGACTAGTTGGGAGCTCGCACTTGTGACAGCCCCAACGTCTAATGGGGCCGCAGTTGCTGAGAGTAAACTGGTTAGTGTTTTATGTATTATACGTTAATAGTCCCAAAAGCATGCTATTGTTAATTAGTAATAGGGCTGGCAATGGGTTATGGTAGTTGCATGTCCATGCCGAGGAACAAGCTGGTTTATTGATCGTGTCATTAGACTGATTTCAAACATGACCTCCTAATTAGATAGGCGACGCTAAACAACCCGTATAACTTGTTTCATGTACAGGCTGTGTTGGCTTGACATTCTAACCCCCTGAAATTGACAAGAGATGACCTCTTACTAACCCACATAACTTGTTTCCATGTATGTCCTACCAATATCAAAGAAAGAACAAACAAAGAAAGCAGACTTTAAATGTTCCTGTCATGAATTACATTGTGCTTCTTTTTCCTGTAGCATACTTCAAATGTTAGTATGACATATCATATTTTTTTGCTTCTTTTTTTTTTGTTCGTGATCCTATATATATCCCAATGCAGGCTGGTGGCCTGGACAAACTAATACTGGACAGTCTATATGATGATGCATTGGCAAGGACAAACCAGATTGCAAACTACCAATTGGAGCAGGTGGCAAGTCCTTTGGAAGTTGTTCCTTATAACCAAGACCCTTTTGGTGCTTCAAACAACCTAGCACCCCCAACTGATGTGCAGATGGCAGCCATGGCCCAACAGCAACAAGCTTTGTTACTGCAGCAGCAGCAGCAACAGCAACAGCTACATCAACCCATGATAGGCCATGATCCAACAAATCCTTTCGGGAATCCCTTTGTTGAGCACAATGCCTCATGTTATCCATCTCATCAGAACCCATACTCAGGCTTAATTTAGGTGAGCTGTGGAGAATGATATTACATCTGGAGTTGTCGACGCTCAAGCATGGACAGGGGAAGCAGCATACAGAAACGTCTAGTTGAGATTAGGGTTGTTCTTTGGGATTTTCCGCGTGGTTTTTTGACTAGTTCCACTTCTGTATGCCTCGCAAGCTGGTCAGTTCAGGAAGAGAAGTTTGTATTAGGTTTGATTGTTGTGTTAACCCTCTTCTGACCATGCTACATTCATGCAATGCTTGACACAGTTGTACATATCGATTCCACAGAGATCTTTTGGTTCATACTTCACTGGAAAAAGAAGGGACAACAAAGTCTCGCTCTCTGCGCGCTCAAGTGTGTTTGGACTCTCAAGATCTTTTGTGAACTTAAGATGGCCATTGTTAGTACCATCAGATTCTGGCATTGAGCACAAGTCTATTCGCATAAAAATTGAAACGGCTTAAGATTAGTTCAATTCTAAGTTTGTCATGGACCCCTGAATCAACCTGACTTATACACGCCCCCACTTAGACTCCAACATGTTTGGAAAATAAGCTCGAACCTCCCTGCTGACTGCCGCAAATAGGCCGGAATTGCCTAACTGGAGAAGGCAAGCATACCTTTTCATTGAACAAAAAGAAAATAAGAAGAAAAATCAACGAATTCAGCTCCTTCTCCCAACACCACCTTCGTCTGATCTTTTCTTTAAAACATGCCAATGCCTCACACACAACTACATTACCCTTCCTGGTTGAAGAACAATCTTGATCTCCCCACCTAAAAACCAAACCCAATCTCGCCTCCACCTCGATGGCTTGTGCCAAATAACCATCTCAATCCTAATCACCAAAAAAAAGTTAGATACATAACCCAAGGTCAAAATTTCATAAACCCAACAAGAACTTCATGTATATACACACACACACACATATCTACATAACCATATCTAGATTTTCAGAAACCCCAACAAAATTTTCGCAGAAACAAAAAGATGACAACTTGCATCATACAAATGGTCCATAATCAAACTTCCCTTCTTCTTTTTTTTATTTTTTTTATTTTTATGTATCTTGCCTGTTGAAAGGAACTACACATGCCTGTTTGAAGGGAACTATATTTGACCAATAAAAACTACACTATGTTGTAGAACACCAAAAACCCAGCTACAGCTCTCAAAAAGTTCTGCAAATACAAGCACTTCACATTTGTACCATCTTGTGAACAGCTTCCATATTCCTTGTACTGTTTCTACCAATAACAAGAAGCATGTATTGAAATGAACATGAACGACAACAACCACAACTAGCGTTGGAATGAAATTGAGTAGGAACCAGTCTTTGGATCTTGAACGGCTTTGAAATTGTCGATGCTCATCCCAAACCGACCTAGAATGGAATTTCCCATTTCTTTTAACTTATCTGCTCCGCATACAAAAATCATAATGCTCAGTTTCTCTATAAAAGAGTATAAAATTGCGAAATATGATCATATGCAGCCACAAAATGTTTGTCTTTCTCAAAGACTTGCATCTTCCAACCCCAGCGAATGTAATAAACAAAGAAACAGATAGAGCCTTTCCCAAGTTCAACTTAACCTTTACTATATAAGATCAGAGCCATTTTTGCAATATTATTGTAGAAAGGAATATCACAGTATTCTTCTATTATACACAAGTTTAAGGTAGCATCCCCATATTATAGTAAAAACTTCAACTACTCATACAACAAAAAGAAAACAAAAGACAGAAAAAAAAGATCACACCTATCAATGTTTTCAAAATAGCTCACGAGCAGAGAACTATAGTAAGATCACAGTTTTCCAATGGAGAAAGCAGATATACAGAAAATCTCAACAGACGTGACATGCTGATGGGGCTGTATTAAACACCATTGTAAAAGTTAGAAACTGCTAAGCGACTCTCCATCCATGTGTGATTCTCCTATGCCTCAATCCCTTATTAACAAGGTTAGCTCCGAAAGGCACCTTGATACTCTCACACTAGCCTAAGTCAGTAGCGGGTTTCAGGAATCCCCTTGAGGTTAGTGCCATAATCATGAGGCACCCAACATACCCCATGATCCTCGTGCAGGACCTTTGGGGATATATGACTCGCCAGCTAGCCATCAAGTTGTGTGTCCTCTTCCCGCAAGGAACTTGAACCTTAACATGTCTTAGGAAGAGGAGATAGATCTCTACTAGAAGACGTTCTCCAAGTGAAGACAAGGATACGTGAAGCACTCTGTACTTTCCTGAGAATTTTTCCCCATTACTAGTATTGGCCTTTATTTCTGAGCCACCTATCCCCTGTCACCACTCGAGCTCATTACACTCCGCATTCAAGCGAGCTAGCCTCTTAAGGCTCGCCCCTCCTATAAATAGGAGGGCTCCATATCCATGCATACAAGCGAGCAAGCTCCCTCCACTGTCCAATTGAGGTTCTGATTTACCTCTAATGCCTCTCTCTCTCTCTCTCTCTCTCTCTCTCATAATGCCTCAGCTCTCACCACGACTACCTCCTGTGGTCTCATGTCATCTGAGTACCTACCATACTTCCCATAGGCAAAGGCGGATCCAGGATTTTTATTTAGTGGGGGCAAAATTTACCTAGAATCATACACGAAATTTTTTTTAATTGACAATATATTTTTCTTAATAAATAAAGAGATAATTATATTAAAGAAGCCGAAAACGGGCTTCGCCTTTATTTTGAAAATTTAGATAACCAAAAGTCTATGGATACATATAATAAAGGGTTGGAATTATGTTGGTCATTTAGCCAAATAATGAAGAACTAATGAGATAAGTATATTTTTTGCTACAGGTTTAGTGATCTTCAATAGGGACAAATACAAGTGTTACTAAACTCAGAGGGAAGCAAATGTAAGTTTTTGTAAATTTAGGAGGGCAAAACATATATTTATAACCTAAGATCAAATAAATACACATAATTTTTTTTTTAAAAAACAGTAGAAGTAGCCAATCCCGACCCTTCTAGGGTCCACCCTTGCCCATAGAGCTCCACACTTAGCCTACTCACCCTCAACCATCCAAACATAATCATCTTACCTATGCAATAGTACGTAACATTTTTTCTTCTTGTAAACAGACTATGGGAATTTGAAAGCTTGTATCTGCTTAATATTTGCCCCCAAGTATATAAATTTAGGATAAAACTTTGTCTGAGTTGCTTACACACACAGCTAAAGCTATGGGGGAATAGATAACCAACTTGAAAAGCAAAAGGGAGCACGTGTAAATTTCTACGTTAAGATTCTAATCCATCTTTTACCTGCCTTCCTTTTCCATGAAGGGATTCATCTTACCTCCAAAAACTCCAGCAGTTGTTTTTTTTATCTTTCCAGAATCAGGTAGAGTAGTTCAGAACGCTAGAAAGTCAAAATGAGTGGGAAATCATGAAAAAGGAGTATGCCAACAGAAAAAGAGTTTCTAAAATGTGGACACAGTGGGGTTGAAAACACATGAAGAGGGGGGGAGGGCAGAAAGATTCTAGAATCCTGATCGTATAACAACAACATTGCTAAAGAAGGCTGCAAAGAAACTTTTATTTACTTTCCATTTCACAGAGTATCGAGAGAGAGGAGTTGTTTTGGGGGTTTGTTGGGTTAGTGTGTGTGTGTTTATTTTTTTTTGGGGGGGGGGGGGGGGGGGGGGGGGGGGGGGGGGGGGGGGGGGGGGGGTTGGGGTGTCCTAGAATATTCTATCAATCAAAGAACATGAACAGCAGGGGAGCATAGTACACAAACAATTATTCGAACTCACCAATCATTTCTTGTTTCATCTTTTCACGCTTTTCTGTAGCCAATGGCTCCAAGCGATGAATGGTTCTCCTAGCTTGGACATCTGATTGATCCAATTCCAAGACTTTCTTCATATCTATAGGGCATAGAGTGGAAAAAGCATAAAATGAGAGGGTAAAAAAATGAAATACCAAGGATCACAAGAGAGAGAGAATGACACTGGAAATGCAAGATTCAAAGTAAAGGCAACCTGCAGGAAACTATCATTTTAAGTACTGACAACAATGCACGAGTATTGAATTTAAATTTACCAGCAATAGCCTCTTCAAAGTGTTCAAGCTTTTCATGAGCCTCTCCTCTTCTAAGTAGAGCTTTTACATAATTAGGATTCAGTTCTAATGCTTTTGTGCATTCTTTGATTGCGTCATCATATTTCCCCTGAGATATGTGAAGCAAAAAATATGAGAAAAACTCTCAGAGAGGAAACTACCAAATTGCCCGAGAAACCAACGGGAGTGAACAAAAGAAGGCAGTGATAGTATAGCAAAACAACAATTGCAACAGATATGGAATTCAAAGTTGCTTCTTTTCTGTATTATAAAAAAAACTTTTAAGGAAAAATAAAAAATACAGAAAACCAAAATTTCACCTCCAAATTAAAGCAACAAACAAGCAATTCAAAGGATGACTATCTTAAACGTATGATGCCATTTTTAAGCAGGTTGGGCTTTTTAGGCTAGAAAACCAGCCTTTAGATGATGCAGAAGTCAAAAAGAGATTAAGATAAAACAAGCTCTCCATGCATATTAGTAATCTCGATGAGCTAGACCAAACACAACCAATCGCTGTTCAACCTTATCATCTTTTCACAGAATTTTAAGAAGAATATAATAATTTCTCCACCAAAAGACACCAATACCAAATTAACCCAAACTTCTACTATAACAGTCATCACATTTGAGCTCTACAGAATCTCAAGGGGAAGCGCTGTACACCAATTGTAAAATTATGATGCCAAGTGCAAGAAACCACTGCCGTCGACCTCTAATACAGTGTAGAGGATATTATTGATCTGTTTCTCCAATTGCTGGTGTTTCTAGGATTGTCGGGTATTTTTCAGGTGCTAGATGGATGTCTTCCCCTTTTCTACAGCTTGAAAAATTCCATTCATTCTTTGCCATTTTATTGTCAACAAAAGAAAAACGCCATCCTTTGCCTTTTCATCCTTCCTTTTCCTTTAATTCAACAATGACTCTAGCTCATATTTGAAGGCGGCAAAAGGGGAGAAACTGGTCAATTCAAAGTAAAAAAATATGAGATTACTACATTATGTGAAGTGTCTAACATCCCCATGAGTACTTGGAGGCAGTGTCCTACACATAGAACTAAAAAACGGTCTGTAACGGCCGTAACGGCCATTCCGGTAATGACAGGTACCGAGTCGGTTACAGGCGTTTAGTAACGGAGAAATCAGAATCACGTGGGTAGCGGCCGTTACGGCGCCGTAACGGCCGTAACGCCGTTACGATCAGCGTAAAGGCCGTTACAGACCATAATAGCAGTCGCCGCAGTGAAGAAGAAGAAGAAGAAGAAGAAGAAGGAGGAGGAGGAGGAGGAGGAGGACGATGACGAGAGGAGAAGCAGCAGCAGCTGCAAGGCGGTGGCGGCAGTAGCAGAAAAAGGAGAAGAGGGGGAGGAGGTGATTACCTGTACTCGCCGGAGCTTAAGAGGAAGAACAACTCAGATTTCTGTCCAAAATAAAGTTTCAAGTTTTAGTGGAGTATTTCATCAGGCATGACCTCATGTTGTATTTCAAAGTTGAGAAAGTGATTGTAAAATATTTACTTCACGTGGGTTTGTAGCTATAAGTGTCAGTGTTATTCACTGTTTGGTAAAAGCATAACTTTCGCATGGGCCTCTTGCAACTCTTCAATTGGGCTTTTGTATTGCACCATGAGTTTATCTAATTATTTTCATTGGCCTAAATAAATATTTATAGACTTATGAACATGTCATACAACATAAGGATAAAGTCATTCTTTTATATTATGACCTATTAAATATTATATTTAGTCATCAAACATGCTCAAAATTAATTAAAATTTATAACATAAAATGTTTTTAAGTTAAAACGTGCATAGTTATAAATTTTAATAAAATTTGCTAATTTAAAAAAAAAATCACGACTTCGATGACTGCATCCCGTTACGTAACGTCCGCGACACCTGCGTCCATTACACCGCGACCGCGTCCGCGTCTCTGTCCGCGACCGCGATTTAGTTCTATGGTCCTACATATCTAAAACAACAAACTTCATTGAAAAATTGATTATGCAAAGTAATCCATAAGATAACATAATTACTATCCATTGAAAAACATACCAGTTTTAGGAAACATAATGCACGATTTGCATGGCATATTGAACGTATTTCAACAGATGATGGCACATCTGGTGCAACTTGTAAAGCAACAGCATACTGCAACATTGCATCTTCATAATGCCCATCTCCAAACAGTCTATTACCTTTCAATTTTGCGTCATTTGCTTCTGCCAAGGCTCTCTATTTTACAGAAAGATAAGAAAGATTCAGAAGTTTAACCTTATAATGCTACACAGGGCAATGTATGACACACCAGCTGCTTCCACTAACTACAATCCATTAAAATGACAAAGATCAAGATCATAGAGGTAAACAGATAATATTAAAATATTTGGATAAACCAATGTCTCAAAAAAAAATTTTTGATAGGAACAAATGTCTCAAATATTAACAAAGAAAACTCATGATTTTGACATTATCTATAAAATAGTATCAAAAGCAGAAAAATACGCCCATGACATACCCCTCTATTTATCAAGCGTTTTCAACAAACAAGGCAGCAGTCCTATCAGATTCCCCAAGCATAGACTTATAGATATCATTATCAGCGAATAAATAAACCAATAATAAAGTAGAGCAGTGTAGATCTATAAATGTGTACTTTGAATCTAAGAAGCATGGATATGATCACAGGACACATAAAATTAACATTACAAAAAGAAAAAATACATAAAAATGAAGACAATGACTTGCTTTGATTTTACTTTTCTTAAAGGAAAAAATATCTAGAACAAAAGGTCTACTCCATTTAAATGGGTACCCGTGTGCATCAGGAGATTGCATTTGCAAGGAGCTACAATCATTAATAGGAAGATTTCAACTCCAAGACACTGAACAAATTCCCTAGGCGTGATATAACTTGCATGATATAGACCATGAAAAATATGAAGGTGAACCACAATGAGAAACATACTAGCCCCATTAGCAGGCATATAACGTAGCTAACCTTGTCCACATGTCACAAATCTGTTAAAGCAAAAAACCAACAGTTGGTAATGGCTACAACAATATAACCAAAAACTTGAAAAATTGGCCAGCCGTAACAAACACAGCTGGGAGGAGAGATGCAGTGGGGTTGTGCAAATACATCAACCCAAGAACCATAAAACCAGACCTCCATGGTCGGTTTGGTTCAATTCTCATACAACTTCTCTCCAGACTAGTTAAATAACAAGGGACACATATGTTTCGAAGTTGAGCTAGACTCTTAATTGTGCATATCATATGCGTTCTTACTATATATCTTACTGTGGCACTTTGCATGATCTTTGCCTTGGACAGATATCAGCAGTAGTTATTCTACAAGATAGGCGTTGCTACCCCCTTGTAGGAAATATACACTCAGTATCTATACCTATATCGTTATCACAAAGAAGCAAGAGAGCTTAGTCTCCCCACTTTCACATTTCTTCCATTAGGGTTGTGTAACAATCCTCAGTTTCTATTACAGCCTCTCTAAACACCCCTCCCTCCTCCTAGAATAGACTGTAAAAGCAAAATACTAGAGTTTGCTCTTTCCAATAGGGACTTCATCAATGAAATTCTAGTTTAAAATGTATGTTATCTATCTATTTCTTAAACAACCACCTTAAACTTCTCAATCCCATTGTTTCCAATAATGGGTTCCTGGTATGGTAGCATTAATGTCTTTATAAAGCAATTGTTTCCCATAGTTTGACATCTTACCTGTCATCTTTCAAGACCTTCTTGTGTGGACTACAGACTTCTAGTCTTCTTCAAATATATATATCCTATCCAGGTAAACTTGAGTCGAAAGCAAATAGAAGCAAAAATATTTTGGGCTGGCCGGTACGTTTCAGTGCAAGGTAGACAGCAGTTTCGAACACCCCTGAAATGAGTTGTTGCAATGTAGCCAAACCTTGTAGTGGTGATGTATTGGTGGGGACAATAGCATGGCAATGACAGTTGGAAGCAGTAAATGGCAACGAAAATGCGGCACAACAGACAAAAGGAGGGGCGTTGATGGTGGTAGCAACAACATGGAATCACTAAATTAACGTGTAAAGTGAATAGTGCTTGGCCGAAGGGGAAAAGAAAACAGTGGTAAAAGTGATGGTGACTATTGCAGGCATACAGAAGCAATGCTAATGGTGCTGGTGGCAGCATCAGCTGGTTGTCCCAATGCCTATACTGCAACTTTGTGTCTACTATAGTATAATACATACCTAGGAACAAATATTTCAAGCTCACTTAGGAAACACAATAAATTCCATGGCTAATTTTCTTACTACTATGAGCAGTAACAATATCCTTCCATTTACAAATCAAGAAATTTATGTAAGAATTGAAAATTCAACACCCCTAAATGCATTATATAGATTCAAGTAACCAAAAGCAATGTTCCTTGGACCAAAATATTTATGAACTACAGTGGAATTGTCATGATCCAAAATAAATAAATAAGGCCTATTTTTTGAAAATAAATAAATAAATGTGACCATATCAGTGAATCAAGCCAAATGAAAACCAATTCACGGCAAACAGTCAATAGATATTGCAGCCACGAAGAAGTCAAGAATCTCCAGCAATATAAAAATGCTTAAACTATATACCGTTCACCTTATAACTCAAACTCCATTTCAATTCCACAAGCATTAGGACAAGCACTAGCGCAAAAATTAATAACCAATTCGTAAAAATTTCCAAAGAAAAAAAAAACTTTACAAGTTTATGTAGCAATTCACGTCTACAACTACGAGTTAATGCAACAAATATAAGACTTTAACACCATGTCAATTACATATACATACTTATAGAGAGAGAACCTGTCTCGATTCGTCATCTTTGGAGACCGCTTCGAGAAATTCATCTTTTAGAGGCAGAGATTGTTGTTGTTGTTGCTCTTGTATGTGCGGTTGATGTTGATGTTGATGTTCCTCGTCATTATCGTCATCATTATCGTCTCCATTGAACTCACTTTCACTGGCGGTTTCGAAGCCGTCGGAGACGTCTCCCGCCGATGTTGCGTTGTGGCTCGAGCTCGACTCTGCTGCCATCGGTGTTGTCGTCGTTGCAGTTGACGTTTTTGATTTCGGTTTGGGAGTGACATTCTTCTCTTCTTCACTCGGTGCTGGTTCGATTACCACCATCTTTAAGCCCTCTCTCTCTCTTCGTGGTTTCAACTCAGTGAGTTGTGGGGTTTTGCATATACCGCTTTTGAACGAGTTTGCTAAAATAGGAAGAAGTGAGGACACATACCTTGCGGTTCGAGAAACCTCTGGGACTGTCCTGCCTTGTTCACGGGTCGGATTTAGGATTGAATGAAAATCTGCAGATCCGAGTCCGAATTCAAATTTAAATCGAAATAAATAAACTTAATCAGATGAAAATATCCGCGTGATTTCAACTTTCAATTGGATCTAGATCACAGTCTAATAAATTAATTAACTAATATACGTTAAATTCATTTTTATGATAAAATTTTATTCAATAATTAGGGCTCGAGTATTTATCCAATTTTTAAACATACTTAAGATCTACTTGTATTTCTGTAGGTATAATTAACTGTTACTTAAACCCATTAGTAGTGAAGAGAAGTTAATTGACCCATCGAATAATATAAGTCTGATCTCAATTTGAAAGTGATTAGTTAAAATTAATATTCGTTTTGATTTTAATTAATTTTTAATAGATCAAACATTCATCACCCTATTCAAACTACTGCATTTCAATTGCTAATAAATTTGGCTTCGAATTTGGAAATATTATATTTCCGTAATGATTGAATTTTATTTTATGCCACATACGGAGAGTCACCTTAATTTTTACCAGTTTGGTAATGGTGTCAAATTTTTTTTAATTTTTTTGTTTGTTTTTATTTGTATTTTTCATATTTTTTAGAACATAAACAATCAGAACTTAAAAAATATCATTGTTTTCATATTATTTACAATTTCATATGAAAACATTTTTGAAAACTTGAAATATAACTTTTTTAAAAATTTCCAAAATTGGGGGTCTTTTCATAGAGATTTACCAAAAATATTTTTCAAAAACCAACTTAGCAAACGAAGAATCACAATTTCCAGAAAATAGGATTTGAAAATGCAACTCTGGCTCAATAAAATGTAATGTCAACTAAAATAAATTCAAAACATTGGTTAATTTCTAAACTGGACCTTTTCCTTTGGTTAATTGTCCTTATTAGTTACTATATATTTGTAAAGAATACCACCAAGGTTGGTGATCCAATGACCTTTACCATCACTTTTACGGTTTTACCTCAACCTTCTCACTGTTTAATGGCTAAAAGGGGCATATGCATGCATGCCTTGATCAACATGCCCTCCTATAATGAAAAAAAAAAAACCCATTATTTTCAAATCGTTTTTATTTTCAGATGAAAAAGGTCTTTAAAAATTCAAAAAACTTCTTCAGCCCTAAATAGGAGTGTTTTTACAAAATTTTCTAAAAATAATTTTCGGGATCAATTTACAAACAGGATCTTGAAAATTTTTAGAAAACAAGAATTGAAACCACAACAAACACAATTCTAAGCCAATAAAAGGGAAATAAAATGAAATGTCAACTAAATAAAGTTCACATCATTAATATTGGTTGACATCTAAACTCATCCTTTTTCCTTTGGTTAATTGTTCTTTATTGATAACTATTCTTCGTACCGTAAAGGGTGGCTGTCCAATGGCCCTTTCCATCACTGTTTCCTATACCTTCTCATTCCTTAATGGCTAGTAGAGGCATAATATGCATGGACATGCCTTGATCAACATGCCCTCCTACTATAATTAAAAATGCTTAACATGCCCTGTTTTATAATACAAGGAACTCATCTTTACTATTCTAAGGTTGTCATTTTGATACGACACTGACTAAATTCACTAGCAAATTCAGCTGTTTCTACCAGAAATTTTCGCGTTATTTCGCTTTGGAAAGGCAACAACCCATGCTGCACTGAACTCAATCTTGTGTTGAAGGCATCCAATCAAGATTTAACAATCCATTTCTCAATCAACAAGTAGGGAGATTTTCAACAGAGAGTTGAACTTAAAGAATTCAGTCTGGACCAAAATGCTCCCCCAATTTCTCATTCTTTCCCTTCACACAGAAGTTGCTTTCATGTCTATTGCGATTCATATCTACAATGCCAAGAACTCCAGAGTTCTCAAGCTCAAGTGAAAAATATAGAAGCAGCAACCGAATGAGGTGAAGGGTAACAACTTGCAATTTCACGTTCCTTCTATTTCCTGCCCCTCAAAACCAGAAGTTTCAGACATAGAACCAAAAAAAAAAAAGGATTCATGCTAAAGTAGCAAGTCATCAGGTAGGTGATCCACGCTGCAGTCCTTAATCTTACCAACACTCAGTAATAATTGTTGGAGCAAACTCCCAATCAGGGGGAACTCCTGTAAATAGCCAAGAAAGTAGAAAAAGAAAAAAAAAAAAAAAAAAAAAGAAGTTATTTAGAGTATTACACAAACATGTAAGTCAGTTTCCTCTTGGAGCTGTATTTGGAAAAGTGAAGAAAAAATGAAAAGATGAAACTTCAATGACTTTACGTACCGCAGTGAGATCACCAAAAGAATCATCAGTGATGCTACTAGGTAGATTCTCCATTACAATACTAAAACCCCTGATAAACATATAGAAAATGAAAATTGTACTCACAGGTCAGGGAGGGTCAAACATATTAATAAGTTCGGGTCTAACAGTGAATTATTAACAGGTATGCATTTAAGAAACCACAGAAAGGCTAAACTGGTGCAAGAAGGTTAAGGCCATAACAGTATAATTTATCACAGTTCACAGTTTTCACAACAGCTTACCTAACATGAGTACAGAGAAGAACATAGCAGCGAATAATATGAAATAGAAGGCGGGGAGAGGAATCTTGGTCTGCGGCCAAAGAAGTGACCTAGCAAATAAAGTTGACAAAGAGAACCTGTAAGACAAGGATGCTTTATTGTAAACACATGCAATCACAGTTTCAAAAATGAGCCAGTTTGTCCATGTATACCAGATGCTCCAATGTCTTCATCAATTTCGTCAACAGCTGATCACAGGTTGGATCACAAATATAAGAAACCCCCGAGTCATCTTGCAGAATGGCTTCCAGAATGTGCATTCCAATCTGTATGCACATATTTCACATGAATAAGTAACAAATCATTAGTAAACATGCAGTAACAATTAAAATTGATTTACGGGGCTGTACAGAATCTAGGACACAAAAAATACTGGGAAAGGTTGAATTTGACAGTTACTGCCAAATTTAAACATTGTCTGAGACTCTGAGGTACTCTAGCACTCAGGAGTTGGAAAAGAGAGAATTGAAAAATTCACTCCTTAAAAACAAAGATTCTTATACCAGATGCTAGTGACAGGCGGCACAGAGCCTTTTTCTCATCAGTACAAGTCAACAGTATAACATCTTCAACAACCTAATGTCAGTTGCACCTTTGACATTTATAAACTTGCATCCAGATGAAACCCCCAACAAATGTCAGGAAGCTAGATTTGCATGGTTCCACCAGTATTTGTTGCTTTATGTCTACAATCATCTTTAAACCATTCATATCCGTTTTCCATTAGGCAGTGGTGGCTCTGTCAAATCATGGTGCTGGGGGTTCTAGGGTACATATGGCTTTTCCGGTACAAAGAGAAAAGTGCCCGCAGACACAAACCTATATTCTCAGGCTTGGTTTCCCTTTATCCTTGGACCTTTCATTAAAAACAAGGAATAACTATCTCACTTTGAAACTAAAACTGCAGCGAAACTAATCTAAATTTGATATGCTCCAGTGGTCCTGCTGGTAGATTGGAGTTAAGAACTAGAGACTTAAGTGGCTCAAATTGCTTCCTTGTAAAAAATTATCTTTTTTACATACAAAAATCGAAATTACCATGGTATATATTGCACATGTAATTGTTCAAAATTAGTCACTACATAATAGTTCTCATTCATCATCCGGTTAGAGGATAAGAAAAGATGGTTTGTGAGGCACAAGCCTCATGCCTTGAAACTTAATTGTCACAAAATAAAGTTCCTAATGTCCAACCTTACTCTTTCTGAATCTTCAAATACTGATTTTTGTGTAGCATAATAGTACAATGTGATATATGCATAAGCCAGCTCCATCTTTCTGTCTACCTCTATTGCCATGATGGACGATCACGACTGAAAGAAAATAAAAGAAACTTCACTATAATATAAGAAGGGAAGTCGCACCACTTTGGAGAGCTCACTTCCAATCTCTATGCTGATCCGACAGACTTCCACCATATTGCTTTTGAGAGCCCATTGAATGACCTCAGGCTCTCTAGACTTCAAAGCAAAAAAAACATCAAAGAAAATGAACTTCTTTACCAAGATAGGTTGCCTAACAAAAGTGTTCAAATTGAAAAGGAAAATACCTGGCATAGAATGCCAATCACAGAGAGGGCAACAGCTCGAACATTTTCATAAAACTCCAATGGGCTTTCAAACAATATTAATGGTACCACAAAATTGGGCACAAAAGCTATATTAAGCACAGAATAAAACGAAGGTCATGAAAACTTTTTAATGAAGACTAAGGGTTAAACATATCTAAGAATTAAGCATATTGATAGCATTAGGGAACCTTACACTTAGCAAACTTATATCTTGTTTCTTTGTTCGCTGCAATACACTGCAACAAAGACAAGCTATGAAACCCAACAAAATTGAAATAAAATTCCTAAGAACTTAGAAAATAAAACCAAAAGTCATAAGTGATAATCTAGTGTTGATAACCTGAAATAGGGTGAGAACATTAACAACACGCTTAGACGCTCTTACAGTCAGACTTCCATCTACTAACAATTGGGAAAATGCCAAAACTTCCTGTTTCAAAATACGCACAAATGTGCTCAGAGTTTTTCATGGACTCTCTTTATATGCTGAAAATAAGAAGGAATAGAATATACCAAAAAGAATGGAATATTACTAAAAATTTCTCATGTCAACTTCCTATGATCCTGAATAATGAAAATCAAGAACTGAATGTTTTTCTGACATTATATTGTCAGCTAATCTGAGCTTGCATCTCTACATGTGCAATAGAACTGACGAAGATGAAATTACAGAAGAAATGGGAGAGGAGGGCTATCAACAAGGAGACACACACAAAACAACACCCAGTATAGTTTGAACCTGTAGCAGAATAGCTGTAGTGCTGCAAGAATTATACAAGAAGAACCCTGTCCGATCATAGTTTTCTGGATCTTCTTCTCTTTTCTGTTAACGAGAGAAAGGAAAAGACCAAAATTTCAGAAGCCCATTCAGTTGACAGTAAAAAAAAAACATAGAAATGAAAATGAAAATGAAAATACAATTAAGTCTACAACTAAAAATTACTCAATTCAGAAAATACCCAATTGAGCAACCCCGAATACTGAAAAACCTGAACCTCTTCATTGAAACATTTGATCGTACCACACAGAATAAATCACTAACATGTATCAAATTCAAACCCAATCCGCTGAAAAATCACCAGAGGCACAGAAAGAGAGTTAAAGCTAAGCAAGGCGACATATGCCCAATTCCATACCTTTATAACAGAATTGATTACATATACTAATGGGAATATTAACAAGAAACCCAAATAAGAAAGAAACAGATGAAAAAAACCAACCTCAAGAAGGAAAGTACTGAGACAGCGGAGAGCAGACTCTCTCAGGGCTTCGTTTTGAAGCTCGACGATCACTGCTGGAATCGCCATTGGTCTCTTCATCATCCAGCGCACTTTGTGCTTCTTTCTTCCACTTTTTTGAGCTTTAGCTCTGGCTAAATCTGTAAAAGAATTAAGGAATGTCTCACGCTACATCAATCAATGGAAACTAGGTCAGAGAGAGAGAGAGAGAGAGACCTTGGTCGATCTTGGAGTCGTGGAGAAGGTTGAGAGTTATTTCTTCCCATGGCTCGTCTTGCAGGTCGTCAATTTCTCTAGTTTCTTCGTCCGCCATTACTGTTCATCAAACGTTCAGGTCTTGATCTCGAAAAGAATGACAAAATATATATATATAGATATATATAAGAGAGAGAGAGAGAGAGAGAAGAGGCGTTTTGGGGGGAAACGGGGGATGAATGGCAAATTATAGTTAGAAATAATTATAATATCACACTCTAAACTATAATTTAATATTGTTAAGTCTTTAATTTTAAAATGTAAAACAATAATTTCTTAAACTATTAAAGAATAAATAAAAAATTATCACACAAATTGTACATCATATTTCAGTCATTATTATAATAAAAAAATAACTTGTAATTTCTTAATTATAATTATTATAACTAAATAATTATTATAATAAAAAAATTAATTTAATGTAATGCATATGTTTATAAACATGTGCAAATTACATAATAATTTTTATTTATTTATTTAATAAATTATTAACAAAAAATATTGATTGATACAAATTAATAATTTAAAAAATTAAAATATTATAAAATTTTTTAAAATTTAAAAGATTTAGTGATATTAAATCATATAAATAGTGACATTGTAATTCTAGTGTTGGATGGGCCCATAAGGTCGGGTGAGAATTAATACTTTCTGCTCGATTTGTCGGACTCCCTAAGAATATATCTCAACTGGTTTGGGCTGCCCTGGGTATGTTTGGGCTAACGGGCTCACGAGTGGTTTGGTCTGGCTCTGGAAGTTTGGGTTCGCTGTGTAAGTTTCTCAACTTCTCATGTTAAGTTGTCGAGTAATTAGCTATTTATCAAAAAAATAAGTATATATCTCCTCTTGCAGTGGTGCAGATTAATATTAAAAAAAATATGAATTACGATAATTTCTTTGTACATTGGACTAACCGGTTGAACCGCTTTTCATAAATAAAATATTTTATGTATTTTTTTTTTTACACAAAAGATGGTTTTGGTATAAATTAACTTTTTTGAGCATTACTCACATTGGCTGCGTGGTGATAAAATTATGCTAGCAACCAAAGGTTCGAGCTACACACTGCTCATTTATCTCTTCTTTTTTTTTTTCAATGAAGGATACAATAAAAAATGCAAGATCCGGTTCAACCACGGTTTGCATGGTCTAATCAGGTTCACGAGTAAAAACAATCCAAATATTAAGTCGAACACGCAGGTTTTGCATTTGGTTCATGGTTGAACTGTTTCAATTGGCTAGGTTGATTCAGTCGGAGTCAACACAACTATGCTTGTTTGGTTATAATCCCGAATAATAAGCTGAGAAACGTATCCGACCACTAACTGTTTTGTGCGCTCAAATAGAAAATAACCGTTAAAAAAGTAATGGACAAGCATAATTTGAGAATTATGAAATCTGCATTTTGTTGATGGTCTTCACAAAAATTAATTGAAACTAATTTTGAAGATTAGTTCCTGAATCGATGAGAATAAAAAATACCTCACAATTATGTGATGAGAATAAAAAAGAATCAGCTTAATTTAGTGCAATAAAAAAACCTTGCACTGGCTTACATTGGTGCTGCTAAAAATCCAAATGGGTTAGCTGTGGATTCTCAACAGAATGAAAGAAACAGAGTTTCTTCCTGGCTATTAAATAAGTTCTTTAAACTGCAAGAATTAGTAGAGCTTTGAACTAGAGAGCTAGCATTGGGAACCCATTTAAGAAAATCAAGATAAATTCAAGCATGCATGGTAAAAAGCAATTTCATTTCAATATTGGCAATCCCCACACTCCCAATCGAAAATAATAATGACAATAGTAGATTGAAAATTTAATCCAAACATTCCCCAAGTCATAACAAGGTTATTAATGATATTTACATTCATAATACTAAAGCAACAATGAATGCATTGTAACATGGCATGGCTGGTGCTAATAGGCAGTGCCCTCAACCAGCTTGCTTAGTTTTTTGTTCCTCAATCTCTCAGCATACACCTCATTCCCTTGGCACTCATACCTGCACACAAACAAAAACCAAGATTCAGCACAAATGCAGAGGCATGATTAGGATAAACTTAGTTGCTCCATCTTCATACATATATATATATATATATATTATTTTATTTTATTGCTATAGGTTATCCAGGTTTGGACCAACTATTCTCTCGAATTCAGTAAGAAAACCGTCCACATTAGCTTTATAAACTTCATACATTGTATGAGAACGTGAGGAGGAATCGGACATGAAACCTCATGCTTAGCATGAGGACCAGCCGGCCATTGGATCAAGACCATCTGATCAATCATGTTGCATACCAAGCAATTTCTTTTTCTTTTCTTTTATTCAACTTGACACTAGTTTCATCAGGCAATAGTATTTTTCAATCCATATTCAAATCTTGAACCTAAGCACTGATCTGATAATTCAGGCTCTGGCACAAGCTGAATCCCATGTGTGGCAGTGATACATTGCTCAAACTGACTCCATAGAACCACTTAAAAACTTGCTCTCAGAGCATTTTGCAAGTCAGTCATTGTTTCCATCAAACACCTTTCTGCCACATAGGGGATTTACAATAATCGTGAACCAATAGATCATAGCACAGAGGAAGCCAATATAATAGATTCTGAAGTATGGCCTCAAGAATTGTGGCTTAATACGCTTGCGCTGCTATGTTTGGACCTTGAATTTGTTGATGGAAAAAAAAAACGAAAGAGAAAAGATAGGCACATTTGAATCTTGAATTTGTCGATGGAAAGAAAAACGAAAGAGAAAAGATAGGCACAAAAAAAAAAAAGGTGAATATGTATAAGGAAATTCATTTTCTTTTTTCCTAGCAAAAAGTTCGAAATATAGCATTAAAAACTCAATAACTTCTGTCTTACCTAGGTGGTAAGGAGATCAGAGGGCTCAAACTTTCTGCAAGTTTCACAGCTTCTTGTTCAGTATTGACAATTTGATTGAAGCAGAAGTATCGCCCACATGTGGATCGATCCTCAAGAGCTCGAATATTAACATCAGCTAGAAAGTTCACATCAACCATGGCTAGGACTCCATTTTCATACATCTGAGCAGCCCCTGTTCGAAATTGTTATTAGCAACCGAAGATTAAATAAGTGAAATACCAAGTGAAGCTCTTGCTGCTAGTTGAAGTAAATTAGGAAACCTTGAAGATATGACATCGTCACTTGGGGATTCTTCTGGGCAACGCCGGGTCCAAGAACCAGACCGGCATTTACAGACACCATGTTAAGCATTCGGTCCATTGCTAGAGCCCAAGCAGCTTGCTCTGAGAGTGTCTTTGCCAAGGCATACCACAACTGCAAAGTACATATTGCATTGGTTATACAATTTACAGAATAGATCAGATATGTTCTAAAGTATAATTAGATTATTTTCAATGTACTTTTCATCGTTGATCTCAGCATACTTAGAAAGATTTCATAGAAGTTGCTGAATGAAAATATTTAAAGATCAGTATCTAGCTTAATGGAACTGCCTGCTTTTGGAATTACAAAAGCCTGCACGGACATTGACACGAACCGAACATACTCATACGATAATTTTGAAAAATTGAAGTACACGACTTGATGGGGGATACAAGAAAATATATATTTTATATATTTTTTTATATGTCATCTATACGACTAGGAAGTGCTTTGAACTTCAAAAATTACCATTTCAATTCCCTACCTAAACTTCAACAACCAAATATTGATGTAAATTATTTTTTAAGATCTCATCACAAGAAAACCTTGTATTAAGCTGAAAAAAAAAGAAAAAAAAAACTTTTTAGCTTTGGTTTGGAAGATTACCACCTATTAGATCAGATACTTGATGGGTAATTCCTAAACTTTTACAAACTATCTAACATTAAAAAGTGATTCAGATCATCTGATAAACTATACAATAAACTAATAAAGGACACTACATGAAAAATGAGAAGAAAACGATAAAAAAATGAAAAAAAATCTCAGGCAAAGAAAAATAAAATGAAAGAGAGAGATCCACACACCTTCTTTTCCCTGCAGAATCCTTGATCACTCCATGACCTTTCATCTACATCCTTCTCTGAGCAAATATTCTCTCTCCATATTGCTGCAGCCAGAGAAGAGTTGAACACAATCTTCTCTATACTCTCTGTTTGTGCAGATGCCTCTACCACATTGATTGCTCCTCTCACCTCCAAATCTACCATTAAATCCTATCCATTCAACCCAAACAAAGGAATAGTATAACAATGTCCTTAAACTTAAAATAAGAATTCTTATAAGATAAACATGGGCCTATTATGCAGTAAATCAACTCACATCATACCCATCTTGACTATCTAAACAGCAGAACAAAGCACAACAGCCCTTTAGTGCTTCAAGAATGCTCTGATAATCCAACACATCCACAGTAAACACTACTAATCTCTCCTCTATCATCTCCATATCCCCTATTTTCTTCAGTAGCTCTGTCTCTCCTGCATCAAACCAAAAACATGAAAACGAGATCCATGTTCAAACAGCAATTCAACCTCACAAAACTCTTCTCAATATAGAATACAGTGGAAAAGAGAGAGAGAGAGAGAGAGAGAGAGAATTTCTTGCCCTTTTTTTGGATAGCTGCATGAACTGTATAACCTTTAGATAGCAATCCCTTAAGAATCGAAAAACCCACAAAGGTCGATGCATCAAGAACACAAACTGTGGGTTGTTTCTGGTCTATGCTGGCACTTTTAGCTTCAGTTTCCTTCATTTTTTCTTCTTCTAAGCTTTGTTGATGGTGCTGCTGCTGCTATTATGATCCCCTTCTTATTTACTCTTCTTCTATATATGCGCATAGAGTATGTAAGAGAATTTGCAGGTTGATGGGGGATACTGATAGAGGAGGAGTTGGTGAACTGTATAACTTTCACGTTCTCATCTACTCATCTTCTTGTGATTGCTATTGGAGGCAGCTTTAAGTCCACATGTATTAGCCTAAATTTCTTGAATTCCAGATGCATGCGCCAGGCATGTGATATATGGGTAAGGCTATACAACTATAGAATTTCAGAATAAGCAAAAAAATAAAAAATAAAAAAAAGTAAAACAACAATAAAAAAAATTGGCTTTTTTGCACATAAATTAAAAAAAAAAGTCCTACAAAATAGGTCCTAAGTCCTCATGTATTGGCTTAAATTGCTTAAATTTGAGATGCATGCGCCACGCATGTGTCACATATGGGTGATACTATACAACTATATAATTTCAGTATAAGAATACAAAAAATGTTATTCATATAAAATTTATGTCATGAATAATATGGCTAAGTTATGACATATTATTTTTAAATAAAGAATCCATCAAGATTTTTTTATTTGAAAATTATCATTGCTAAATTATTTTGATGTAAAATTCTTTAAAAAAAATATGAAAAAATAGCATAATGAGTTTTTAAAAATGAAAAACTCATTCAATACAAAACTATCTGCTGGTATATCATTATCTTTACTTATATAGATATGATCTCTAATCGTAGCAGACCAAGTGTGGGGCTTGAAAAATTACCCAATATTGAGGATTCAATTAAGAACAGAGGGACTAAATTTGCTAAGTAGGTGGAGAACGTGCCCTTGTGAAGAAGAAAAGTGTTGGTTGAAGAGTGCTATCATTGGTATCTACTTATTTCTTACTAGGAACCGTGCAGCTAACTGCCTTTTGCACAATGGGTTCTAGGTTCCTCTATATATAGTTGTCACAAGCACCTCCACGTGTCAATATTGCCCTTTTCCCCCCCCCCCCCCTTTTTTTTTTTTGGGGGGGGGGGTGTTGGAGGAGGTGGAATTTATGCAATGATTAGGACTAATTTTTCAAATTAGATGGAGAAATTTCACTCTAGTTCTTGTACTGGTGCATTGGGAGTAAATTTGTGTCAAAATTTCTAACTTAAATGGTCATATTCTCAAATTATAGTTTGGACTAATAATTGATTCACCTATAATGTTTATTTTATTTTATTTATTTTTATAGAATTATCACGTATATTGTTATGATATTACAATACAAAATAAAACATCTTTTATTGACAATATACATAAATTTTTGTAATTAAGTAAAGAAAAGACTAATTTGATTTTTTGTGTTTCTTTTACATAATTAAAATATTAAAATTCTAAGTATTTTTTGAAGAAATTTATGCGTAGAAGAAAAAATAAAATATATTTAAATAATTATGTATGTGTATGATATTTACACATATTAATTTGTATGTGTACATTTGCTCTGTACCTGTTTATGCTCTCAAAATACCTTTACAAATGATGCTCTTAGGCTCTTTCCTCTCCCATTACTAGTTACCTGAATTAAAGGTTGCAATCAAATCATCTCATGAGATATTGCAATAGAAAATCAGGAGTAAACTCCAGGCAATCTTCAGATGTTCTGATCTAGTAGTAAATTGTAACCCTTTGAAGAAAACATGAAATTATTTAGGGGTAGACTTATACAAATAGAGTTTTTGTATATCATTTTAAATGATACGACTGTTCTAATATTTTGCTTTATAATTTTTAAATAACTACTACTATATCATTTTAGTAAAATTTTCTATATAAAAAGTTCTATAACAGTAAGAATAGTAATTTTACAAATAAAACTAAATGCCAATAACAAATATCAGCCAATGGACAAAAGGACAGTATGGTCATTTCGAACTTTTAGCTAAGAAGTTAATGCAATTGGACTTTTATTTAAGGCTAACAAAATACATTTGGTAAGTGGTTGCGTGTAAGCATAATAGCGGGGATTATGAAAGGATGTTGGAAACTCCAAAGAAGAAAGGGAAAGAATGTATGAAAGGATGTTGGAAACTCCAAAGAAGAAAGGGAAAGAATGTGTGAACACAAAATAGGGAAAACGTATGGAAGTTTCCCGAGAAAATGTTCAAAAAGAAAATGGTATTTTGGTTACCAAAAACCAAACGGTTCAGGGACCTCTCTGTGGCTGTAAATTGTTATTAAATTCATCTTATTGGGGGTTAGGCAATCTACTATTGGCAGACCCATGGTTTGACCCCCTCTCTCTTGGTGAACAACACCAAATTCCGTTTTATAATAGAAAAAGAAACGAATGTAAGTAACCAAATTAACGGACACGTAGTACCAAACGAGAATAAATAAAGTAATCTTTCGGTTCATGGGGTAGTATGGAATCCGTAGTCGGGGATTGAATATGCTACCAAAAAATTTGTATCTCTTCTTATAGTATGTGCTTTTGGGGGTGCACATATGTAAGAAGGAAGTTTGAGTTTGATGCAAATAGCTAAAATATCTTTTGCTTTATATGATTATCAATTAAATAAAAAACTATTATCAATTCTTATATCTTGGGGTCACAGCTAGTTTTGACATGTTCGGGGATATTAATATATCAAGATCCTTGCACTCAAATTTGTCAAATCCTCACGCCAATGAAGTTGATACCATAGTGAGGTGTTTGGATGTTGTATTTGTGAAAGAAAATGAAAATGAAAAGAAAAAAAAATTATTTATACATAGTAATTTTTATTGGTAACTAAAATGATTTTGCGATAAATGTCTGTTCATTTTCTGGCTCAACTAAAAAAATAAATAAATTTAGCTTTTTATGGGTAACTAAACCGTAAAATGTATTTTTTTTTTTGACAAATGTCTATTCTTTTTTATATTTTTGTTCCCATTTTCCTAAACCGACTAAAAAATAATCAAATTTTTACTTTTTGCATTTTATTTTAGTTTTATTTAATTTTTTTATTTTGATTTTATTTTTCCTTCACAAATTCAAAATCCATCATTACAAAACAGGATTTGTAGTTTTAAGGCAATTCATATGTGAATGCTATGAACAATATGACGAGTTATTGACCGTTCACACATCAAAATAGCTATTTATCATTACAAACAATCTAATAGAAGCAAGCCTTTTTGGTTTAATTCCCATTATTATTACAGTTTGGGTGAGAAGGACATGTCATTTGTGGATTTGATAACGATATGAACACATTGCTTGAGTGTGATGTATTTTCGAGATGAATGACTGCTTTTAAATATGCTTTTAAAAATGGTTGTACGTAGCCGATCCTGAGATCAGCTGGGAAGAATCAATTGTTTTTAGGGTAACTATACTTTATTCTATTATGGTTTCAAAATAAATACACAATTTCTTTATGGTTTGAACTTAATTGTAAAATAAATAAAAACGGTTAGAAGTACCTCCAATTCTATTATGGTTGTATTTTCGTCATTTCATCTCTTCAAAAAGACAATTTAGCTCTTTATGTCAAAACAAAGAATTATTTTTCGTAAGGATATTTTATAATTTTATCAAATTTACCACTATTCCATCTATTTTGTAAACAAGTTTTAACCATAATAGGGTTGTGTTCATTTTGAACTACAAAGAGGTAAGTGTAATTATTTATTTTTTATTTACATAATTGAATCTATTTCCTAATAGCTAAAGGTTTTGGGACTAGTAATGATCTAGCCGAAAGTCGGCCTTAGTGATCTGACGATGCTAAGTGAAAGGGCCGTTACTCAACGGATAAAAGTTACTTTAATAGACTGATCTTCCCCAAGAGCTCACATCGACGGAAAGGTTTGGCACCTCAATGTCGACTCTTTGTCACCTGGGGCTGTAGTATGTTTCAAGGGTTGGGTTGTTCGCCCATTAAATCAGTACGTGATCTGGGTTTAGAACGTCATGAGACAGTTCGATCCATATCCTATGTAGGTATTAGAGCATTGAGAGGACCTTTCTCCAGTACGAGAGGACCGGAAAGGTGCACTTCTGATATACCAGTTATCGTGTCCACGGTAAACGTTAGGTAGCTAAGTGCGAAGCGGATAACTGCTGAAAGCATTTACATATTACAATAATATCAAACCTGTGATTCTACAGATCTTGCGTTCATGACTCTGCAACTGCATTTATTTTTCCTTCTATTTATTCATATTCTAGTCCAGTTCAGTTCTGGCTACTTCTCAACAACCAAATGAGGATTTCACGTGAGGGAGGTGACATTGCCGGACATATTTCCTAGTAGCTTAACTTTTTGGGACTAATTGTGATCTAACATTTTTAATACGGGCCATTTAGAATATGACATACTCTTCATCTACCAATTCGAGCTATGAAAGCAATTTGTCTACGCTTTTTAGTCTCTTTTTACCTGTTCGCATCACCACCTATTATGGTAACAAAACCATGAGAATGGAAGTTTTATTTTCAGTAGTCTTCATATTATCATTATTATTATATTTGGGTTTAATGGAGGCCAAAGCCAACAAGGAAAAGGATTGCATAGGAGTTTTCCTTGGGCAATTCCAACTCAACCTATCTCCCTGGTGGGGGGTTTGGCTTTCCCATTCTCCAGTTTCGTTAAACGCTAACTGGGCGAGTGAGTCTGCCTCTTGTGAAAGTGATCACATCCCGATGTCCCTGATTCCATGCCATTTTCAAACCCTGCCAAATAGTCCATAATTCCGCCGTAATTTCGCCCATTATTGCATGGTCTTCATATTTCGTATTTGCTACAAGTGACTACGTGGACCCATAAAATTAAGGAAAACAAAAGAGGAGACACTATAAAAGTATAAAGAGGACAAGGATCTAGATTCATGAGTAACTGCCTTTCCATGCCCAAGAGTTTTGAGATTTTTAGTGGGCATCAAGTAGGATAATGCAAGTATTATATTCGAATACCTGAGGACAAAGGAAACTAAGGTGTGGTAGTAAAATAAAAAGAGAATTTTCTTTACTGAAAAATATACATAGGAGACATAATAATCTTGCAAGAATATTACTAAATTAACAGCCACTATGAATGTGTCCACAAAATAATGTTTATAATATATGTATAGTCATTGATTGAAAAATGGTCTTCAAAATAGTTATAGTGACTGTTATAATGCATGTCAATAAATATATAAAACGAGAAAACTAGTTTCTTCTTCCCTTGCTCTAAACTGGTCAACTTTTTGTTATTTGTGTTTTAGAGAAACTTTTTGTGGCCATTTTTGCTTTCTTATCATTTTTGAATGTTACACAAATTATGCATTTTTTTAATGGGATTCTCTAGTAGTTATTATACGGATATAATTTGTATTTAGCTATAGTCTTAGAGTTTAATTGTGATACATTGACAGTATAAAATTTTAGTTACACCTATAGGAAACCACAAGCACAAGTCATTGACATTATAAAATATAATTAATACTGTTTTATTTTATTACAAGGTTTTCAAATCTTCGACTGATTACTCCTTTAAATTTGTGCAAAGTTACTATCTATATGAATTTAAAAAATTTCATGTATCTTGTGAACGAGACCACGGGAAATAGGGAGGAATTTTTTTTTGCTAAGTTGGAAACAAGGAGGAATTGAACTCGTGAGTTAGGATCAAAATCAAACTCTTATTATTATGATAGCTTTGAATTTAGTAATATTTTATAACAGATCAAGAGAAGAAAAATAACAATATCATAACTTCAGATTTACAGTAAAAAAGGGCCAAAGAAAAAAAAAAACCCTTCTCTAGAGCAAAATAATTGGATATCCTAAACCATGATATCCTAAACCATTATAGAAAAATCCTATTCGTGCATGGAGTATATATATGTCCGTGCAGCCAAACTGACCCCTAGACTCGAGAGCAACGAACTTTGCCCCTTTCATTGCCCGTGTCTCTCTCTGTCTCTTCCAATCTCTCCTTCTGCATCGTTGGTTCTGAGATTCGGTTCGATTAGCTTGTAATAAGCTTCTTATTCGCAGTCCATTGAGGGTAGTATATAGATCGAATACATAAACATATACATAGAGAGAGAGGGAGATCAGAGATGGCGAATCAGTGGGCCAAGAAGCGGAAAGAAGAGAACAGTCGTCACATGAGGAAACTCTTTCTCTTCATCGTCGCTTGCAACGTACTAATCTCACCATCTTATATCATTTCCCCATATTTCACTCATCAATTAGCTCCTCCTGCTGATCGATTTCTTGTTGGTCTCTGTTTGTTTGCTGATATGTTATGTATGCATATAAGTATATGTATGGAAGATGATCCGATTATTCTGCTTTTCTGTTGATTTAGTGAAATTTCATCCCCTGGCACTAGGAATCAAATTTCAATTGACTTTTCTTTTCCCTACACTTTCTCAGCTACCAAACAGTCTATGAGCTTTTGTGCTGGGTTCGAACTAAAATAAAACTGTAAGGGAAGAACATGATAGTACTGAAAGTTACTTGCCACTGTGGTTGAAGAAGCAATGGCTCTGAATGTTATTTAGGTGCTCTATTTATGGTTTTGTTATTGCTTTTGTTTCCAGAAAATAAAAAAATAATTTCAATCCAGATGAAGATTAAAAATTTGTATTTTTCCTTTTCCTGCTTTTTGTCAGCAACCAAACAAAGCTCCAACACGTGTCTTATTTTGTTTCGTTTTTCTACAATTGAACTGGAAGTGAATTGACTAATAAATCGAAACCATGGTATGGAACATATTATGATATAGTTACAAGTCATTAGGACTGTATTTGAAGTTTTTCGTAGCTACCTACATGAATTTATTTCCCACTACCTTCATCAGTTGTTACGTTTACTCCATTTGATTTTCTAAATGGATCATGATCGTGAATAGTTTTAGCAACTAGTTTAGTTATTTTTTTCCATCAAATTGATTTACTTGTTAATTGATCCTGTTGTCAATATAGTTCTTATCAAAATCAAGGCACTTTGTTGTCTGTCTAAAATTGTGCTCATCTAGGCGTTATATCTTTTGGTGAGGGCGGGGATCTTCCATTCTACTTTCAAGTGGAAGCAGTGGGTTAGCTTCATGCTGACCGTTTTTGCCTACATTGTTCCCTATCTCCAACTTGCCGTGATGGCAAAGCCGACATATGCTGAAGACGGGGAGCTTTTAGATGGCGGGTTTGATATGACTACTGGTGGAGTTTGTGAGTATGTCCTCCTGATGTTATTGCTACTTTTGTTTCTTCCAGTTCTAATTTTTATTCTCTGATTTGTAGGTATTAGACTTCATTTTGTTATATTGGAACCAAAATCATATTACTTGTTTGTAAGATGAGCCTCCTGAAAAGTGCCATGAGTCTAGATCTAGGATCAAGGAAAGTGAATAGCGGCGAAGTTGGAATGCTTAGAACAGATATGATGGCTGAATTGTAGAAGCGATGCTGATCTAACAACCTACCTGGGCTTCTTCAAATGATGTTACATAATACTCTATTTTCACTTTTAGGCCTAAAATTATTAACCCTCTGCAACATGTGGCTAGGCGTTAAGCATGGAAGTGGTGCTATTTGTCACCAATCCAATTACATGGTACAAGTCTTCTATTTCTGTTGTCTTTTGTCCACTGAGGTTGAAACTTGTTTAGGCTGCTTATGTTGTTGGTGATGATTTGGTGTTCGTGAAGCTTACGAGTGAGGGATACCTGATTTTTTTGTGGATAAGGCTGAATGGGAATACATTTTTCCAATTGGATTTCATCTTTTGAGGGAATAGTATTGTTTCAATAACTGATTATACTGCTGATTGAGAGAATTGAACTTTTTTCGTGAGATTAAATGCAGCAAATTTGAGAAATATTTCACTATTGTTCTGAATCAGTTAGAGGGAGTTCAGAGAATGTAGAAGAATGAAGGCAATGGCTTTTTTGGATATTACCTGCGAATCCCATAATATCTTGGCGAGGATTTGTATGTCCATGCTAAGCCTTGTAATTTTTATTGTTTCCTTTAAGCCATGAAATTTACTTTTTAGGAATTGACAAATCAAAATTCATGAAATTGTAGAATGACCAATTTGTCTGATCCTTGGAAATGATTGTTTCAAGTATGAGATTGAATGCTAGTTCTGTGATTGAATTCAACATCTGCATAAAATCCACCACTGTAGATAATAGTCGATAATTTATATTTCCTAACCACTCCTTACGAAGTGATTTAAAATGCTCATATTCTGAGACTGGTGATTCCATAGTTCACGAAGGGAGATTATCAATGTAACTGTTCAAAGAACATATGGAACATTAGATACTGAAAATGCAGCTATGTAAAACTTTTAGTTGTTGAAAATGTGATGATTGAACAATTACCAAGCATGGCTCTGCAACAATAGTTTGTGGTCAAATGGTCCTATTTTCTATTTGAAGTTTTAATGTGTACAGAAAGTACATACTGTATGAAATATGAATGACATTTATAGGTTTTGTTCATATTTTAGATACTTCTGGAATCAGTTTTGGCTTTTTTGGTGCTATGGCTGACACTGATACTAAAAAAGATTGCAAGGTCTCCTCTTTCTCAACAGTGCTTGCTGAATGGCACTTATGATGACTTCCTATTTCCTCTACCTAAAATAACTTTCATAAATAATAATAGTTGGGAAGGTAGAGGATTACAGAAGCTTTCCACCTTTGATTTTATGTTGAAGTAACATGCATGTTTATGTGGTTTAGATTTTGATGAGATTTGCAGTTTGACATTGTCCATTTTGAGTAAGTTTTAGAATAACAGAAAATGCTTAATGTTTTCCTCTCTATAAACACATCACCGCCAAACCCAAAAATGTTTTCAATGGAAACCAGTAAGCTCTTATTATTGGTATAAGAATATTTATATCACATTTAATGAAACGAACTAATGAAACAAGCAGATGAGAATAATTCAGTGGATTATGAAGAACACAGGTTATGAAAAGAAGAACTGCCCAAGCTGTTGAACCTTCCGGTTTCAAAGCCTTCTGAGCATTGGCCTGTCTCCATTATATAATGCCTACTGGTCGTATGCATGCACCAACACCATACCCTTTAATTGTGGCAGTGCTTCTCCCCTGTTCAGCTGCAACAGCCAATGCAAAACAGCAAAAGCAATGAAAGCCCAAATGTCAGAGACTCCATGTAAAGCATAACCCAAACCACCCTATAAATGAAAAAGCCTAACTCAAAACCCCCTATAAATGAACACCCACGTACTAATTGGTATAGCAAGACAGTAGGCAGGGTGTCTGGGCTGGTCTGGAGTAGGGGTGGTGTGTGGTGGTGGGGTTAAGGCAGTAGGGGTGTGCCGTAGTGGAGGTGAGATAGCAGATGGTGTGCAGCATTAAGGGTGTTAAAGTGTTGGTCTGGGGATTTGAGGAATAAAAGGATAAAAGAGAAGAAAGAGACAGAAGAAAGATGAGTGATTTCAGCCATGGCAGTTGGTGGGAAGGAGGAAGGAGGGAGAAAAACATTTTCGAGGGTGAAATTGTCTTTTCAAAGGTCCATTTTGGGAGTAATACTCCCCTACTCGGTGCAATTAACGCTTGAGGTGCACACACTGTTAATAACTTTAACAGTGTTCATCTATTTTACACATCAATCCATACTACATGGAGGTTATGTGTTCGTTTTTTTTTTATTTTTTATCATAGGGGGTCATCTGATGTTTGCTCAAACCCTAAGAGGATAAAGTGTAATTATTTCAAAATTTATAAGAGGTTGAATACAGCTTCTGCATAAAATTTACCACTGCAGATAATAGTCAATAATTTATATTCCCTAACCAATCTGTACAAAGTGATTTAAAATGCTCAAATTTTGCGATTGGTCATTCCATAGTTCACAAAGGGAGATTATAAATGTAACTCTCCAAAGAGACATATGAAACATTAGATGCTGAAAATGCAGCTATGTATGTTTGTGGGCAAATGGTCCTATATTCTGTTTGAAGTCTTAGTACGTGTACAGAAAGTACATACTGTATGAAGCATGAATAACATTTATATGTTTCTTTCATATTGTCGATACCTTTGGAATCAGTTTTGGCTTTTTTGGTGCCATGGCTGACACTGATACTAAAAAAAGTTACAAGGTCTTCTCTTTCTCAACAGTGCGTAGTGAATAGCGCTTATGATGACCTCCTTTTTCGTCTACCTAAAATAAGTTTCATAAATAATAATAGTTGGGTGAGGTAGAGGATTACAGAAGCTTTCCACCTTCGATTTTATGTTGAAGTAACATGCATGTAGACGTGGTTTAGATTTCGATGAGATTTTGCAGTTTGACATTGTCCACGTTGAGCAAATTTAGAATAACAGAAAATGCTCAAGATTTTTCTCACTTTTCTTGTTCATCTCAAATTACTCAATACCTGTATCAGTGTTGGATAAGAATGCCTGTTACTCTGCCTAGAACAGAAAAGAGTTCCTTACTGCAAGTCAGTGGTTTTTCAAGTTGTGATATGATGGCAATGATAAACTTTGCCGTGAGAAATAAATGGGTTCTATTTTTGTGGTCATAATTTATTGGAAAAGCCCTATCACTTCTTGATATGATATTTGAAACTGATAGTTTATGAACGCTCTTGTTAAAATGCTAGGGTTTTCTATTTGATATGTGTGACAAGATTTGTTTACATTTCAGGGAGGTATACAATGTTTGCTATTATATGCATATTTTCCTTTTCACCTTCTCGTCCTTCATCTTTATAATATGCGTTCTAGCTATAACTGACATAGCCCAAAAAATTTATTTTGGTTAGAATGATTAGCAGAAAAAATAAAATGATTCTGTTGATACATTTGAGTAATTAAATGAGTAATTAAACGTTTCACAATTAATAAGCTGGATTTATTGTCTTAACCTGTATTTTCCAACAAAATCGATCTATTAAAACCTTGATAATGAGCAAGTGCATAAATATACTCCTACCTTACCAATGGTTTTATCTTGCAGATATTTGCATGATGTGATCTATGTTACAGGCTTTGTGCAGCTCGGGTCTATTATCTCTGAGAAGTTTTGGTACATATATTTAGTGGTAAGATCCCATTCCTGAATTGGTCCACTATCTGCATTTGCCATGCATTTCAGAGTGTTGTCAAGCTTGTAAGTTACTGATTGATAAAAGAGGACAGCTTATGGCAAGATAACCGAGGTCACTTGATGGTGTTTAATTGTTTATACATATAGGTATGCAAGGTAAGATTTGGGATTCTTTAATGCAATGCTAATATAAGGGAAAACATGAACTATCAGAAGGAAAGGATCAATAATATGTTTTTGTAGCTTAAAGAGTTAAGGAAGGATCAATAAATAATTGGAATGACTTGAAGCTACGTTCTTCATTACCTTAAAATGGTGGCTATCTGGCACCTGGATACCCTAAGAAACTGCCTCAACTATCTTATCCCTAAATGTATTGTTTGTTATTATTGCTGTTGGTTTTGTTACCTCATCAAAGTCATTGTTTCTGTGACCCTGTTTGTGGGAGGACCCTGCTTGGCTTGCTTGTTTTGTTTCCACAGTATTATTTGCTGCCATTGAAATCTTAGGAAGGTTTTAGTGAGCAAATCTCACTGCTAGATGGTGATGAGTAATTATATCTAGAAAACCTTAACGGGTCATGCAAGATGGATGATGCAGTTGCTTGACCTTTTTAATAAAAAATCACATTCATTCAAGCATTTGGCTTGAGAAGTTTTAGGCTATCACACAAGGTTTGACTAGGTCTATATGCAGTTGAGGAGGTTGATATGCTTGGGTCCCACACAGAGATTAATACAGCTTGTTGCCTGTTTTGAATTGAGGAGAGGTAGAAGTGCATAATCAAGTCTGCATCACTATGAATTAGGGAGTGGGTTGAACTACTTTTGGTGAACTGCCATGTGTGACAAGAAGATATAAATGCTGACACCAACAATTGGTTTAGCGGGTAAGTTTATCGTCCTCCTCACTCAAGGCTGGGGTTGGACTCCCTGCAGCCCCTTGTTGAGGTCATCCATGCTCCATGGTCCATGGGCGGTGTATATGCCTATGCCCCTGGCTTGCCTCATGGCTGGGTCTCATGCGGGGACTTTGTTTCCCCCCTCGTGCTGCTGTGGATCCTAGCACAACCCCCGCTTAGTTCCCAAAAAAAAAGATACAAATGCTGATAAAAAAATTGCAGATTGTGTTCTCTCATGATGTCGGTATAAACTTTATTTGGTGAACATGTTTTCCATTTAAACAGCTGTTGCTTGGACCTATGCAATGTTTAACTTGTGGTTTCTTAGAGTTTTCACATTATATAATAAATACAAGATTTTACATTGACTAACATTCACATTATATACTTTGAATCATATTGTCACTTATATGTTAGAAAATATTGAGGTCTGTATAAGCGAGAGAACCAAACATTGCTGAAGCAAAAACTTCAAATGAATTGTGTTCTCCCTTTACTTTCCAGGTACCGGCATTTGCAACATACAAACTGCTTGATTTCGTGAAAGGGTTTTTTTTACATGGTTCAGAGGTACTCTCACACTCAGGGATATGTTAAAATCTTTGTAAGCAATACAAAACATTTATAAGACTTGGTAGGATAAGTTGTTCTCACGATTATCCAAATAATGTTCAACAGGAACCCGAAGAGGAGGATGAAAAGATGCGAAAAAAGAGAGAGAGGATGGAGAAGAGAGCTTCAAGAGCAAAATTTGTGAGGACAAGAAATAGATAAGGCTCCTCTGAAATGGATAGACTAGCTCTTGGTTGGACCTTAATGTCTCAACTACAAGTAGGACTGCTTATGTCAAAAGTACTGTGAATACAAGTCTGGCTGTGGGGGTTTTTAGTGGGAGGAACCTTATGTGCTTGTATTGTATGCATATACTGGGATTTAATCTGCTTACGCGGTCATGTTTAAATCTTTTTACCTATCTACTTAATTTTCCAGATATTGCGGGAAGGCTTTTCTACTTCCTTGCTGGGTGGACCATTTAAATGTTTTTTTTTTATGCCCCCATCAGTGCATGGATTTTGGTTCAAATTCTTACTGAGAAAGTAATAGCCTCTCTGGCTGATATAGTAGCCTTGTTATGTGCATTCTAGTTGGAATAAATTCCAAGAGCTAGCCAGAATTTGCCACTCTTTTTTGTTGTAAAATCATGACTACAGTTTTTGTGTTTTTTTATTTTTTAACGAAGTACTTTTCAATTATTGTTGATCTTGCAAAGGTAGATTGGGAATACTCAGAATGAGAAAGAGTATTGTGGTTAGGAGAACAAAGTTGTGCATGTGTGAAGTGCATTCTCTCATATTCTCACAAGTATCTGCAATACATCTGATTAGCCTGATATGATTCTGGCTCAATTGGAGCGTCCCTTAGACACAAGGAGAGCGAGGAAAAAATTGCATTAGCAGGGTAATGCCTTGATTTTAGTTACCACTTTCGTTATAATATTTTCCTTCCGCATATTTGATGGGTTTTGTTATTGTAAAGCTTAAATATGAGTGACAGTAGCTAGTACTATTTCATTCTAAAATTTAAATATATATAATATACTTTTACCTTCCCTCAAAATTTCTAGTTCTGTCCATCTGAAGGCCTTTGTGGTTAGTAGCTCCCACACAGGAAAGCTAAACCTTGTAGGTTGCTTTTGCTAAGACAAATGATATGCACAATGATGTTGAAAATTGTGGAATTGGTAACGAAGATGGCTACAAATAAATATGTGTATATATATACTCATATATACATATATGTATGGAGGTTAAAGCTACAACCGAATCTTGACTGGAGAGGCTGTAGAACTAATGAAGTGCACCATGGCAGACTCATCCAGTGAGTTTAAACAAGGAGTGGCTGCGAATTGGAATGAACCTATGTTGATGATTGCCCAAGTCTGCAAGGCTATAAAACATTTTATTCTCTTTGTAGATCTTGTAAAATTCATAGGTAATTAATTTAGTGTCTGTATATATATGTATATATATATGTACACATATATATGCAAAAAAAGAAAGATATAATTGTCCACCATGCACATAGAGTTGCTGGGACATTGGTTTCTTTTTTTTTTTTTTTTTTTCCCTTGTCACACCGTGTCCAAGTCTTTCACCGATTAGTCCCTCGAGATTGTTTAGTACGCGATTGGTTTATTGGTTTTTAGTAGTTTCATTTCGAATCAATCAAGACAAAGATTGCTGCCCAATTATTCTTCCTTCGAAATTGGACTCAGAATCTCAACAGTTGACAGGCCGAGCGACTGAAACAAAATCCAGTTGCTAGATAATATCCATATTTTTAGGATGCAACTATAGTTATATTTTATATATTTTGTGTATTTGGTGGGTCCAATTCCATTGAAGCGCTATGCCGAAGAAGTAAGACTGTCATCTATAACTTCATGAAAGCATAGTAACCAATATTACAATATGTTTATTCTTGTGTTTCTTGGAACTAAACGAAACTCAAGTACTCTAACATCTCCTACAACACTCTATAACAATTTCATTAAGACTGAAGAAGCTCCATGATATCACTAATAAAGCCTCTACCACAACTTTCTTTTTCTAAAGCCAAAACAGCATCGTCTATAGCCTACTGTACGTAAACATATTCACCACCTTGACGACTGCGGCAAGAGGGGCATGGAAGGGAAAGACAAATTCCAATGTAGGTAAGAAGTGCTAGGAGGAAAAACTTCACGTCTTTGGCCGGAGAAATCCCACCGACATCTTCGCTTGAATCCTTCGTGTCCATATTAATGCTATTGCTGCCGGCGCTGCTTTCGCCTTCTTTCTCTGCGTCTCCACCGCCATACCATGGATACAGAAGGGTCTGGAACGCTGGATCAAAGAAGTCCTCCACCCCATGAACTATCACACGGCCATCGTTGTAGAGGTCCCACTCTGTGATCTTGACTCCATTGATGGAAGGACGGCCGGTATGGCCGGGCAATGTAGTAACCACGAGTGGATAGCCGGGGAGGAGAGTATCGACCTTTGATTCGAATGGTAGAGACGATTCAAGAACCTCCCTATCAAGCTTTAATGGCACGATGTGATACTGAAGGAGAGTGAATGGAGGCTGCGCGTACTTTGAAGAGAAGAAAGCCTTGTCAGGCGGGCTGAATATGGTGATTGTGGTATTATCGTCGCTTACCAAGGTAGTGAGAGTCTGTTCCAAGATTAGAGACATAGATATGTAACCCTTGCTCGATAGAGCGCTTGATGTCTTCCCAACTTTCAACCCATGATGATGATCGCTTGGTTCTTGTGCTGCTACTGAAACGCTGGGTTGTGCCACAATTGAAAGAAGAACTATAAGAAGAAAGGAATCAGAGAGCTTGGAGGCCATGAGGGAAAAACTGCAGAAGAACTTGAACAGGAAAGAGCAGAGAGAGATGGAAAGGCCTGAACGATCGATGTATATATGCAGAATGTAATAACTATAGCCTGGGAAACCATATACACACACACACATATATATATATATATATATAGATGTAGAAACCTTCTCCATTGAGAGTTAGGTTTACGAAAACCTACCTGATCAAGGTTTCCACAATCCATGCACGCGTTTTTAATACTCAAATTTAGGGTCCAACGGGTTAAAAATAAGAGTTTAGTTTTGATGCATTGACAGTGTATAATTTTTTATATACAAACAGGGTATCATGTAATACGTGTCTTTTAGAATTTAAGTACAATATAAACAAGCAAGGCTCATGGACACATGTCACATTCTAGTGCCTGCTTATGTAAAAAAATTTTTATACTGTTAGTGTATCAAAATTAAACTCTCAAAATAAAGGTAAACCTTCGTGACATTTGTTATTGCAATTCATAAATAAAAAATTAAAGAAAAGGTAATATCGTATCAAAATTGCTTATCTATGGAGAAATTATTTAGTAAGTCCGAAACACTACATCAACATGATGACATGATGTGTCTAACTTGTTATAAGTAAATCCCATGTGTATATATACACATAAGAACCTTCTCCATCTGGGGTTAAAGTTTACGAAAACCTACTTTATTTATTTATTTTTGGGCTGAGCAAGTAAGATCAAAACAACAGCAAAACCACAAAACAAAAGCAAGGAAAAAAAAAAAAAAAACATACAGTTCATGCTTGACTGTCTTACGAAACCTCCAATGCACAACCAATTCACGCGTTTTTTAGACTCAAATTTAGGGTCCCGTTGGTTGAAAATAAGGTAACACTCCGTGTAATCTTTGCTATTGCAATTCATAAGTAAAAAATAGGGCAAAAAGTAATTTTCCTATCAGAAAAATATATAAACACAAAAGAGTTTTTCGATGTATGTATCAAACTCATATGAATTGCTTGCAATTTGATGTAACCATTGCCTGAGTCTAGAGGAAAATGCACTTTTCTCTTCCAAGTGTCAACCTATAGGTCTTCTAGACCTAAAATTGCAAAATAATAATAATAATAATAATAATAATAATAATAATAATAAGAAGGAGGATCCGAAGAGCGAGCCCTTAGTCTATAATCCAAGTGCGAGCGCCGAGCGGAGATGGAGTGGAGCATTTTTCAAGATAGGAGTAAGTTTCAAGGGGTGTTCTCTTGGCTTGACTCTTCTTGGCCAAGCTTGCTAGGTGATGTGTCTTGGCCAAGCTTGCTTGGTGATGTTTAGCCCACGTTCGCTGGGTGAGTGGAGGCATGAGCGTATAGGAGGTAAGGCGAGCAAGCGAACCCAGGGTCTTGTACGAGTGGGACTTCAAAATCACTTGCACCATACTGATATGAGGTACCTTGGAGAGGCCACCTGGCATGCTAGTTAGAGGTGAAGCCTAGCCACGTGGCTCATGGAGATAGGGGTACCTACACCTACCATTCTTTTAAGGTAGTTGAAGGACGCCATTAATTAATGCATCAGAATTCAGTAGATGAACTCTCATATATGGAACCCTTATCTTCAATTAGTCAATAAGAATGATGCCCTATTCCAAACGTCCCATAGGGTTCGTTGCAGCTGCTTCTTGATCCCCACCTAGGTTAAGATTTATTGCAGATTCTATAATCCTAATAATCATTTTCAAAGGTGAGAGGCATAGCTGAAGGATTGAATTCAATTATCACTGTGAAAGATCATGATTTTTAATGTTTTTTCTTTTTTGGTTTCTTTGTTTTAAACCTTTGTTTTTTTTTTTTTCCAGTGGTGTCTACAAAACATATATGCTTTCAGATAGGAGAATGGAGTACCAGAATGAGAAAGACTATTGTGATAAAAAAAAAAAAAAAAACAAGTGTGTGTACATGTGTGATTACACTTCAAAAGTGTAATTTAAAAGCCCAAATTAATTGATTTTTAGTCATTTTTGTACATTTTAAATTGGTGTTTTATCCTCTGAAATGGTCTAAACATGCTCTAATATGTTTTTGAATGAATTGGAGTTTAAACAAGGAGAAAAGGAGTAAAAAATAGATCGACCGATCGATTGGCTCAATGGACAGATCGATTGGGCGATCGATCTCTCAACTCCCCGTTCAATCGGTGACGTTGGAAATTCACCGATTGTTCTGCTGCAGCTGTAAAGTCCCTCCCAAGATCAAACTTTAGAGAGGGTATTTTTCGAATCGAAAGGCGATCGATTAGTTGATCGATCGCCAAGTTGACAGATCGATCAGTTTTTGCAGTCCCTGTTTTTAAACATGCGTATATAGGGCTGTTTTGGGACGTTTTTGAGGAGCTCTCTCTCACTCTTTCTCATTGAGATACTTAGAAAAACTCAGGAAAGTTATATTAGATATAGACCTTGTACTTTCTTTGATTTTCTTAGTATTTTCATTTCATTTTTCTTGTAACCAAACACCTAATTTCACCTATAAAAGCCTAGATCTATTGCTTCTTATGTCTTCTCATTACATCTACATGCTTTCTATGATGAAGTTCTCTAGCTAAACTTTTCTTGTTGATGCAATTGTGAAGATCTACCAAGGATTACATAGAGATTGAAGGGGAGTATTATAATTTTATTGAATATCTTTAGATTTCTTCTTCTCTACTCAATAGGAATTGATTACTCTAGAACTCTTGAATTCATAATAATAATTTGATAAACTCATGGTTTGATTCAAAGGATCTCACAAAGATTTTTCAAGTCATACACTAATTGGGAGAGAACCTAAGATTTTCAATTCTAAATCCTTCGAATCAAGAGCCCATGGAGAGATCATTGATTTGAGTTATCTAAACTCTCTCTTCAATCCCATGTGAGAATTAGTAGATTCAATCAATTGTATCCACAATCTTCTTAAAACCCATTTGATTTTCTAGTTAATCAATTTGAATTGCAAATTGTTACAGTTAATTAATTTTAATCTTTTTGCTCTAGTTGATAATTGCTTAGAGATTAGTCAATTAATTTCCAAAACTCCTAAAGATTTTCGGTCTAATTTTGATTACCATAGATTTAATTCTCCTCTTGTTTTTAGCAATTTGGTCCAATAGTTCCCTAATATCACACTTCTTGTGGATTGCTAGATTTGCACAAATCCTTTGGGAAGAACTATCTAGAACTTAACCAGTAAAATTAGAATACGACCACTTGCTCTTGAGTGCACGTTTGGACGTGAATCAATGTGTGAAGCGCAATATTTCATTGTATATATATAGTTTCTCATGTATATCTGCAGTAAATTTGATGAGCCAGATATACTTTTGGCTCAATTATATTTTCCCTCGGTCACAAGGAGATGGAAAAAACTTGCAGCACTAAGGTAGTACCTGTGATTTTATGTACTAACTTCGTTATGGTATTTTCCTTCCGTGTATTTGATGAGTCCTTCAATGTGAAGCTTAAATATGAGTGATAGTATTTGGTACTACCCGTTGAATATTTATCCCAAGAGAGAGCTCTCAAATAGCATTGTTTCAAGGAAGAATCCAGGACTGTGGAACACCAGCACTGTCAGATAGGCTCTTAAAAGGCATATTTTGGAACACAAAAATTTACTAATCTGGAGGCCTTGTGTGAGTAATTGCTAATAGATAGGAGATCTATACCTTGTAGTTTGCTTTTGCTAAGAGTCCTAAGACAAATGAATTGCACAATGATGTTGCAAATTGTGGAATTGGTAATGAAAAAGGTTACACCTGTAGGTTTGTCTACAATACATCAGCTATCAAGATGGAACCACTGGAACTGATACACAAGAAACTTGGAGGGACGGTAGAACTAATGAAATGCACCATGGCAGAGTCATCCATTGGGTTCGGCTGTGACTCGTCCTTTCCACGCTCACCGCGATGAAGGTGCTTATAGTTTAAGTGGGGGTACTCCCACTATCGTGTTCTCCTATGAGACCTGTGTCAATTTAGCAATAGAAACGAGTAGAGTTTAGAAACGTATTCAAATTGCAACCGCAAACCAAGAGTGAAATCGATTGCTATGTTAGCTAAAATTGACCGAAAATCTTTTGGTGTTTGAGGGTTTGGTTTACTAGCAACTAGGCAAACAATTAAAATGAAATTGAAACTTACAACTTGATTCTAGCTAAAGTAAATTGACAATTATGAACATTCTACTACAACAACCACAATTATAACTAAATTAACTCTTAATTTAACCGGAATTCCAAATGAGCACAAGTAGGGATTTAACTTTGATTAAAAAGGGGGTTTGGGTTCAAATGTTCCAATCTACCAATTCTAGCACGCAATTTGAAAGGGGGAGTTTAGGTTAACTCAAATCAAGAACCGTCCAAAGGCCCTTGATTCGGAAAGTTTAGCTTTGAAATTTTATGGATATCTAATTATTTTAGAATTAAGTTTTATCACAATTTATGGGTTCTTTAGAAATAAATCACATGTTATTAACTATGATTATAGATTTAAGATTTCTACAATAATTAATTCCAATATAATTAGAGAAAAATATGCAAAATAGATATTCAACAAGATTCAAGAACTTCCCTTTCATTTTCCTTGCATTCCTTGGTAGATCTTCACATTTGTTCCCAAACAATGAGTTTAGCTTGAAGATTCTATGGTTGAAAGCTTTCCAAAGTGTAGAGACAACATCTTGACTTTAAATCAAAAGTGAATATATATTAAAATATAGAAAATGTGAAAGATTACACTAAATCAACACTAGAAATCTATCTAAATACTACCCAACATCCTAAATACAACAAAGTAAAGTAAATCTAAGCAAAATACATGATTTTTCCCTATTCTCCCTCTCTACCCGCAGCTCAAACCCTAAAATCCAACTTATCCCTCTTTTTTCTTGGACTGCTGGGTTGTAGGGCAAATCTGCGCTAAGTACATCCGATATGCGTTCGGACGCACCGTCCGGACGGCGCCATAACCATTCGGACGGTCTTCGGACGAGGAAACTCGGCTCTGTATTTCTTCGAACGGAAAAAGATGACTCTGTGATAGCTTAGAACGGGAAATATCGACTCTGGAACTCCAATCTCCGTCGTAGAGTTCGAACGGTAATTCGCCTGTCTGAACGGGGCGTCCGAACGGTCCAGGTGTCCGAACGGTCATTTGTTCGTCCGAACGGTTTAACAGTCCGAACGGTCTGTCCGGACGGACTTATACTCTTTAAGCCCTTTTCTCCACAATTTTATCACCAAAAACCTACAATACACATGAAGAACCACTTTAAATCAGTTTATTGCTAAAAATCTATTCTAATACCCATATAGAGGCTATCAAACACTTAATTAGAAGACAAAGATTACACTTTTAGAATGGAATCAGGGTGCTAAATGAAATGTACCTATGTTGATGAATCCCCAACTCCTCAAGGCTTTGTACATTGTCTTTTCTTCATAGATCTTGTAGAAATATGAGTTCATTTTGTTAGTGTATATAATATATTATACTATATATAATATGTTATAGGGATTTCCTAGTTTATAGGTTTCTTGTACAGCACTCTCCATAATCCTATATATAATGTAGATGCCTTTCATTGTAATTCATTCAATTCAATATAATATACAGATATTTCTCTCTCTCTCTCTTTACTATTATTCTAACATGGTATCAGAGTTATAAGCTCTCGTGACCTTTAAATCTTGCTTTTGCAACCTTATTCTGTTGTCTTTTTCCAATCTGCTTGCTGTTTTTACTACTGTTCTTGCTCATCGTTCTCAAAATCATCCTCTTTGCTATTCCTCAGATGTTTTCTGTGTTGTTGCTAAAACTTATATTGCCTGGATTTAAAATCCAACCATAACATCGGATTCGTCTTAGAAAACGAGTCCAACAATACAAAAAATGTCCCAAAAAAACCACTGCACGTGCCCCCACGCGCTACACCAAGTTAGGCGCATTCGATCCATGTGCAACCCCTCTAACATGCGCTAACACGCACCGCCATGTGCCTGCCATGCGCCTCTACCACACGTGCCCCTTGTCGCCTTCACTGACCTTAGTCGCTGACATCATGTTAGCCACAGCTCCAGCTATTGCATAGCACCATGCCACCTTAGACGCTGTGCCGTCTCCAGCCACCACCTAAGCCGTTGGTCCACAAGGACCGATTCAGACCGAATTTTGGTTTCTTTTGGTTAGTTTAGACATCTTTTGGCCTTTTTTTAACCGGTTCAGATTGGTTCTTGACTATTTCAGGCTTTTTGAATCCCATTCTGCAGTTTATTTTGCCTAATTCTACTCTAATATTACTATTACTTCTCTTGCTTTGGACATTTTTCAGTAACTATTCTCTACTATTTGGGTTCTGCCATCCCACGTCTCTACTCTATGGAGTGTTCTGAGGTCTCTAGACCTATTCTTGTCACTCTGGAGGGCTCTAATTATATTTCTTAGTCTCAAGTCATATCTAGTTTTCTCAAGGGAAAAAAACTTTGGCACTATGTCACTGGAGATATTCAGGCACCTGTTAAAGGTGTAGCTGAAATGACTATAGAATCCATTGAACGACTTGAGGAATGGGACAGTAAAAATCATAAGATCATCACCTGGTTCTGGAATACGTCAATTCCTTCTATCAGTCTCCAATTTGAAAATTTTGACACTTTTCAATCCATCTGAGCCTTTTTGGCCAGTCGCTACACTACTGTAGACCTTACTCATCAGTACCAACTTCTAATTTCTTTGCATTGTCTGAAATAAGAATTTGTTCAGTCTATCAACGCTTTCCTGTCTTAGATGTATACTCTTGTGGGACCAGTTGACTTCGTCTAAGCCTACTTGGATTTGTTTTGCTGATTTTGCTCAATTCACCATCTACTACGATCAACAGTGCCTGATTATGTTTCTCATGGCTCTTACTGATGTCTTCGAGCCTGTTCAAGGCTTTCTTCTCTATCTTTATCCTCTTTCGACCAATAGGCTATTTCTGAGCTCTTATCTGAGGAGATTCGTCTTGGTCTCATTCGGCCACTACTTGTGGACACAGTGCTTGCCACATCCAGTTCTCGCTTTAGAGACTCTTCAGGTGATTCCTGAGGTTGTTCGACTTCTGGTGGTTCCCACAGTTCTCCTACTCATCCTTTTGGGACTTTTTTGGATCCTCCTTCCTGGTCTGATGCCTGCACATTCTATGATGTCGCTGACCATCGCCTACTTACATGCCCTACTTAGATCTGCATGCATTGTCATCGGTGTGACCCTGGTCACTTTCTTTCTGACTGTCTCAAATATCCTTCTTGCTAAGATTCGCGCCTTCAGTCTGTTGCTGCCATTGCTGAGGATTCTGCTGTTCCCTCCTCCTCCTCCTTTATGATCAATGTCAGTGATCTTCCCGCACTCTTTTAATAGTTCATGTCTACATTTGGTAATCCCTCCTCTACTGCCTTGTATGCTAGTTCAGGTATTTCTTTCTGGTTCTTTGATTCTAGATGTAGCAATCATATGACTTATGATTACCTTTTCTTCCAAATATTCTGTGTCTTCTCTTCCAGTCATTCACACTGCTGATGGATCTCATATGACTATTGATCATGTTGGTCATGTTTCTATTCCCACTCTTGCACTTTCAATACTTATTATATTTCTAAACTCACACTCAATTTTATCTCTGTTGGCCAATTATGTGATCTTGGTCTCACTTTTCTTTTCTTTTCTTTTTTACTTGTTGTATTGTGCAGGATCCACAGATGGGACAAACGCTTGTGATAGGTTGTAAACATGGTTGACTGTTTTAGCTCATTCATCTTCATCTTCACCTTCCTACTCAGACTGCTGCTGCCACCTCTACTTTTGTTGTTCCTTCATCTGCTCCCAAATCATCTCTTAGACTTTGGTACTCATATTTAGGTAATGTTTCCTTACGTCATTTACGTTTTGTTTTGTCTAAAGGTGTGTTAGATTCTATTCTTAATGAACACCTTGATTGTTAGTTCTGTCAACTTGCCAACCATTCGGTTTTATCATTTAATAAAAGTGATTATTTTATCTTTAGCTCTTTTTGACCTGATTCACTCTGATATTTGAGGACCCTCTTCCACTTCTACTATAGGAGGCTCACAATATTTTGTTATATTTGTTGACGATTTCTCTATATACTTGGCTTTATCTCTTGCAAAATCGATCTTAACTTTAACAAACCTATTATAATTTGGCTCACATGGTCAAAACTCAATTTTCCCGTGATGTCAAGGTCTTTCGTTCTAACAATGCTGGAGAATATAGTGATAAGTCTTTCCTTGCCTTTTTTCCTGAGCATGACACTATTCCTCATCGTTCTTGTCCCACTACTTCACAACAAAATGGTTGTATAAGACCCGACATAGTTTAGCATCATGTTTAGTTTAATTGTATGGTTGGGGGGGGGGGGATTATCATTTTTTTGAGCATTTTATGTAGGCCGGCTATGCTTTAGCAGATGCTAGGCTTTGCGGATCTTAGGTCGGCACCATCATTCTTAGTGGATTTTTCCTGGGTCTCTCCTTTAGAAGATCGCCACTACCATTCGTAGTGGGCTGACCTTGATCTGGAGACTGTAGAATCTTTATCTTACAGTAATCATGATTAATTATCATAAACGTGATTAATTATATTAATCATGTGGATTAGTGAAGTGCTAGATGTGCATGTGTATATTTGACACCTAGGTGTGTGACTCACGTATGTGAAGTGTGTGCATAAGGTGTTTGTTTATTGCTAGCAATGGTGCATTTGTGATATGTGGCACATTAGATATAAGTTGCATCTATCTTGGCTTTGCATCAATAGAAGTAAAAAAAGGAGTTGGTGTAAAGGAAAAAAAAGACAAAAGAAATGGAAAGCTTGTGTGATAAGAAAGGAGAAAAAAAAGAAAGGAAGGAAAAAAAGAGTGAAGTGCAAGGGAAAGCTTGTGTGATAATTTCTTGAGGTGAAAATCTCATGTTCATGCTTATTTTATTGTATTTTGTGATTTTTGCATGTGTATATCTCATTTCATGCCATGGTGGTGAATTAAATGTGAGATGTGGAGAAGTATTTAAGGTTTTCAGGTAGAAGCCTTGAATCTTATATGTTGTTCATGGTTTTGATGTGTGGAGTCTGGATGTGGCCTTAGAATGTCAGTTTGGGTCTTTGGAGAGTTTGTGGTTGTGTTGGAATGGTATGGTAAGCTTTGGAGTTAGGTCAGGAAATTGTATCGTCGAACCACCCAGGGGGGGGGGGCGGGGTTTGGTCGGTAGGACGGTCCCTAGTGTTGTTCTAACGACAAGTTGCTAGACTAAGGTCGGAAGTTTGCCTTCTCTGGTAGGCAATGACACTTTCCATCATAGTCAGCACGTTCTATAAAGGTTGGCAACGTTCTTCTAGTTGTCCTAACGATGCCTAGGACTGTCTGACGGTTAGAATGTTTGCCTTAGTGTACATTTGTACTATGCATTATATCAGGAAAGGTTTAACATGTCACATCTCATGCATTGGTTATACATTATAATAATTACTTCATTAAGTTTGATGTGGTGGTGTGTGACAGGTTTGGAAGCAGAGCAAAGTATTTTGGCATAACCAAAAAGGTGACTTGATTGAGGTTATAAAGCAGTAGTAGGTGGGGGTTATAAAATATTCTTATTCATATTGTGTTGAATGTCTTATTATCTTTATTAGTGGTGATTGTTGGATTATGAAGTGATATTTACATACAATTCATACATTGTATGCATAATTTGTATTGTATAGAGGAGGTTTAGTCGATGCGGGACTAACCTAAGGTTTAGCCGATGTGGGGCTAAGCTAAAAGGTGTTGAAAGAGAAACATCCTTGATAACAAGCCATTGATATATTGAGCCAACGTTATCAAAACAGTGCGTACATTTGTGGTGTATCATGTATTGCAACACAAGAGGTATTTCTTATTGTTTGTGGTGATTTACCTATTGGCTCCTCCAGTAGAGTCCCTGTTTGTTGATCCTGCTCCTCCTGCTAGCTTTCCTATATCTGATCCTTCTCTGCCTCTTCTTCTGATGAACCTTCTGTTCGACGTTCTAATCGAGTGAGGGAGATTCCTACTCACCTTCGTGATTATCACTATTTCTCTACTATTCTTGCTCAATATGAGCCCCACACTTATCACGAGGCTAGCTCTAATTCTCTTTAATAGTAAGCTATGAATGATGAATTGCAGGCTCTTGCCAAGACTCACACTTGGGACTTTGTTGATTTTCCTCCTAGTAAATCCGTGGTTGGGTATCATTAGGTCTATAAGATCAAGACTTGTTCTGATGGTTTTGTGGAACGTTACAAAGCCCGTTTGGTTGCTAAGGGATTCACTCAGGAGTATGACATTGACTATGAGGAGACTTTTACTCTTGTAGCCCATCTCACCTTTGTCCGGAGTCTTGTTATCGTTGTTGCTGTCCATTAATGACCCTTATATTAGATGGATGTAAAGAATGTCTTCCTCAATAGTGATCTCTCTGAGGAAGTCTATATGTAGCCTCTTCTTGGTTCTTCTCATTCCACATATCATATCGGCAAGCTTCTCCGTGCTTTCTATGGTCTTAAGTAAGCTCTTCGTGTCTTGTATAACAAATTTAGTTCCACCATCAGCAACCTTAGCTTCTCTTTTAGTGATTATGATTCTGCACTCTTTGTTCACAAGTCTTCACATGTCACTGTTCTCCTCATTCTTTATGTGGATGATATGATCCTCACTGGTGGTGATGATGTTCATGGAATTTCTGAGCTCAAGGACTTCCTTAGCAGCCTTTTTTAGATGAAAGATCTTGGTTTTGTCAGCTACTTTCTTGGCCTTGAGATCTTTTTTGCCTTTACTAGTTATTTTCTCACTCAGGCCAAGTATGCCTCAGATCTTCTTACTCGTGCTGGTCTTATTGATAGTAAGACTACTTCCATACCACTGGAAGCTAATTTACGTCTTACTCCTCTGGATGTGAGCCTCTGTCTAATGCTACTCTATACCGACAGCTCATTGGCAGTCTTATCTACCTCATTTTTACTCGTTCTGACATTGCCCATGCTGTTAACTTTGTCAGTCAATTCTTATCCTTGCCTCGCTATACTCATTATGCTGTAGTTTTTCGTATTCTTTGTTATGTTAAGGTCACTCTATTTCATGGTCTATATTACTCTTGTTACTCTTCTCTCCAGCTCCATGTTTATTCTGATACTGATTGGGTTGGTGATCCTACTGATCGTGTTTTACTACAGGGTTCTGCTTCTTTCTTGGTGATTATCTCATTTCTTAGCGTAGTAAGAAGCATACCCTTACTGTCTGTTCTAGCACTGAGGCTGAGTATCGTGCCCTGGCTAACACCACTCAGAAACTTCTCTGGCTTCGGTGGTTACTTCAAGACATGGATGTCTCTCATTCTGGTGTTAGTGTTCTTCATTGTGACAATCACTGTATTACTATAATTGCTGACAATGATGTGTTTCATGATTGCACTAAGTACATTGAGATTGATTGTCACTTCATTTGTTAGCATGTTATTCTTGGCACTGTTCATCTTTTTTCTGTAACATCTGCTGATTAGATTACTGATATCTTTACCAAATCTTATCCTCCAGGACGGTTTTATGATTTAGTTTCCAAACTTAATTTGGTTTCTGCTCAACCACATTAAGTTTGAAAAGGGATATTAGTGTATGTAATATATTATACTATATATAATATATTATACTTTCCTAGTTTATAGGTTTCATGTACAATACTCTCTATAGTCTTATATATATTGTAGATGCCTTTTATTATAATTCATTCTATTCAATATAATATACAAAGATATATCTTTCTCTCCTTCTACTGTTATTCTAACAAATTTAGTGTGTGTAAATGGGGAAAAAATGATTTGTTCACCATGCACATAGATATTATTGGGGTCATTGCTAGTTGTACTTAAGTAATTCATATAGATTAGACATGGCTCTTCATTTGGTAAGTCGTTTTCCGAGATCTTGTATTCATCCTCATGTGCATAGAAAAAAATGTGGACAAGGACAACAAGGGGGCATTCGAAGCTAAAATCAAGATTAATTAGCAAAACAGAAGCCGTGTACGACACAGAAAATTCATGGGCTAATTGGCCACAAATTTTTATTGCTTAATTGTATTTGCTTCTCTGCCATAGCCCTTGGAGTGCTCTTTATTGAGTTTTGAGAATGTTTTGGTCTCCAAACGTCCTTGAACCTTCTACCAAGCTGTTCAAGTATTCGTAAGTACTCGTGTGTCATATAAACTCAAGAAAATCAAAATAAAACTAATAAAAATCATTTTTTCCCCTACCAAAGCTGTAATATGGAATGGAATTATTTGTGTATGAAACGAATAGCAATTGGTGGTGGTGATGATATATTCCTTATCATATCAAGTGCAATTTTTGTTAGTTAATTTAGAGTTTCATCATAGCAACCAAAAAAAAAAAAAAAAAAATACAATTTATCCCACCTAAGTTTTTCCCAGTTTCTATAAAATAGATAATCATAAATTCAACTTAAAATTTAACATAACCTCGATTTTAGATGATTATTTATTCACATTGGCATGTAATAGATCTCCTTTTTCTTACTATTTTTCTATTAAGCTTATATATACAAAAAATTATTCATAATTTTGATAATGGAAAAACATAAGATCATCCAATAATAGATCGCAAATTAAAGTTCGGCAACTTGAATTGTATTAATATCTCTATCTTTATCATATTTCTTTAAAGTAGAGTTCTAAAGAAAACAACTTGATAATAATTAACTCGATAAGGTTTGAAAAGATTATTAAAGGGAGCCACCTTATACAATGTACGTATATATGTCTTATCTAATTAAGATTAACTAACAAATTTTTAAAATTTAAGTGGGCCACAGCACTCTACGATCCCTTCCCTCCGTCTCTAACAATAACGATACATTTAACTATAGGAATTATAAGAGTGACTAAGTTTGATACCTCTTCGTGTCTTTGCATGAGTTCGGGAAAGTCAATAGATGGACTGCAAACCTTGTATAAAAACACGTAAAAGAGAAAAAGCAAATTTGAATTGATAATTCTATGTGATGTTTCTTCGGGTATCAAATACATATTATAAAATTGGCATCCTTCTTTTTACTTTCAATCACAACGTGAAAAATCATAAGTGGGTCCTAAGAGTTCAAACGTATTTTTCAGTTTTATTTACTTTTTGTTCTTTTGATTGACAGATTAATAAAAGATTTGAGCCATTATTGTAAAAGGCTTGAACTTAAAAAATTCAGGGGCAACTATGCGTCACTTGTCCTACAAAGCAAGTGGTTTTTGAGGTCAAAACCCATTGATTGTTTCCTAGCAAATTTTTTTTTTGTATGAATTTTTATACTAAATATGCAAATATCAAGGGAACGTATGCAAAGCCCATTCAAAGTAATTCTTCAAAATATGCATCCTAGATGCACCAAAGTTTAATTCTTCAGAAAATTTTAAATTTGAAAAACGTTAAAACCTTGTTTCAAATTTCAACAGTAGGCCGTTTGGTCCATTTGTAGACCAAGCGGCTAACGGTCCATTTGTAAGTTTGTATTGCCAGGCTATATATATATATATATATATATATCTCCTCCTCCTCCTCCTTCAATTCAGATTCTTCACTGGTTTGGGGGCCCAACTTTCAACCGACTGAAAATTAGGAAGAGGTACTCTCTCTCTCTCTCTCTCTCTCTCTCTCTCTCTGTGTATGTGTGTATTATGTGCTTGCATACTCTTATAAAATGACAATATTGAGTTTGTTGCTTCCTTTCATTGTTTGGTTACTGCGAAACTGGAGATCGAAAATGTATTAACATTTTGATTTCAATTATTAAATTTGTCAAATTTCTTTCCGTGTGTGTGATTTCTCCCAGTCCAAACAGAAAAAAATCTTTCATTGAATTTGTTGTTTTAGTTTGTTTACTTTGCTGTCAAGAGTTGTGAAGCAACATATTGGTTTTAGTACAATTTGATAATGGCTGATTTCTAGACAAAGCTATCATTTTAAGTTTGCTGGTATTTCATTCCTCTGTTTGGTTCTCGAGAAAATCCGTTGAGGAAGAAAATTATAATTTCTATTTTCAAAATGGTTTATTCTAATAATATCCTTGTCTAACCGTGAAGTGTTGAAATAAAATTTCCTCGTTGATTTTCTAGATTTATGGCTACTCAATTACCGTACTGATTCTCTCTCTCTCTCTCTCTCTATATATATATATGTATGTATATCCACGTGTGTATACACATGTATATATGTACGTATCTAGTGTTTGTGCTTTACGTGTGTATAACGACAATTGATTCAATTGAATTTCTTGCTTCCTTTCATCATGTGTTATCTTGAATTTATTCGTTTGGTTTGTTTTGTTGTAGAACTGACTTTGAAGTAATACAGTCAGTTGAGTTCCGTATTACAGAAATTAGTTTTCCTGCCTTCTCAGTGATCAAACAATCTTCCTTTGTTTTCTGAGAAAAATGATTGCGGGGAAGAAAAATAATCATTGTTGAGAAATTAATTTCACGTGTGCTGAAATTCCCTTTCAAGATTTATGGCTTCTCAATTGCCCTCCTGTTTTTTCTATCTGTGTTGCTTTTTTTTTTTTTTTAATGACTATTTTATGTTTTTGTTTGTTCTCAGGAAAATCATGTTGTTCGTTGATTTTCTTGAACCCTCTGCTCAAATTCCAGTTTCAACAGTTCCCAAGGTCATCTCTCTCTCTCTTGCTAATTATACCTCTGTTTTGTGAGTGATTGCCATAGATGGAAAACAATTTTATCATTGATTTTTCTAGAGCCTTCTCTTCAAATTCCAGTTACAAGGTCAGCTCTCTCTCTCTCTCTCACTCACTCTCTCTCTCTCTCTCTCTCTCTCTCACTCACTCTCTCTCTCATGCACACAACTTACATTTTTGCAATTGCTTATTAAATTCTCTGTTTGGTGGCAGTATTTAAATTCTCTTTTCTGCATGAGATTGCCATGGATGGATGAATTAGATCTTAAAAATATTTTAGCTGTTCATAATGATGATGATTGTATGGATGGATGTTAAGCTGTGTGTGTGGTTGGATTTAATGGCCAGCTCATATTCCCCATGGTTTCAATCGGTTGGACTCGGTTGACCCATTTCATCTATTTGTAATTTTCTCTGCAATTTGTTTTTATTATTGGGTAGTATATATAATTGGCCGGGTTGAGGCCTTATGCTTTCTATTGTATTCCAACCAAGTCAATCGATTGAAACTTGTCATTGGTGTTTGGCTACGTGATTAATCGATCCATTTAGAGGAGTTGAAGATAACTTGTAGACTCCGCGGCACAATCTTAGTTGATGTTTGTCGTGGAGAGTGGTAGATGCTGGGCAGAGCTTGGCGGTGATGGCGGCATTGCATGTTTCGGAGGTCATGTAGCCCTATTACCATGGCATGGGATATGAGTTGGCCATGATTATTCTAATTACCATGTTTTTTCCTTTTTTTATGCCATATTGCAAATCAGTTAAGAACACAAACCTAAACTGCGCACACCACATGCTTGATAAATGAGACTTCTTGTGCTAATAGGAGGAGGCTTTAGATCAAATTAAACTAACCTGTCCCCCTGCGGTTGCATTGATGCTAGTTTTTGTTCGAACATATATTTTATCCAGTAGAAGTTTTGGGATTCTTACATCACTTTAAACATATGTATATATATATACACACACACACACATATACACACGTTGTGAGGATTTAGATGTACACATCCCCAATGAAAAATAGAACTCCTAGAACATAGCAAAGTTTATGGAACTTGCTTTGCTTTGTCAAGGATCTCATTCCTACAAACCTTCAATTTCCAAATTCTAAGCCCAAACCCTAGACTAGGTTTTACCCCTAAATTTCCTCCAGTCCTATGTTATAATCGTTTGAATCCTAAGAATAACCTTAACAAAACTCTCTCTCTCTCTCTCTCTCTCTCGGCATCAGCGATGCTTCACACAATGGTCCCTTAGTCTGCTAATAAATCATGCAATAAGGTATTCATCAGCCGCCTTAACTCCACACGTATAATCACCCAATATTGAAAATCCTTAGGCCAACGAATTCAATATATTGCTCCTTCTACTTGCAAGACTTGCTGTTTGTTAAAATATCCAATATTTCCTTCAAGTATTATAGGCCTAAAAAATCTCTTTATCTTAAACCCCAAACCCCATATATACGAAAAGAACAAAAAAAAAAAGATCATAATTTTCTAGAGTCTAACTGGGAATTCAAACTCCATTCCATTCCATGAATACCGGTAGATTATGGAGTTTTAGCTATTTTGATTTTTATGTTTTAGATTGTAGTATTTTAATTTTTTACTATTTTTGTTATAATAGTTTCATTATTTTTTTATTAGTAATATAATTAATTTTAGTGTTTATTCGTGTATTTCATGTAGTATATATAATTACATATTATTTTAGTGTGTAATTTCGTTATTCTATTATAGTACAGTATACTATTTGATATGTCATATAGATCTTACTCCTACTCAGGTCATTCCCATGGAATGGAAATAAAATAATCATTTCCTTAGCTTGTTGGTTCAAGAATGAGAGGAATTATGAAATATAATCGGATTTATCAATTTTCCAAAACTTTACCTTCCAATCTTGCAAAATTTCCTTTAGATTTTGTTCCGCACTTGAGTCAAGAAATCTTATATTACTCTTCCATTAATTCTCCCGAATCCTTCATCTTCATTCACAGACTACTAAAAAGTAGAAAAAAAAAGCCATAGCCATAGTACAACATTTGTATCATATACCAAAAACTACAATATTTATGTGAAATGACAATTACATTATCCCTCGAATTTTGGATTAATCATTTTCTCATAAGTTTACCTAAGAATGACTTTAAAATTTTCTACACCATTACATATCCGTTTAAACCAAGAATTCTAAATTACTCTTCCTGTTGTTCCTCAATCATTCTACTCCATTGCCGAAGTACCTCAACTCCTCCTTTCATGGATTCTGGAAAATTTATAGTCCTAACAAGTCATAGTTGTGGATTTACGACTGGCAGTTGACATAATAGTAAGCCTATGAAAATTTTCTTCAAATTGTACCATTACATTATCACTTATACCATTGCAACATTTTAGGAGTCTATGAACGGAGTTATCAAAGTCTGGATTTATTAATTTTCTAGAAATCTACCCAATAAGGCCACAAAGCTTGAATTATTATTCTCTTGCTCTTCTTCTGTATCCTTCAACTCTGTTCCTTTGATCCTAGAAATTTATAACGATTATACAATACTTATTCCACATAGTGTGGTACACAATTTGAAGAAAAATTGTAGGCGCATTAATAGATCTAAAATTCATAGATCTAAATTCACCTAAACCAAGAAATTCTTAATTATTCTACACACTCTTAAACTATAAAAATTTTAAATCCCACGAATTCTACCCAAAATTATAAAAATTTTCATCTGATTGTTTTATTACCCTATCCACCTAAATAAAAAAAAAAAAAAAAATCTAAATTACTCTTCCTATTCCCTCCAATCTTTCAACTTTGTTAATGGACTCCTAAAAAGTTATAGTCATAGCTATAGTTCTATGAGTACACAATACCTTTTATATTGCAGGAATTGTGATATTATGAACTTATTAATTTTTTAGAAAGTTATGCAAGTTAGCTTACCAGATTTTCTTTAGATTGTACCATTACATTATCTACCCAAACCAAGAAATTTTGAGTTAATCTTCCTATTGTCTCAAATCCTTAAACTACGTTCAGGGATTTTAAACATTTATAGACCTAAAAAGTCATATTTTTCAGAAACTAGAAAATCCATCAAATTATCAAATCTATCAAATTATGGATTTAATTTCCTAGTAGTTTACTAATTATTAACCCGCTTAAATTTCCTTCAAATTGTATCGTTATCCACCTAAACCACAAAATTCTAAATTATTCTTCGCAATTCCATCCTTCAACTCTGCTTATGGACTTTCTAAAAAAGTCAAAGAACTAAAAAATTAAGGCCACATTACACTACTTATCATGCACCACATTCATGATGTCCTAAAATTTTATCAAAATTACCAATTCTTGCATATGCAACAGCAAAATGGTGTCCTATTGATTTCATAGCCTTAGGAAGTCACAGCTGATATACACTACCTATACATATACTACAAACACTGTGAAATCCATCAAGAATATTGCTTAAACTCTGAAATCATTCAAATTGTGTATGTTTTTCATCAATTTCCAAGAAGTTTACCTATTAACCCTCCAAAACTTTCTCTATATTCTACAACATGACATCATCCGCCTAAGACACAAATTATTCTTCCTATTCTCTTGAATCCTTCAACTCATCGTTTATTCAACCCTCCAAAATTTTCTTAAGATTATACCATTGCATTATCCACCTAAACGAAGAAATTCTAAAATACTCTTCTTATACTGCAGAAATAGTGAAATCTATCAAGTAGATGTTTATCCAATAAGCCTACCATTACATTATCTGCCAAAACCAGAAAATTCAAAAATTGCTCTTCCGAATTCCCAAATTCATCAACTTTGTTCGTTACCTAAATTGTCCACCTAAACAAAGAACTTCAAAGTTACTCATCGTATTCCCTTGTGACGGTATCAAACCTTTTTCGATCCTTAAACCACAACCATCGTCCATTTCTACCTCTTCCTTATTAAGTTTCCCCTGAATTGACTGCTGTAAGCTACCCATCCTCTCTTCTTTGCCTTTAACCCTGTTCTTCATCTTTTTTTTTTTAGCGTGTTCCTTTTATTTTACCCACCTCCTTGCTGGGCTTTCAAGAACACACCAACCGTTAGCTTATATATTTTTTCCCAAAGCCACCTTGTAGATGGCTGGTGTTGGTAGCTTACAGCAGTAGCTCACTTTATTGCTTGACGCGATCTCTGAAGACTCCGATTAGAACCAAGCCTGGGTGCTGGCGGGGAAAGTAATTACAACAAAGAGTATTAATATAAACAAGGTATTTCCAATATTCTTAGGGTAGCATGGCATACTCGAGAGGGGTTCACAATAAATGCCTGGGGAAGGAATTCATTTGGCTTTGCTTTCAAATTTGAAGATGATATGAAGAAAATAGTAGTACAATCACCTTGGTCTGTCATGGGTGGCCTGATAGTCTTGAGGAAATGGGAGTTACATATGACCGTAGATGAACTGGATTTCTCATTTAGTCGTTTCTGGATTCAAGCTCACGGTCTCCCTCTTAGCCATATGAATGTGAGAAATGATCAAACAATCGGAGAAACGATAGGGAAGGTTATCCATATGGAAAAACCCTTAACAGAGATTGGCAGGGTACAGGGTCATTTGAGATTGATGGTTTGGGTGAACATTATCAATCCGCTTTGTAAAGGATTCTATTTGAAAAGGGTAGCCAAGGAAGATCTATAGATAAAATTTCGGTACGAGAGGCTCTCGGACTTTTGCTATGGTTGTGGACGAATTGGCCACTTGCAAGATGAGTTTCGTTTTCAAAAGGGAGGAATAGGTCTGCCATGGCCTTTAGGAGCCGAGTTTAGAGCAGAAAAGCGGCGTGGATCTTTTAGTCCGATTCGAAACTCGATCGATTGGGAGAAAGAATCAATACCTCCATCTACAAACCTCTCAAGCATTCAGACCTCATCAGGGGAGAGGGGCGGAGAGTCGGCGCGTCAAATTCAACTACAGGGAAATCTCACGCGCCGAAGGGGGATGTCAGGGGAGCATAACAATCATAGTAATGGAGGTAATGCCTACAGATGTCAGGAATACAAAGGTGGTTTGCGCCACATGGCCTAACAGATACGTGACATCGCAGAATTTCCAACCAAGGGATCAAATAGTAAAACCACCTCACGTTACTGGAGGAATGGCCCATGGGAGGCAAAGTGCAACATGAGACAAGAAGGGGAAATATCCCGAGCTGTGTCTCTTTTGGTAACCCTAGGGACTCTCAACAAAGGAAAGTGGACTAGGGCGCCTTGGTAATTAAACCCAGGTATTTAGTGGAAAAGCCTCTGGACAACCCAGATATAGGAAGACCAAGTGTGATCCCAGCCCAACTATTAATTGTAGCCCAGCCCAGGATGACTGCGAAGGGGAAATCCAAATTTGAAGCTCGAGAACCATTACGGGCCATAATATGATACATGATGATCCTAAGTATAAACCCAATACAGAGGTTGGACTCCATGTCGTATTTAATAGGCTTCTTAACATGAAAAGGAAGACCTCAGATTGCCATCAAGAATCGCCCCAGGCCTTTAGTTTTAAAACAAATGCAAGGCGATTATTATGACTGAGGTGAACTACAATGTAGAGTAGACACTCATAATTATGGTAAGCCTGCGAAGGAAGGGGAATATGTGGACCAGTCTTCATATGGGAGTAGAAGAATTCTAAAGTTAAAAAGGAAGAATAAAACGAAAAAGGTTATGGAAGTTCAAACCGAAAGCCTATTTGAGATCTCGGTACAAGTTAACTACTCAGATGACGTAAATAGATTTTCTCAGATTAAGGTGGAACCATTTCATGATGTGTAATTCGTGCCGAGTACTTTCCCTTCTGCCAATGAGGAAGACAATCAAAACGTGGCGGTAGTGGCTAGCCTTGAACAACCATAAGAGCCATGTTAGTCTTCTCGTGGAATTGCCAAGAAGTTGGGCGACCCTTGATAGTTCTTTCCTTGTGAGAGTAGTTAAGTACTCATCGCCCCTCCATTGTGTTATTGATGGAGACAAAAAATAATAGCAAGAAAGTTGACTCGATATGAAGAGAGTTGAAATACGATCTTGGTTGCTAAGTGGAGCCAGCGGGCCTGTCAGGGGGTTTCAGTAGGTCCTAGATTGTATTGATCATAGGATCAATGACTCCATGAATTATCAGCTCACAAATCCACCAATCTTAGACGAGGAAATTAAAACTGCCACTTTTCAACTTAGCCCCTTGAAGGCTCCGGGATCTGATGGTTTCTCTAGGATCTTTTACTAAAAATATTAGAACAATGTGAAAGGTAGTTTGTGTGAAGCAGTAAAGAGTTTTTTTTAATGGGGCCTACATTTTAAAATAACTAAACTATTACAAAGATTTTCCTTATTCCCAAAGTTCAACATCCTGAAACTATTTACCAATTCCGCCCTATCAACCTATGCAACTTCAGCTATTAGATTATTTCAAAGATTATGACCAATCGTATCCCATCTTCTCTTCGTTGATGACTCGCTGATCTTTTTGAAGGCAAATACCTAGGAGAGTAAAAATCTTTTAAATATCTTGCAAGCTTTTTCGTGATGCCTTAGGTCAGTCCCTAAACTCCCAGAAGTCTTCAGTGTTTTTTTCCTCAAACAATGCAAAAGCAGATACTCAATCAGTTGTTTCAGTCCAGGGCATGGATTGCTCAACCAAATACCTTAGGCTCGAAGCCTTTTGGGAAAGATAAAAAAAAGGAAGCAATGGCGTACCTACGAGATAGGGTCCAAGGGAAGGTTCAAGGTTGGAAGGAGAAGATGCTCTCCCCTGCTGGGTGTGAGCTTTTGATAAAATCCGTGGTCCAAGCCATTCCAACATACCCAAAAGGGCTTAGAAGGTTTCTAGAAGGTTTTGGTGGAGGAGGGGATGAGGGAGAAAAAATTCACTAGTGTGATTGGGATTCTCTTACTACTCCAAAGGGTTTAGGTGGAATGCTTTAAAGAGGTGAAAAGTTTTAATGTCCCTTTTTTAGGTAAACAATTTTGGAGGCTGTTGTTAAATCCTTCACAGCTGTGGGTTAGGGAAAGAACTGCTGAAAAGGATATACTGTCCAAATGGGTCAACAATGAAAGCTAATAAAAGGGGCATAGCTTCTTGGATCTAGTCAAGCTTACTAGCGGGGAGAGAGGTTTCTAATGGTATTAGGTCGAATTTTGCTTCTAGCAATAAGATTAACATATGGGATGATCAGTCGGTTCCATCCTTTAAGGGCTTTAAAATTAAATCTGTAAAGCTTTCTGGCTGTATGATGCTCATTTCGAAAAAGGAGAAGATTTGGAATTATAGCCTGTTAAATAAGTTGTTCTTTAAGGAAGAGGTGAAGGCTATCTCATCTATTCCCGTTGCCTGGGAACGAGAATAAGATAATCGCTTTTGATTATAAGCTCTCGAAGAAGAAGCAAAAGCCTGGGGTCTCATTTCAGCCTTCCCCTCAGCTTTGGAAGAAGATATGGCACTTACCTTGCCCCCCCAAAGTCCAACACTTCTTGTGGAATGTGATAAGGATGCCGTGGCTACAAAAGAGAACCTTTTCAAGAGAAAATGCAATCGAGATCCGTCATGTCCCATTTGCCACAAAGAGATGTCTATTGAACATCTTCTATTTCGTTGTGATTGGACCTGCCCTGTTTGGTTTGGTAGCACCCTTTCATTGCTGTTGAATGCCCACATTGCCTCTAATGTAGCTAGATGGTTCGAAGAGTCCCTTTTGAGGCTTGGAGAAAAAATTGCAGAGTCCTCTTCATAGGAGTTAATCGCCAAGGGCAATCTGGAAATCTATAAATGATTTCATTTTTAATAGGGACCTTGATCCGTGATCAACTATTCTAAAAGCTAGGACAACCTATGCAGACTCTATCCAGGCTATTTATGAAAGGGCCTTTCAGGGTCCTGTGAACACTGACTCCTTTAAATGGTCTCCTCCTCTAGTAGGTAGCTGGAAATTCAATTGCGATGGGGCTTTCAATCCCTCCACCGGAGCTGCAGCTTTCGGTGTGTTTGTCTGAGATGAAAAACGGGCGGACATACTACGAACTACGGGAGAATTAGAGTTTCCTCAATGCTGATGGCTGAGGCTTGGGCTATCAGGGTAGCTTGTTCAATGGCTTTGACCATGGGAATCTCTAGAGCTGTTTTTAAGAGTGATGCAAGGAATATTATAGCTTGCTATTTAGGTTCCGATGGTAGAACTCCCTGGGGGGTCAGGTCGATAGTGCAGGATGTCTCTACATGGAAAATCTCTCAGCATTGGTCTTTCTGTTGGTGCAGGTGTCATGCAAATGGGGCAGCCTACTGGTTAGCTTCTTAGGCAAATTTGGGGTCATCTCTTTGTAATCCTCTAAGCTTTATCCTCCCCTCTGTTGGTGCAGGGGGATTTGTAGTAGCTTTTGTTTCCCCTGTCTTGGTTGAATTTCCATTTAAAAAAAAAAAAAGAATACACTGCGGAGAATGTGAAATTCATCAAATTTTGGATCATAATAATAAGCCTAGAACATTTTCTTTAGATCATAACATTAAATTGTCCACCTAAATAAAAAAATTCTCAGATATGTGAGGATCTAGTTTGATGTGTTTTTCTTAATGTAATTACCTCCTATCGATTGGCCAAAAAAAATTCAAAAAGTCAAAAAATTCTATGTTAGTATTCCTATTCTCTCAATTCGTCCAATTCTTTATTCTGTAAAAGTTATAGCCATATATAATGCTCACTAGTAGTGAACTCATGTTTGCTAGTAAATTAACATTTATATTTATTTGTGGCTTAAATAAATAGCATAAGTAAAAATAATGAAATAACGCCCCCGCCTAGGTTCGAGAAAACATCTTTGTTTGTTTAATGACCACCAATATTTGTCAATACATAACAAACAATTAATAAACAAATATAATTAAATTTTGAATTGTGTATAAATTAAATTTAAGTAGTTTTACCCACCCACGAGATGGCCTAGTAGTAAGGGCAAACAAGAAAATGTGTGGTGAGGCGCACAATCTCAAGTTTAATTCTCTATGGGATTAAACTCATAATTTAAGTGAGGAGTCGTGGCGGTAGATTGTTGTGCTATCTCCTTACAGGAGATTAGTCTCACCGAAGGTGGGAATACCCCTGTTATCAAAAAAAAAAAAAAAAAAAATTATGTAGTTTTTAAATTGACAATGTATTTAAATACTCACCATGTTAAAGAAATTTCATATTTTTTAATTTTTCAATTTGTTTTTTATTTGGTATGATGTGATTGACTTGTGATACCACGTTAGCAAAATGATGTGACATCACTATTATATTAAATATTTTATTATATATATATACGGTTCCATTTATTGTATTATTTTTGTTTCCTAAATTGTGTTTATATATTTAATACTTTCCCCTTTGTTAGTTTAAATATTTATTTTTGAAACCAACCTTTTTATGTTACTATCTTAATATAAATATGGGTTTTAAGGCCAAATTGATAAGCAAATATTGATTAATCTGCGGTAGTAACCACTTTTTTGAACTCTTGAGCTAAAAAAAAAAAATCGGTAATCTTGCTAGATAGTTTGTAGAGATAAAAATAAAGAAAAGATCGTCTTATATAAATATTCATGTAGTTGCTTGTGAAATCAGTGATATTACTACCGAAAGAGCTGTCGGTAATGAATTTCGTAATCCAAGAACCGATTGCATTACCAAGTTAGAGAACAATGAATGGATGAACACTTGGTTAGATATGTTGAAAAAGTATCTATTTTATAGTATTGATACTGATAATGTTGTGCAACGATTTTAAAATAGGAAATCAACTCGAGATCACTTGTAAAAATAAGGTATTTGCGTATCTTTTTTGTTAAAACAGTAGTATTTATATATAACATTTTCGGATTTGTGGAATCAAAATCTTTTAAATGTGACCATTGACAATCTATCTCATGCAATTCGAGATTCTCTGCTTTTCCTCTATAAAAAAAAAATTGCAGACTCCATTATTGACAGATTCGTAGAGGTTCTGGAGTTAATGTTTTGAGAAATTTCTGAGTTGAAAATTGTTCCTAACAAAACTATGAATTCAATTATTATTATATAAACATGATACAAATAATTTATGAAAAATGCAATTCTTCTATAAAATTTGTACAAAAAACCTTACTAGAATGATGTGACAGTGGTATTATTATAATTAAGAGTGTCATTGTGATGTGTGTTTTGTTTTAAAATGAACGGCTCCTATGTAATCAAATCATACTGATAATAAATTTTTTATGAACTTTTTTGTTTGTACAACATTACTCATAATACTTCAAACTAAGAATATCACGTCACTATGACAGTTTGCAAGTTCAAGACTAAACCAATGCAAAAGGAAACAAATCTCTTGATCAATTTTCACATCATTAGAAAGAAATCTCTTCGTAGATTTTGTAAAAATCCGAGGTAATTTTGTGGTATATGGGGAAAAATGATTTGCCCACCACGCAAAGAATTAGTGGGGCAATTGTTTAGTTGTAATTAAGTAATTCTAGATCGATCTTGTTGAAACTTGATATTATCATTTTGAATCAATAAAGACAAAGAATGATGCCCCGTTATTCTTTTTTTTTTTTTTAAAAAAAATTGGACTCAATATCTCAACAGTTGACAAGTCAAAGCCACTAAAACAAAATCCACTAGGCAGATGGCACCTATGTTTAGAGAATACTATTGTTGTCATATTTTCACACTACGTATGGTTTTTTATATTTTTACAACAACTATATAAAACTCCGCGAAGGCATAGTGGGTAATTCATACTGCAATGTCATATTATTCTATTTCTGGACCTAAATGAAACTTAGGTGCTCAACATCTCGTATAACACTCTTTAACAATTTCTAAAAAATTATTAAGAAACACTAACAAGCTTCTACCAAAATTTTTTAAGCCAAAACACTATGATCTATCCTACTGTATGTAAAAATATTCACTATCTTCGTGGTCACGGCAATAGAGGCCTGCAAGAAAAAGACACATTCCAGTGAAGATAAGAACTGCTAGGAGGAAAAACGCCGGAGAAATCCCACTAACATCTTCGGTTAAATCCTTCGTGTCCATATTAATGCTATTGCTGCCGGCGCTGCTCTCGCCTTCATTCTCTGTGACTTCATCACCATACCATGGATACAGAAGGGTCTGGAAGGCAGGATCAAAGAAGTCCTCCACCCCGTGAACTATCACACGGCCATCGTTGTAGAGGTCCCACTCTGTGATCTTGACTCCATTGATGGAAGGAGGGCCAGCATGGCCAGGCAATGTAGTAACCACGAGAGGATGGCCGGGAAGGAGAGTATCGACCTTTGATTCGAATGGTAGAGACGATTCAAGAACCTCCCTGTCAAGCTTTAATGGCACGATGTGATACTGAAGAAGGGTGAATGGAGGCTGGGGGTACTTGGAAGATGAGAAGAAAGCCTTGTCAGGAGGGCTGAATATGGTGACTGTGGTGCTTTTGTTGCTTACCAAAGTAGTGAGAGTCTCTTCCAAGATCAGAGACATAGATATGTAACCCTTGCTGGATAGACCACTTGAGATCTTCCCAACTTTCAACCCAAGATGACGATCGCTTGGTTCTTGGGCTGCCGTTGAAACGCTGGGTTGTGCCAGAATTGAAAGAAGAACTAGAAGAAGAAAGGGAGCAGAAAGTTTGGAGGCCATGAGAGAAAAACTGCAGAAGAACTTGAAGAAGAAAGAGCAGAGAAAGATGGAAAGGCGGCTGAACGATGGATGTATGCAGAATGTAATAACTATAGCCTGGGAACCCTACATAAATACATGTAGAAACCTTCTCCATCTGGGGTTGGGTTTACGAAAACCTGCCTGATCAAGGTTTCCACAATCCATGCACGCGTTTCTAATACTCAAATTTAGGGGTCCAATGGGTTGAAAATAAAGGTATCACTCCGTGGCATTTGCCATTGCAATTCATAACTAAAAAATTAAAGAAAAGGTAATTTTCGTATCAGAAAAGTATATAAACACAAGGAGTGCTCTATTATGTACCAAACTCATATGAATTGCTTGCAATTTGATGTAACCATTGCCTGCCTTTGGAAAAATCATCTACTAGGTCTAGAATACCACATCAGCACGACGTGGTGTGCTCGACTTATTAAAATAAACATGTTATATATTTTTTATCAACTCAATTGCATGAGTAATAAATATGAATAAGTAAGAAAAGATATTATTTCCATTATCCTAATATTTGAGTCAATCACCATATTATTATTTTCATACCTCTAAAAATTAGATCAATCAACATAAAAATATAATGATGTGTTTACTTTTAATAGATCGGGCACACTAAGTCATTATACTAACATGGTGTTTTAGGCCTACTAAATAATTTCTCCCAACACTGAGATGATGCACTTTTCTTTCCAAATATCAACCTATAGCACGTTCCAGCATACCTGAAAAAAGATGATAATAATAATAATAATAATAATAATAACAATAACAATAATAATAATAATAATAGAAAACTGAATTCTATATAAATTTTGGTCTTTTCTCCAACCACGTTAAAATAAATTTTTATCGACAACTTGGGATTGGTTTTAATAGTCTCATTCTGATTCAATCATGCATGAAACTATTTGATTTTCCTACAACCAATCTAAAATGTTCATAGAACAAAATGTGGACAAGGAGAACAAGAGGGCATCTGAAGCTAAAGTTAAAGGTCCGTTTGGAAGTGTTGTAAAAAATACACAGGTGTTTATTTTTATTTTTTATTTTTTATGGTTTGATGATGACATTTGTAGGTTATCATTCTGCTAACCATATCAGATCAATATTTTGGAAACAGAAAACACACCTATTTTAATGTTTATTTATTTATTTATTATTTTTTTTAAAATAAAAAATAGAAACAGAAAACATTTACCAAATGAACAAGATTAATTAGCAAAAACAGAAGCCAAGTACGACAAAGAAAATTCATGGGCTAATCACTTGTAAATAATGTAATTGAAATCCCCCAATGTGCTGTTATGATCCAGTAATAATTCGGTAAGTCGATATTGAATCCACAGGGAACGGTAACAAAGCATGCAAAGTTGGACCTAGAAATTCACCCATGGTAAAAGATAAATTCACTCACGGTAAAAAATTAGATACCAACTAAGCCGTGCTAAATACCATAGTATTACAATGGCTTCAATTAAAACCTAAGCCAACCTGTTTGAATTCCACCAAGAATAGTACCGCTGAGAACAGAATAGTTGGTGCAGAAAAATAGTAATCAAAAGAAAAATATTTTGCTTTGGAAGGTTTGATGATTATGGAACTAGACTTTAAATAACAAAAAGGGCCTTGGATCTAATTGATCAGACCACCCGGTTCACCCGAAATATCAACAGAGGTTTTGTAACTCAAATCATTGGTTTCGTCTTGAGCCTTTGATTTGAAAGATTTAGCGATAAAAATATAATTTCAATAACAATTAAATCTAAAATAGCAAAATTAACGCCATATATTCATACCATCGATTTTATATACTAACTGCTTTGTCAAGACAGAAGGTGTTACAAACATAGTTAAGAATTTAAGTTTTTTCAAAGATTTAGAATTTAGTTATCAAGAATGCCAATTACCTCTGTTGATATTCCAAGATTCTCAGATAATCTTTACAATTGACTCTAAGAACAAAATTAGCTACTCATAATATTGAAGAGATTTGACTTGAAAAATAAATGACTTCATAAAAAATTTGAAGCTCCTACATATATCTCTCTCTATCGCCTCCTCTCAAGCTCTCCCTCTTGCTACTCTTGGTGCTGCTATTTATAGACTCACAAGATGAAGTCATTCATTCCCTACAATGATGCATTATTCTTTTTTTTAATTATTAATTTCTTCTTTTGTCATCTTTTCATGTCAATTGCCATCTTTACATATCAATTTCCATATTTTCATGTGAATTTTCATGTGAGTTTGCTTTCTCTTTTATCCAAAAGTAAAAAAATGTCTTGCTTGTTTTGGTGGAGTTGTTAAAAAATAGATGTTTGCCTATGTGGGTGGGCTCCAATCAATGAAGACTCATTTTTTTCCATGTGAGTTTGCTACCTCTTTTATTTAGAAGCCTATAAAATGCTCAACAAAATTTATTAGGATTAAAAATAAATTAATTAAAACTATTTATAATTATTTTAATGCTAACAAACACAAATTAAGAACTTTTAATTACATTTTTATAATGTAATCACAATCCTCCAACTTGCTTTTTGCTAGTCCATGGCAAAACAAATAAACACACTTAAAAAGATATGCTTTACTTTCATAGGGATTAAGAGTGCATTTAGCATATGCATTAAGCCTTTAAACCCTTAATGGACGAGTAGTGTCTCGTGAGAGTTTTAAGGAATGGTTCCCACAAACATCAAAATGGACCTACAACTAAGGATTATGAGAATAAAGTATGGCATGTATTAAAACACAAGTATGTTCTGTCTATCCTACTCTCTAATGCACAAGCAAAATAATATCTTAGAATAACATATGAGAGGCTTTTTTGTGTGTGTGTGTGTGTGTGTGTGTGTGTGTGTGTGTGCGATTATTACATAATAAGAAAAGGATTACAATATAAAAACACGGGTACATTCTTTAAGCTTTGATTCAACATCACTAGATATTCTTTTAGAAGTAAGAAAGAACATAGGCATCTCACACAGGTTGTCTTGCAAAAGAGTAAATGTAATGTAAAATCTGTTGATTCAAGGTTGATCCTCGTGTTAATTTTGATGATAATTAAACCTTGTGTTATTATACTAATGCATTTACTTAGTGTGCAGATTAATAAAGATTATAATTTAGGCTTAGAAGTTTAACTTTAAGTCTAATATATATCAAAGTGAATGCACAACAAGCTAAGATCAAGCAATGCACTCCAAGAGTCATGCAATATACCAAACTGAGCAATGACACCTATTCCAACTTCAAACAAATGATTTGCATTCAAAGAGATTGAAGGTGTTCAAATAAAGATTTCATCAAGCATGCATAAACTCAATAAAGATGATTTGCATTCGAAGAGATTGAAGAAGTTCAAATGAAGACTTCATCAAAGTGTGCAAAGATTAGTTGAAGATAATTTGATTGAAAAAAGATTGAAGATATTCGAGAAGAGAATTCATCGCAATTGCATAATCTCTACAAAGAATCCAAGTGAAGACTTTATTTGGGATGTAAAGACTCAATGAAGATGATATGTACTTGGAGAAAATGAAGGTGTTTAAGAATAGAGTTCTTTAAGATTATAGAAGTCTCATTGAAGTGATCTCAATGAAAGAAAGAACTCGGCAATGAAAGAGAAAGCTCGGCAATGAAAGCAATAGCTCGGCAATGAAAGAAAGTGCTCAGCAATGAAAGAGAAAGCTCGGCAACAAAGAAGAAGAGGTCATCATTGATGGAATGAAGTTCTGACTGTTTGGAAACCAAGAAAAGATGATTATCAAATGATGAATTCAATCCAAATTGAATAGAGAACAACCTTGATGTATTGAAGACTTTGATTGATTATCATGCCCCAAAGAGAAGACTCCTTAAAGATCTTATAGTAGTGCTGAAGCTGAACTTGATCATGGGAAGACAGAAACAAGATTTCTGGGCAATGTGTCGACACATGAAAATGAAGAGTCGACACATGAAGATAGAAGCCAAAAATTTGAAGACAGAATGATCAAGTGACGACACATGAAGTTAATGTGTCGACACATGGAACCAAGTGTCGACACTTGGGAGATAACGACTAGTTTTTTTAACGTTATAACGGACTAGACTTACATTAAATGAGCCTCAACAACCTCCAATGGATGAAATCAATACAGGAGTTTATATACAAGCTCCCAATTGCATTTATACGTAAGAGATAAAAGAAAAACAAAGTACCACTGACTGATCAAACTGAAAAGTTTGAACATTCTTCTTGTCTTTATTGTGTAAGCTTATATTTTTCTATCCACTCTTGATAGAGAGTTTGTATTTCGTTTGTACATCTTTATACACCTTTAAGTGAGAGTTTGAGAGTTCTCTTGTAGAAGAAAAACTCTTATAAGTTTGAGTGGGTCTTGGACAGAACCACTTGGTAGCTGGAAGAACTTAGGAAGAAGTTCTTGTGTAAAAGTGAGCTGAACACTTGATAAATCAGCATCCATCTTGTAATTGGAGATTGCATAGTGGAGAAAGACTTCAAGGGGATCTTGGGGTGAGGACGTAGACCACGAATTGTGGTTGAATCTCGGTAATTCTTGGTGTATTTTTTATTGCTCTGTTTTTCATTCCTCTTTTGATTACATTGCATTATATATAGATTGATCACTGTTATATTGATTAAATTAATTTTAATTAATCTTAATTGCCTTTAATTTTTGAAAAATCCAATTCAACCCCCCTCTCGGGTTGCCATTTAGGCCAACAATTGGTATCAGAGCTTGTATTCCTATTTTAGGCTTAACATCCTAGGAATAGATCCATGACAACTAATTTTGGAAGCTCTCTCGGTGAGGGTCAATCCACAAATAGACCACTTATGTTCAATGGCACTAATTATAACTATTAGAAGAATAGAATGAGAATCTATATTCAATCGGTAGATTATGAATTATGAAGACTCATAGTAAATGGTCCCAAAACTCCTACAACCAGAGTAGAAAGAATAGATGTCCCTAAACTTGAATCTGAATGGAATGAAGATAATCTGAAAATGCTACAATCTAATGCCAAAGCTATGAATATTTTATATTGTGCACTTGATCCCAATGAATTCAATCGCATTTTCACCTGTGAATCAGCTAAGAAAATATGGAATAGACTAGAGGTAATACATGAAGGTACCAATCAAGTTAAAGAATCTAAAATCAATATTTTGGTACATAGTTACGAATTGTTTAAAATGAAACTTAATGAGTCTATCACCGAAATGTTCACAAGGTTCACCGATATTGTTAATGGCTTAAAATCTCTTGAAAATGTGTATCCTAACAATTAGCAGGTGAGGAAGATTCTAAGATCTTTGCCAAAAGCTTAGGAAGCAAAAGTCACAACAATCCAAGAAGTAAAGGACCTCAATACCTTGCTTCTTGAAGAACTCTTGGGCTCTCTAATGACCCATGAGCTTACTCAAAAGCAACATGCCCAAGAGGATGAAGAAAAGAAGAAAATGGTAATTACATTCAAATCCATCAGTTAAGATGATGAATCAACAAGTAATGAGAATGAAGATGAAATTGCTCTCGTCACTTAAACATTCAGAAGATTTATGAAGAAGAAATGGAAAGGTGGAAAGAAGCATGAAGCCAAAGGAGAACCTAGTAAAGAATCCAATATATATGCTATGAATGTAAGAAGCCTAGCCATATAAAGACAGAGTGTCCTCTGCTCAGAAAGAGAGGAAAGAAATATCAAGAGAAGAAGGCCATGACAGCCATAACATGGAGTGATGATGAAGAATCAAGCTTCGAAAAAGAAGTCAAACCTTAAGAATTGGCTAACCTCTGTCTCATGGCTCATGAAGACGACAGTGAGGTATCAGACTCTTCCCAATTTACTTTTAATGAATTATATGATGCATTTGATGATCTACTTTATGAATTCAGAAAAATGGGAATAAAAAATAGACTTCTTAAAAAGATGATCTCTACTCTTACTAAGGAAAATGAAAAATTACAAAAGGAAAATAAAGTTTTGAAAAATGAAGTTTGTGCCTTAAATGATAAGATTAAGGAAAAACTCTTTTCAAAAAGATTCATCAAAAGAAAACCAAATTTTACTTGATAAGATTGAAAGCTTGGAAACTACTCTTTTTAGATGTGTAAATAGAAAAGAAAAACTGGATGCAATTTTAGAAAAACAAAAATGCTCACTAGACAAAGCTAGTCTTGGCTGTGATCATTTTAAAAGAAAGAAATTTTCAAAAGGCAGATTTAGTGCTTCAATTGGAAAATTACAAATCTCATGTTTTCATTATCACAAAATAGGACATATTGCTAGTAGATGCTGTGCTTTATAAAAATCTAATGTTCCTAGCAATGCATGGGTCCCTAGAAGACCATTGAGGACTAACTCCCAAGGACCCAAGATGATTTAGGTACCTAAGGTCAAATGAATTCCTTTTGTAGGTTTGCCTTCAAGCGAAGTCCAAGAAAGACTATTGATACTTGGATAGTGGATGCTCAAGGCGTATGATGGGAGATGAAACACAATTCGTATCTCTCTCACCAAAAGATGGAGGTCTTGTCACTTTCAGTGACAGTAGCAAAGGGAAAATCATCGGTATAGGTAGTGTTGGTAAGAATTCCTCTACCTCTATCGAAAATGTATTGCTTATTAAAGGACTCAAACACAATCTTTTGAGCATTGGTCAACTTTGTGACAAAGGATGCAAGGTTATATTTGAGTCCTCTAAATGTGATGTAATTGATATTAATGGTAACAAGACAATCCTCACTGGGCATAGACAAGGCAATATTTATATTTTCAATCATAATAATTTTTTTTCTTGTAAAGTAGAATGCTTTGTCTATCACGCCCTATAACCCGGCCTATACGGATTTAGGGTACATGACCGGCCAGTAGCAAGGCTACCCAAGGCCGCATTACATAAACTGGTTGATCACTTGTGCATAATCATTTATAATGATGCATAATTGCGGAAAATAGAACTTTTAATAAATTGAAAACATAATCTATGTCATACATGGTAGAGCTGTGTGTAATCCCAAACATAACATACATAAGGACCAAATCAAGATCCACAAAAGTTATAGCAGTATATCATTACAAAATATTGGGTCCAGCCCTCAAACATTATACAAAATATAGGCCCGTAGGCCATAGCTCAAATCCACATATGGCCTCGCTTTAGGGCCTCCCAGATTGGCTACCTGAAAATCATTTGAGAAAACGCAAGCTAATGCTTAGTGAATAACAATGATGCATGAGCGAGAAAATATCATGGACTATCAATTATATCCAATGTACAAGGATCGATAATCAGTTATGCATAAGGAATGAGCTTTTGAACGTTTAAAGCGTAGGCTTAGAACTCGTTGGTAACGTAAACATTATTTGAAACGTTTCACCATTTCAAAACATAGTATCATAAGAAGAGATGTAACATAACATTATTCTTGATATAACATTTCATAACTTGTCATAAAACATGTGAATATATCATAGTTCTAGGTTCAAAACATAAGTGTGCTATAACTCGACATACGAGCTAGGCTCCATAATAACCATATAGGTCATGCTAAGGCTCTTTAGGCTAGGGACGTCTCCCAACATAGATAGTTTATTTCCCGTCCCCTATTGTAGGACTATCGGGTTAGATTAAAGTCTTGCCGCGAGAAGACCAGAGTTGGCACCATACATTGGAAACTTAGCATCTCTTTCATTTAAACGTTATAGTCCATGGTTTCCATTCATAACATAATATAGCTTGCATGCATTTGAAATATGACATTTGTAATTGAACGTAGCATTGATGCATTGAAATGTATGGAAAACATTCATGATATAAAGGTGAGCTTAAAACATTTAGAAAATACTAGAGTTTTACTCATGGTATATTGTTACTCACCTTTCTTCAATTGGACAGGTGACAAACAAGGTAGTCCTACACATATGCACGTAGAAGCAAAGAAACATCAATACAAAACTATAAGGCAAAGCAATAGCACGTAAGTCAAGACTAAGTACGTAACCCACTCAACCCCAACTCAACAACACCTCATTCTCACAATGGGAGACTGAGGCTAAACTCTAGGATAAAGCCCCAGTGTAAAATAAGAACATGAGGTCGAGATTTGAACATGAAAGTCAAGATGTCGACTCCTTCATCGAGCCCCAACCCCCTCTCAATGATGAGTTCATACCCAAGGCTAGTTCCATTCGAAAATAGGCTTAGAGGCCTTTATTTTGATAGGTCATGGGCCAAAAACACATTTTGAGTGAAGAAGTTATGCCTCACGGAAGGTAGACTAGAATTTTGGAAAACAAAGTTATTGGCATGAATTTTGGGTCAACTTCAAACCCCTATATCTCTCAATCTATAAGAAATTAGAAAAAAAAAAAAACTTTATATGGGTACAAAGGTCTATGAGTCTAGTTTCTAATGCTTCAAACGGTGCATCAATCTGAGTTTTTTAGAGAACGTTATGCCCATTTTACTAAATAGTGTCCGAGTTAACAGAGAGTTCGAATGCCTAGGCAAAATGAACTGGGAGTTCGAACACCCAAATGGGAGTTTGAACTCTAAGAAGAAAATTTGGAAAAATCCTTTCTCTGAGAGTTCGAACTCCCCCTGGAAGAGTTCGAACGCTCAGGCTTATTTCCTATTATTCAAACTCCATATCGGGAGTTCGAACGCCCTGATCTGGGTAGACCCCGAAATTCAACCAAAACACAATCAAAACTCCTCCAAACACAGCCAAACCTTCCCAATACTCTTAGGGCTCAAAGATTAGCCCACAAGAATGATAATAACTCAAAATGGGGGAGAAAGAACAATTAAAACAAAGGGATCTAAAGAAGAAATTAAAACCCTAACATTTCACATATTTGGAGGTTTTAACCCCCAACTCTCCAATCCTCCAATATTGAGCTTCAAGCCTTCAAATTCAAAGTAATTGGGACTCAAAGAGTCCCGCAAGACAAACCTAACTCATATATATGCATACATACAAAGACCCAACAAAATCACACAAGATAGATACATACATATATATATATATATATATATGCAATTGTAGAGAGAGAGAAAGGAAACCTTACCTTCTTCAAGCTTGGTGAAGTCTTCAATGGCTTCAATCCCTTCCTTCAAGCCTTCTTCTTTCAATCTCCCCTTCCTTCTTCCCCTTTCTCTCTTTCTCCCTCTCTCTATCGATTTGTGTGTGTGTGTATGTGTGTGTGTGGGTGTTTTGTGTGTTGTAAGAAGACATACAGGGGAAATAATCCCATGTGTCTCACACCTCCAACATAAGATACAACACAAGTTTTCATTGGTCATTTTGACCCAAAAGAAGGAATAATTAACACTAAAAATTGCATAAACTAGAAATTCTCATTAATATAATTAGATAGAGGTTTGGGATATCACATTGTTGCTATGAATAGTGATGAAAGTTGGTTGTGTCATAGAAGACTTGATTATATTAGTATGAACATACTCTCAAAGGTTTCTAAAAATGATTTGGTCAAAGAACTTCCAAAGATAAAATTTAAGAAATATAGAGTTTGTGATGCTTGTCAATTAGGTAAGCAAAATCAAAAGAAACAACCATAAAGAAATGACATGAATATATAAAGTGAGAGAGGACTTGACATAGTTTCATGAAAGAATTCTCAATGTTAAAATCATACAAGTAATTGATAAGTGAATCCTATAAACAGTGAATGTGTAAGCATTGTCACACGCTATCACTCCTTGGTATGTGGATATAACCAACTTTTTGGCTACCAGTAAGATTCCCTCACATTGGTCCAGTCTTGATAGAAAGAAGTTTTTTAGAAATGTGAGATATTTTTCTTGGGATGATCCATACTTGTTCAAGTACTGTCCTGATCAAATGATTCTTCGGTGTTTTTTCGACAATGAAATTCAAAGTGTTATGGAGTTTTGTCACTTACAAGCGTGTGGTGGGCACTTTTCTTCACGCAAAATTGGCCCACTTTGTTTAAAGATGTTCATATCTTTTGCATGTCATGTGATATGTGTCAACGTTTAGGGAGTCTTTCGAGGAGGCACACGATGCCTCTGAACCCCATTATGGTTCTTAAGATATTTGATTGATGAGGTATTGATTTCATGGGACCCTTTCCTAGTTTGTTTGGTTACCTTTACATTCTTGTGGCCATAGACTATGTGTCTAAATTGGTTTAGGTCATTGCCTCTCGTACCAATAATCACCGTGTGGTGGTCCGATTCTTAAAAGAGCATATATTTTCATGCTTTGGTATATGTCACGTGCTATCATTAGCGATGGTGGTTCCCATTTCTGCAATAGATCTGTTGAATTGTTAATGAGAAAGTATGTGGTTATTCATAAGGTTAGTACACCTTATTGTAAGCACCCCATTTTTGCCAGCTCGACAATTTCTGGCCCGACCCGACCGAATCCAATTCTCAAACATCGTAGCACATGCGAGCTCAAGACGAGCCTTTCAAACTCCAATCTAGTCAACCAGTCGCTTCCTGGGCTCATAAAGCCCAAATGAAGCCATAAACATCATTCCAGGCAGCTTTTTAGGACCGGGCAGTCTCGAAAACCAAAGCCATCGAGGTAGCTTCCTGAGATTGGGCGATCTCGGGGACCAACACCCTATTAAATTCTAAACGGTTCACTTTTGGGGTTTGCTAGCCTGCTAATGTAGAATGTTTGTCAATCGATAGTTATAAGCACCCCATTTTTGCCTGCTCAACAGTCTTCAGTCCGTTCCGACTTGAGTTCAAGTCAATATGGACATATTCTATAATTTTAGTCATAATCTAGTCAATTCATCGCTTCGCGAGCCCACTAGGCCTAAATAGAGGCAAAATGACCAAAATGCCCTTATGGGTGTTGTTCGGTCCAATCCCGTAGGCACGTATTCCCGAAGACGGTAAGTCTCCTTTTCCAGTCCAATTTCAATCCCTCTCTGTCGAAAGTTGATTCCTCGAGACAGTAAGTCTATCCTGTCCGGCACGTTTCCGAGTGAACTCTTCGGAACGGTAAGTCCCTTCAAATCCGTTGACCAGGACGAGACCTGAAGTCCGTTAGATGGTAGAACGGTCCACCTTTGGTGTCTGCTAGCCCGCCAATGTAGAAATGTCTGTTTCAGCACGCCTTTTGAGAAAGTTGATTTCTCAGGCGCTAAGTCCCTTTAGTAGCTTCCCGAGATCAGGCAGTCTCAGGAATGATCGCAAACCGTTAGAGTAGCGGAAGTACTCGCAAACATCGCAACCGTCAAAGTCTCGATGCAAAATGACCGTTTTGCTCCTAGTGGGCCGGTCACCTTTTTCGACCACACCGGCTCTGGGTATTAAACCGGTAGCCTTTGGGAACATTTTAAATAATGTTTCTAAATCTCGAGTCTTCTTTTGGGACATTTTGAGTCCGTCCCGGCAGCTTTCCGGTCCAATTGACCGTTTTGCCCCTAATGGCTCGGTCAACCCTTCCAACAAACCCTGACATCTTTTTTCAACTCCATTACCCCTCGAGACCCTATTTTAAGGGTTCCTGCCCTTTTCCGGCCTTCTGGGCCATTCTTGGTCATTTAAATCCTTTCCGGACCTTCTGGAGCCACTCCTAGTGAAGTTAGGTTAAAAATTGCATGGTAGTCACTAGTATAGGCGCCCAATTCTTCTCAAGATACGTTGCTTGCCGACCTTAAAAACTTTCCTAAGTGGCTGTAGTGGCGCAAGAAGGTTTTTTAGCCTAGTGCTACTGCAACAGGCGCCGGGTCATTTTTCTCTCTATAAATATAGAGCCTCCTCCAGTGTGAAAGAGGTCTGCAAACTCAGTCTAGAAACCATACTTTTTGATACACAGAGCTAGTAGCCTGCCAAAACCCTAGTCTCTCTTAGGTTCTCTAAACCCTAGCCTACATACACAAACCCTAGCCTCCTATACACTCATATACACTCACCATTGAAGACTTGAAGTGCTGCAACCTGAAGCTCCTGAAGATCAAAGACAAGTTCTTGAAGACTGAAGCGAAGACCGAAGCAAAGCAAGAAAAGCAAAGCGCGCAAAAGCAAAGCAAAATAAACAAGACACAAGGTAGGCTTTCTTTTAAGTTTACACATCTTCCCCCTCTCTTCTCTTTTCTAACCCACTTAGGTTTTCTTCTATTTAATCTCCCATCTTCTTCCCCCCCTTTCTTGCATGCTTGAAATAAGGAATTTTCAGGTCCATGTGTGGGATTAGGCTATTGGAGGGTCACCGTGTCGGGGGCTTTCTTTTAGTCTAACCGGAGACCACGTGGGTTCAGCCCCCTTGATTATGTGGTGAAGCCTTAACCTTGTATGTTCACGACCCCAATTTGCATTGTGCATATTATGATCTTGCATTCTTCCAAAATTCGTTTTCATACTTATTTTCAAAAACTTGCATCAAAATCTTCTTTTTCAAAACTTGTTTTCAAAATCACAATCTTAGGGTGATTCTAGCCTTTTCATGGTTAGGGTTGCTTTAGGAAAGTGTTACATTTAAAGTGACCAATATGGTCAATATTTTCAAAACATTGTTGTTTTCAAAACCACTATCTTAAAGTGGTTCTAACCTTCTTATGGTTAGAAACCCTTTATGAAGGTGAGATATTTTATATACTTTCTAAAAAATCTCTTATAAAAAATCTCCTCCTCAAAATCTCTTTTCCAACATGCTTTCCATAAACTCTCTTTAAATTCCTTTCCAAAATTGTTTTCAAAAACTCCCTCCAAAAATCTATTTTTCAAAACTTTTTTTCAAACTCCTTTCCAAAAAGCTCTCTTCAAAATTCCTTTCCTAAAAACACTCCCTAGGTTTCCTTCTTAGAAAACTCTTTCCCTAATTCTCTTTCCTAAAAACTCTTTCCAACAATCTCCTTCCAAAAACTCTCTCTTAAAAAATCTTCTTTCCAAAACTCTCCTCAAGTTCACTTTCCAAAAATCCCTTTTAAAGATTTCTTTCCATAAATCTTCCTTTCCAAAAATCCACTTTCTAAAATCTCTTTTTCTTAGAGTCCAAGTTAAGCCCTAGAACCCACGATTAGGAAACCCTAATTTTTCCTAATTTTCCTATCTGAAAAACATGATTTTTAATCTTGCCTGAAAACCTAGGTTTCTAAAATCTCCCTTTTTACATTAAAATCATAAGTTTCCAAAACCCCTTTTCTACATCAAAACTATAGCTTTTCGAATCTAGGGTTTCTAAAACCTCGTCTTTCCAAATCCATACCAAATCCAATTTTCCCTTTAGGAATCCAAATCCAATCTTTCCATTTAGGAAACTAGATCCTATCCTCCTTGTTTGAAAACAAAATCAAAATACCTCTTTTTTAGAAACAAAATCCAATCATTTGTTTTAGGAAATAGGGATCTCAATCCTTTCAAACCCAAATCTTTCCTAATTCAAATCTTTCCTAATCTCATACTTTCTTAAACCTTAGGTTTCCAAACTTTAAGCTTCTAAATCTTTCCTAATTCAAGCCTTTCCCAATTTCAAGAATTTCTGAAACTCAAACTTTGAATCTTTCCAAAATTCTAAACTTTCCTAAACTTCAAATCTTTCCAAATCTAAAACTTTTTGAACTCAAAACTTTTTTACTTTCAAAACTTCCCTATTTCAAAACATTCCAAATTCAAAACTCTCCAATTTCAATACTTTCTTAAAATGAAACCTTTCCAATTTCAAAATCTTCTTTATTTCAAAACTTTCCTAATTTAAAATACTTTCAAATCAAAACTTTCCTAATTTAAAAACTTTCCTAATTCAAAACTTTCTTAAAATGAAACTTTCCTAAAACGAAACTTCCCTAATTCGAACCCTTCCTAATTCGAACCCTTCCTAAATCCAATCTTTCCCAAATCTTCCGAGTCCAACGTTCGAGTCAAATCTTCTCTCTCAAGTCCCAATCTTATCTTCCTAGTCTAGGGTTCCTAAATCTCTATCTGTCTAAATCGAAGTCTAATCTCTTCTATTTCATATTTCAATCTTCTATTTTAAGTTCAAATCAAATCCTTCAAACTTCCAATTCAATGATCTATTTCAAACTTCCAATTCCAAATTTCTATTTCCAAATCTCTATGTCCAATTTCTAAAACTTTCTAATTTCAAATCTATATTTTCAAATTTCTTTTTAAATCAAATCAATTTCTTTCCAAATCTATTTTCCAACTTTCTTTTTTTTTCTTGCATATCATGCATCATGTCTTTTCAAATATTCTTTTCTAAAGTGGATAAGATTGGACATTTGTTAGTCGAAGACTCTCATAGGTGAATTTAGGGTAAATAGACATGTAGATACCGCAAGGGCGGGGTAGGGTGATGGCTTAGTGCGTCTTCCCTACACGTAACCAACCTCCGAACCTATGATCACTGTTTTTAAATGACCAAAATGGAGTTATTTTTCTAAAAAGGGCTTAAATATTTTTCAAAGATTGCCAAACAACCTGTTTTCCTAAAAACCCTCTCTTGAGGAAGTATTTTCAAAATCGTTTTAAAAAATCCTAAGTGTAGTCTAAGGATTGCGCTTAGTTTTTAGGTGACCTAACTCACCTTAATCAAGTTAGGTGGCAACTCGAAATGTTTTCCAAAAGCCCTTTATTCAAATCAATTTTCAATTCAAACCTAGTCGCACTCATTCTTCTAGGAGGGTGAGTATTTTCAATTCAAACCTAGCCGTTTATGTGTGTATTCCTCGAGTGCAAAAAATCTGAACGTGACAGTAGTTCTCCGAGACCTAGCATTCTCGGAGACCAACACTACCCTCACAGGTAGCTTTCTGAGACCAGGCATTCTTAAAAACCAACACCACCCTACAGGTAGCTCTCTGAGACTGGGCATTTTTAGGGACCAACACTGCACAGGTAGTTTTTTAAGACCGGGCGGTCTCGGGAACCAACACCTAGGTCAACATCGGCACCATCTAGCCCAACTCGGTGAAAAATGACCAAACCTGCCCCTTGGGCCTCCAGGCACGTTTTGGAAAAGTTTAAAATCCCTTAAAATGGTAAGTTCACCCTTCCAAGATGCTACTAAGCACTTAGGCGTACTCTGCACACCATTCGGCCCAATTCCAATCCCATTTCGGCTGACTCCGGTCAAAATGACCGTTTTGCCCCCGAACACCCCAGTACTGCACAAACCCCACCGAATGGTAAAAGACTCTTCTAAAAACATCCTTGAACGACCTGACACGCTTAACATGATGTTCCGATCCATTTCTAACCATTTTTAGCCAAAACTAGCCAAAATGACCATTTTACCCCTGGTGACCCGAACGCGCCCCAAAACAACACCGGTCCTAGGTTACTGAACGGCGGATCTCGTCGTACACCCCTATTTAAGCTAAGGAAGACCTCACGATGCTAGACAACCAAGACTCGATAAAAGTTCCCTAGAGCGTCTCGTTGACGCTCCGCCTAAATTCTCGTTTCTCCTAATTCCCTGATTATAACGCACCGTCAAACGACTTGAGAAACGCGTAAATCAGGAAATTGCCAAAAGCTCGTCCATAGGTCTTTCCATCGATATGTCTCAATTGGATAGATCGCTCCTCGAAGCCCTTTATTGTTGAGTTAAGATTGATCCTTGTTGACTTAAGGTTAATTCCCATGTTGATTTTGATGATAACTAAATCTTGTGTTATTTTACTAATGAATCTACTTAGTGTGCAGATTAACAAAGTTCATAATTGAGACTTAAAGTTGAATCTTAAGTCTAATACATGTTAAAGAATATGTACAACAAGATCAAGAAGCAAGCAATAAATTCAAAGAGCTATACAATGAACCAAACAGAGGATTGTCGCCTATCTCTATTTCAAACATATGTTCCACATTCGAAGAGATTGAAGGTGTTCAATTAAAGCTTCTTTCAAGTATGCATAGTTTCAATGAAGATTGATTTGCACCAGACTAAAGACTTCATCAGAGTATGCAAAGATTAGTTGAGGTGGTGCAATGCTCAGTTGAAGATGTATTGTCTGTTGAAGAGATTGTAAATGCCTCAAGAGATGATTACATCTAGTATGCAAAGATCAACTTCAGATTATGTGATTGAAGTTGCTCAAAATAAATATCTGATCTCTACATAGAATCCAAGTGAAGAATTCTTCTACAGTGTAAAGAATCAATGAAGATTAGATGTGTGAAGAGATTTCAACAAGTCTGCAAAAGTCTCATTGAAGTGATCTTTAATGAAGAATGAAGAATTACTGACAAAGAGAGGAAATAAAAAATGAAGCACTGTGAAGCTTTACATAGTTGAGGAAGCTTTGGAAATGAAGAAGAAAAGATAAACTTTGATCTAATGAAGCTTGACTGCTTGAGACTCAAGAAGAAGATCAATGTCCAATGATTGATTTAATCCAAATTAAATAGAAGTTAACTCTGATGAGTTAAAGAGATTTGATTGATCATCATACCCCAAAGACATACTCCTTAAAGATCTTATACCTATGTTAAGATGATCTGAATCATTGGAAGATAGAATACTGAATTCTGGGCAATGAGGGGACTCATGAACGTAAGGTGTCGCCTCTTGCACACAGAAGCAAAAAGGCATGAAGATAAATTGGACAATGAGGGGACTCATGGAAATGAAGTGTCGTTTCTTAAATAGAGAAGCAAAAAGCTTGGAAATCAAATAGATAATGAGTGGACTCATTATCATGAAGTGTCACCTCATGGAGTCAGAAATGAAAGGCTTGAAGATAAAATGAACAATGAGCGAACACATAAAGACGAAGAGTCGCCTCCTGGCAGCAGAAGTAAAAGGCTTGAAGATAATATGATTAATGAGCGGACACCTGAAGATGAAGTGTTGCCTCATGACAGCAGAAGCCGAAGATTTGAAGACAGAAAGAACAGAGAGTCGCCTCATCGACATGAAGAGGGGACTCATGAACTCAGTGAACATTGTTTGGTAAATGCAGAAGCAGGAAGTGTCGACTCCACAGACCTGGAGCCGACTCCCTCTGATATAACGGCTATTTTTCTTAACGTTATAACGGACTGGACGTGCATTTATGATACCCAACCACCTCCAACGGATGGAATCATTGTAAGGGTATATATACTAGCCTCCAACTGCATTTATACAAGAGAATCAAGAGGAAGAAACAATAAGAGAGAAGAATCACTGATCAACCTGATATTCCTGAACATTCTTCCTGTTTTATTCTTGTGAGCTTTGAATGTAAAATCTACTCTTAGTAGAGAGTGAGTTGTATACTTCTATACACTTGTAATTGAGAGTTTAAGAGTTCTCTTGTGTGAAGCAAAGCTCTTGTAAGTTTGAGTGGAGCTTGGACAAAACCACTTGGGGATTGAAGAGCTCGGTGAGGAGTTCTTTGTAGAGTGAGCTGAGCACTTTGTCAATCAGTAGCCTATTTTGTAATAGGTGATTATATAGTGGAAGAAGACTTCAAGGAGGTCTTGGGGTGAGGACGTAGACCACGGTTTGTGATTGAACCTTGGTAAACCTGTGTCTCTCTTCTATTGCTCTGTTTTCTTTGCTTCTACTGATAACATTCCATTGCACATAGATTTATCTCTGCTATATTGTCTAGATTAGTTTTGATTAATCTTAACTTGTATTAATCTTCGAAAAACCCAATTCACCCCCTTCTTGGGTTGCCTTTTGGACCAACATTCATCATATGGCGTGAAAACTGTAACTTTCAGCAACCCCTGGAGCGTCTCGCAAACACTCCGTCTAAATTGACTTTTCCCCCATTTCCCTGACTGTAACGTACCGTAAAACGACTTGAGAAATGCGTTAATTAGGGAATTCCCGAAAGTATTTCCAGAGTACTTTTTATCGGTACAGTATGATCAAAGAGATCGCTTCCCAAAGGCCCCGATCATGCAACACGAAAATAACTATTTTCGAAACCCCATGGAGCGTATCATAGATACTCCACAAAAATGCCATTTTATGTACGTTTCCCGAGATGATATCTCACACTTTCGAACATCGTTCAAACTTCTCGAGAACACGAAAGTTTGCGAGAAACCCTAGGAGAACATCGTGGGTGCAACCGATTCCCCTGAAATCTTTCCGGTTGGTTCAATTATCGAGATAAAGTTTAAACGAACACTCCCGGTGACAGAGCATATGCTACATGCGCCCAGATGTTGATCAAATTGACCAAAGTTCGACTAACTGTCAGGATTTAACCAATACACTGAGTGCCACGTGGCATTGTAGCAATGGAATAGTACTGGTGCATGTGCTACATGCGCCTAGCTCATGGAGCATGTTAGGCTAGGCGCATGTAGCACAGGCGCCAAACCTGTTCCAGATTGCCTATAAATACCAACCTTCCCCTTTGCATTTTTTAAAACCGAAAGTTGATGCGAAGCTCTGCTAAAACTGCTTCAGAACCTTGAATCTCTACATACATTCCAATCCTCCAACACTTAGGCTAGATTCCACCTCCCTCTAGCCCATACACTTCACATACATAGCCCTATACACCATTAAACCCCTTCTTCCAGCCCCTCAAGCCTACTCTAAGCCATCCAAGTTCAAGTCAGGACATCCATAGAAGATTACAAATGTGTTGAAGGCTAAAGGTGGTATTCCTTTTACATTTTTGTCTTCTCCCACTCTTCTCTTCTACCTCCTAGCTTACTTAGGCTATTTTCTATTTTAATCTCCATTTTCAACCCCCATTTCTTGCATGCTTGAGCTAAGAGGGCTCTTAGTTCATGCCTAGAGAAAAGCTAGTGGGAGCCACCGTGTAGGGGGATCTCTCACTATCCTACTTTAAGATAGTATGGCCTAGGAGCCCCTTGTTTATGTGGTGTAATCTAAAGCCTTGTATGTATTCATGACCCGCTTGTATTTTTTTTTTTTTATCTTGATCATGTCTTGTGTGCTTGGCTTCATTTTTATGTTTATAATCATGTCATAGTAAGCTTACATCATTCTTATTTTCATGCCACTTTCAAATTCAATACCCTTCTCAAAATGGTTCTAAGATTTGGCTCCTTGAAGTTTAGGATGAGACCTTAGAAGTCATGCCTTAGAAAATCCCCCACTACCCCCTAATTCACACTTTTGCATCATTGCATTTTAACTTGCATAAAAGTTGTTTTCAAACTCTCTAATTTTCAAGGTTTCTACTCTCTCAAATTTAGAGGTTGAAATGGCCCTGTGGAACCCTCTCTTGAGTGGTCTCCCTTGACATTGGCTATAAGAGTCCTAAATTGTTAGAATGGTTCCCTTCTCTCTTTGGACTTGCCTAAGAATGATATTCAAACTCTTTGATTTCTAAGGTTTCTATTCTCTCAAGTTTAGTGGTTGGAATGGTCCCATGGAACCCTCACTTGAGAGGTATCCCTTACATAGGCCATAGAAACCTTAACTTGTTAGAATAGTTTCCTTTAAAAATGATTTTCAAAATCTCCTTCTTAAAAAAGGTTTTCAAGAGTTCATTCTCTCCATCTTTGCATTAAAAGTGGTTTTCTAAAAGTTGTCACCATTGTGTTGATTCTTAAAATCCATACTCTTATCAAGATAATGATTATAATGGTCATAAGGAAATCTTCTTTGGAATGGTCTCCAAACATCAATCATATAAACCATACTCTTGGTTAGGGTCAAATTTTCATAGAAATGATCTTTAAAAAGGTTGTCTACCAAAGGCTTCTACATAACATGAATTGTTTTCTAAAACTCTTTTTGAAAATGCATCAAACTATCTTTCAAGCCACCCTCCAACCCAACCCTAGGTTAACTTGACCCTAGTTATCCAACCCTAGGTTAACTTGACCCTTGTTATCCAACCCTAGATTAACTTGACCCTAGTTATCCAACCCTAGGTTAACTTGACCCTAGTTATTCAACCCTAGGTTAACTTGACCCTAGTCATCTAACCCTAGGTTAACTCAACCTTAGTTAATTAACCCTTGATCATCTTAACCATAGGTCAACCTAACCCAAGTTAGTCAACCCTTGGTCACCTTAACCATAGGTCAACCTAACCCAAGTTAATCAATCCTAGGTCACCTTAACCTAGGTCAACCCAACCTAGGTTAGTATACTTCAAGGTTTCAACTCTTGGACCCCTTTTAAAGGGTCTTCCTATTTAAAACTATCCTCATGACTCACTTTTTTAAAACCTCCTACTCCCTTGAGATTTCAAAAACCAACTCCATAACCTTTCCAAGTACACTTACACTCTATCCCAAAAAAATATTTTCAAGAACTCACAACCCTAAAGTGTCTTTACCCTTTCCATGGTTAGGGATTCCAAAGGAAGGTGATACATCAAGAACAACCTTCAAGGTTGTCTATATTAGAATTCCAAAGTCCTTTTCAAAAATCATTTTTCAAAACTTTTCAACACTCTAAAATCATACCTCCAAGGTTTTCAAAAAAAGACCCCAAAACATTTTCAAAACTCTCTTAAGTTATTTCAAAGGTACTTCCGAAACTCCCTCGAGTTATTCCAAAAACATTTCAAAACATTTTAGAATCCCATTTCAAGAGCTTCGAAGTTCTATTTTAAAACATTCTAATGCCCGATTCCAAATCAAAACTCTCAAGTTCTCTTTTTCAAAAAGACCTCAAAGCGTTTTCAAAAATTTTCAAAGATCTCAAAGTGTCTTGAAACTTTCCAAAGGCCCTAATGTGCCTATTTTCCATTGGGCTCTAGCCCAAACTACGAATGACCTAATTCTCGCCAAATGAGATACGTAGGTAACCTAAAATGGTCCGGTCATAGCTTCCATTTCAACTCTAGTCCATTTTTCAAAAGTTTCTATCAATTCAAAGTTTCCATCTCAAACCCCTTCAAACTCCCATGTTTTCAAACTTCTTCCCAAAACTTGTATCATGCATCATTCATCCAAAAATGATGACCAAACCCCGTTTTCAAAATTCTAGAGTGGATATTAAGTGGATAATGGTAACCGGTTATTTTAGTGAGTGAACAAAAGGGTGATTAGACATGTAGGTACCAAAAGGGTGAGGTAGGGTGATGATTTTAGGATATCTTGCATACACTTAACTAACCCCCGGACCATAGATTTCTGTTGTCAAAAGACCAAAATGAAGTTATTTTTCAAAAGGGCTTAAATCTTTCCAAAAGTTGCTAAACAACCTATTTTCTTAAAAACCCTTTCTTGAGGGAGTTTTCAATATCTTTTCCAAAAATCCTAAGTTTAATCTTCGGATTAACTCTTAGTTTTAGGTGGCCTAATTCACCTTAATCAAATTAGGTGGCAACTTCTATCTTTCTAAAAAGCCCTTAATCAAATCTATTTTAATTTCAAACCTAGTCGCACTTGTCTTTCTAGGAGGATGAGTTTTAATGACAGAGTTTCGTGTTTTGTCTCTAAGCTGAAAGGACTTGGTCCCAAAAATCGGGGTGCGACACTTATCATCCCAAACTAGTGGCTAAGTTAAGTTAGCTAATCGGGAGATTAAGCAAATTGTTGAGAAAACTGTTAACCCTAACCAAAAGGATTGGTTTTTGAGGTTAATGAATGCTTTATCGACTTATCGGACTACTTATAAGACTATCTTAGGTTCCTCTCTTTATAGACTTGTGTACGGAAAGGCTTGCCATCTTCTGGTTGAAATTGAACACAAGGCTTATTAAGCCATTTTAATGAGAGCAGTCATGAAACAGGCCAAAATAGGAAGTTGCAACTCAATGAGTTAAAGGAGCTTCGTAATGATGCCTATGAGAATGTTAAGATCTCTAAGGTGAATATAAAATTCCTTTATGACCAACACATTTGTAAAAAATCTTTTTCGATTGGTTAAAAGGTCTTGCACTATAATTCCTTATTACACTTTTTTCCGGGCAAGCTTTAAAGTAGATGGTCGGGACCTTATGTTATTAGGGACATATCACCATATGGGGCAATAGAAGTTGAAAATCCCAGTAATATGAATGTTTTCAAAGTCAATAGGTATTGACTGAAGCCCTATCTTGAAAATTTTGTAAGTTTCATTCAAAGTGTGGATCTCATGGATCCACCATTACTTGAATAGAAGCAACACCCCGTGATTCGTACAATTAGGATAGTTTAATAGAATTTGATAGATAGTTTCTCTTTGAGAAAACTTGTATTCTTAACTATGTTTGTAATACCTTCTACTTTGACAAAGCAGTTGGTATATACAAATCGATCGTATGAATTTATGGCATTAATTTTGCTATTCTAGATTTATTTATTATTAAAATTATATTTTTATCGCTAAAATTTTCAAATCAAAGGCTCAAGACGAAGCCAATAATTAGAGTTACAAAACCTTTGTTGATATTTCGGGTGAATCGGGTGGTCTGATCAATTAGATCCAAGACCGTTTTTGTTATTTAAAGTCTAGTTCCATAATCATCAAACTTTCCAAAGAAAAAAAATTTTCTTTTGATTATTATTTTTCTACACCAACTGTCCAGATCTCAACGGTACTATTCTTAGTAGAATTCAAACAGGTTGGCTTAGGTTTCAACTGAAGCGATTGCAATACTACAATATTTATCACGGCTTAGTTGGTATCTAATCTTTTATTGTGGGTGAATTTATCTTTTACCGTGAGTGAATTTCCTACTCCAACTTTGTATGTTCTGTTAACCGTTTCTTATGATAAATAATAGCATTGACAATTGCTAGGAGAGATCGTCCTAAAATGATGGGAATTTGTTGTTTAACATTGTCGGCCTCAACAGGTTGGGTATCTAACACAATGAAATCCATGGGATAGTAGACATTGTCCACTTGAATGAGCACATCCTCAATAATGCCTCTAGGGACTTTGATAGATCGATCGGCTAACTCCAAAGTTACCCGAGTAGGGCTCAACTCTCTTAGCCCTAGTTCTTTATAGATTGAGTAAGGAAGAAGATTAACACTAGATCCTAGGTCAAGCAGAGTATGATTAATTCTATGTCCCTCAATTGTACATGAAATAGTAGGACAACCGGGGTTCTTATATTTCGGCACAGTTTTACATTGTAAAATGGCACTCTAACTCTCATTCATCATAATCGTCTCTCTGACATACAATATCTTTTTAATAGTACACAAGTCCTTCAAGAACTTGGCATAAGAGGGAATCTGTTTAATAGCATCTAAGATGGAGATATTAACCCTAACCTATTTAAAGATCTCATAAATCTCAAAATTTAGCAATTCATTCTTAGATTTTGTCAATCAATAAGGAAATGGGGCATGCTTCATGATATCAATGCCCACGTCTTTAGATGCATCATTAGATTCAGCGAGAGACTCAAAATGATTCTCATTATTTTCCATTTTTTGCTCACTTTCTTTCTCACCCCTCTCTTTCTCGTGCTATTTTCCCAACCCCACAATCTTATCACTACCCTTTTGACTTTCTTGCTGAGGAGGAATGGTTTTATCGATAATTTTTTTCACTCCTAAGGATTGTGATGGTTTGCACCTGCTTATGATTGGTTTTAACTAAATTTACAGGTTTTGGATTCGGTTGGGGTTGCGCCAGAAATCTCCCTGGTACTTGTTGGGTCAAGGCCTAAGATATTACAACAATGTTCTTATGAATATCATGCAAGATACTTGTATGTTGATCAAGCTTTTGGTAAGTTTAAGGGTTTTGGAGAGCCTCATTTCTCCAATAAAAATTATGATGATTTCGCCAACCTAGGTTATATATATTAGAGTAAGAGTGTTTCCTTCACTCCTTTGGTTTGTATACCCCCCTCGGTATTGGCCAACATCATTGACTTGGCCAAGTAATTCCTCTCGCACTCCTTGTATGACGGGGCATGTGGCAGTGTCATGCTTTGAAGTGTCACACACTAGACATGGTGAACTAGTAGGCTCAACCTCTATGGCATTAACTCTAGACTTCTCTATAGCTTCTACTTTACGGGAAAGTGAGGTAACTCTAACATTCAGATCGTCAACTTCCCCAAGTTGATACTTAATCCCTTAATGTTCTATGGTTGGTCTAGTTTCAAGATTTAGGGTTCTAGTGGTGGCCCAATGATTGTGCGTCAAAAGTGCGATTATAAAATCTTAATTAGTACTTTGTTAGTGTTAGTTTATAATTATATATGTCTTTTTAGTTATGTTTTCATATTAATTGAGTTTATTATACTTTATGTAGGTTTTGAGTTTAAATGGAGAGATTTTGAATGCATTTTAACCATAGGTATAAGCTGCTGAAGCTGTGGTACAAGCTGCTGATGCACGCAGAGCTGAAACTTTGGAAGCCCATATCTCGCGAACAAGAAAGGCTATTCAGGTCCATAATATGTCAATTTTATATAACCTTTTGAGACCTACAACTTTCATGAAGGGACCCAGCCCATTTGAGCACTCGATGGGAGTCGTCTGTACGACGAACGACGAAATTTATAGATTAATTAACTTTTCAATTAGGGATAGATTGGTAGGTAGTAGAATAGACTTAGGAGTTTTATGTTTTGAAGGAGGAGAAGAATTATAGGGTTTTTCTAAGGTTTGGCAGGAGGAATCATCCAATCCTTTTGGAGGCTACTAATCTTTTCATCTTTCAAGGGAGAATCTTTTATCTTTAGTTTTCATCTTTAGTTTTCTTTCTTGTTCTTATTGTGATATCAAGATTATATTTCTTTAATGCAGCATTTTCTTTCTTCAATTATTATTTCCATTCTCGCAATTTTTATAATGTTTTTTAGTAGCTAAATCCATTCTTGGTATGAGTTGAGAAAGTAACTAGGTTACAGGTAGAGATTCAAGATAGTTATTTATTTTCTAAGATTTCTAGATCTTGGACCAAGATTCATTTTCTTGGCCATGAATGTTTTCGAAAATAATATTCGTGATCATATCTAGTATGTATGTATAGACTGATTTATAAGCAGAGATACGTATACCTAGAATTTATGATAAGGATATTGATTATAATTGCATATATATTCCTATTAAGAGTACTTTAGAAATCTACTGTTCTTGATTAAGCTTTAAACATACCTTGTAGACAGGTTTATAAACTGGGACATGTATGAATGTGACCCTGGTATGAACACTAGTAAATAAATGAATATCAACTCTAAAAGGGTAATTTAATCTTGAGTTTCTTTAATTAAAATTATCTTGGGAACCTACCTGTAGGCTTCTTACTGGATCAAACCCTACCAAGACCTTTTTATAATATTTGAATACATCCCTAAAAATTAGTTTAATTTTGTTGTCGGATAATTTAGATCAATCATCTCCAACAATTGATTTTTATTTTCTTTTTGGAAGCTTCCCTGTTATTTTAATTGATTTTGAGCTCGTTGTTATTTTGTTATGATTGTAGACCTTACCAGATTAAGTTTATTTCTTGTGTTCCCTATGGATCGACCTCGAACTTATTGAGATATTATTACTACATCACAACTGCACACTGGCAGATGTAAATTGTACTATTGAGGAGCGATCACCCAATCTCTAGCCAAGTTAGCTAGGTAGTGAAAGTGGTTATACGCTTCATTGGGATTCTTATCAGGATTGGTCCCTGCGCACGTAAACTCCACAAACATCTTCAATTGAGGGGTCAATGAAGAGTAGAAAGTATTGATGATATGTCAATCGACAAACCCATGATGTGGACATGACAACTATAAATCTTTAAATCTCTCCCAACAATGGAAGAAGGTTTCACCTAAAGTTGGGGGCAAATTGAGAGATTTGGCGATGAATGGCCTCGGTCTTATGTTCATAATATTTTTTTTTCAAGAATTCCCCTTGTAATGTATGCCAAGAGTGTATAGACTTAGACCTCAATGAATTAAACCATATCTTGGCCTTATCTTTCAAAGTGTACGGGAATTGTTTTAAAAGTAAAACTTCTCGTGGACAAGTGTTATTTTGAAATATCGAGCATGCATCCTTAAAAATTCTTGATATAAATGTATGGACGTTCAGAATCCATATCATGAAAAGTAGGCAACAGTTATAGCACTCCCGGCCTCAGATTGATGTTATTTTGATGCTCGAAAAATACTATGCATGATATGGAAGTTTGCCTTACAGGATTCATGTAATCCCGCATTGTTTTATGTCGAGGAGGTGACATATTGCCATGGTTACTTGCTTTATCATTAGGATTATTAGGATCTAATGGAAGTGGTGGGACAAGAGAAGGATTCAAACCCTGAGGGTTAGCTCCATCATTAAGGTTGGCCATAGGTATAGGACCCAGATTAACTGCTAATTGAAAATTTAGGATATGAGTCCTTGATGGAGAAATAGTGTGGTAGGTAGGAGGAAGATCTTCAACTCTCACCAAACGCCTATGAACATTCCTCAGGTAGTATTGTGACATACAAATGTACACAACCTATCAAGCACACAAGAAAGGGGGATGGAGTAGAGAGGGGTAGAAAATTGAAGAATAACTTAAGTGGGCTAAGAAGAAGAAGAGAGAAGTGGGGATTTGCATAAAGTTAAAAAGAAGTCTCACCTTTGTCTTCTTTTTTCTTTTGAATGCTTCAATGGATACTTGCTTAATCTTACACTTGTGAGACTTTCAATGACTTCTAGGAAAAAAATTTATTTTTTTTGTTTTATTATTATTTTTTTTAGAGAACACGCTAAAAAGAAAGGAAAATTCATCTGCATATAAAAATAACAAAAAGAAACACACGTTAAGAACGTTAGTATTGGTAACCTTATTGAGTAGCGCTGACCTAAATAGGCAATGAATCAACCCGAAATAAGGTTTATTCAAAATAAAAAAGAAAAAAAATAAAGACAGTAAATAAAATAGCAATAAATAAATAAAGACTGGAATAAAGTTAAATGGTTAGATGAGTTAGATGGGTTAGGTGAAAAATAAAAATAGAAAAGATGGTACCCAACTTGAATGGGTTCGTCTAGCAATAGGCGAGTATGCCAACCAAAGAATTTAACCACATAAAAATAAACGACTAAATAAAAGAAAAAGAACTAAATATAAACAAATGTACAAGTTAACAATCGAACGAAGTAAAAAGTAAACATAGACCACTGATCAGTTAGTATACACCGTCCAATTCCTTTGTCAAGGTAGGGAAGCAATCAATTGTTCAAAATTTAACAAATGTATTATAAATTTGTAGTCTGCAAAGGTGTTATTATATATATTTTTTATATTTTTAATTTTTTATATTTTCATTAATTTTTTATATTTTGAATTTTTTATATTTTGAATTTTTTATTTTTTTATTTTCACAAATTTTAATTAAAACCGTTCCTCGGCAACGGCGCTAAAAAACTGATCAGTTATAAATAATGTGATTCAAATCTGCCAGTATACGGTTGTGATACCGTAATAACTCGGTAATTTGAGATCAAATCCACCTGAAACAATTAACAAAACATGCAAAGTTGAATATGAAAATTCACTCACAGTAAAAGATAAATTCACCCACCGTAAAAGATTATATACCAACTAAGTCGTACTAAATACCGTAGTATTGCTATAGTTTCAATTGGAACCTAAGCCAACTTGTTTAAATTCTACCAATAATAGTACTGTTGAGATCTGTGCAGTTGGTGTAGAAAAATAGTAACCAAAAGAAAAATGTTTACCTTTGGAAGGTTTGATTATTATGTAACTAGACTTTAAATAACAAAAACGGTCTTGGATCCAATTGATTAGACCACCCGATTCATTCAAAATATCAACGAAGGTTTTGTAACTCAAATCATTGTCTTCGTCTTGAGCCTTTAATTTTGAAGATTTAGTGATAAAAATATAATTTTAATAATAATTAAATCTAGAATAGCAAAATTAACGTCATAGATTCATACTATCGATTTGTATATACTAGCTGGTTTGTCAAGGCGGAAGGTATTAGAAAGATAGTCAAGAATCTAAGTTTTCTCAAAGATCTAGAATTTAATTATCAAGAAATACCAATTACCTCTATTGATATCCCCAGATCCTCGAATAATCTTCACAATTGACTTCAAGAATAAAATTAGCTACTCATAATATTGAAGAGACTTGACTTGAAAAAAAAAATAATTTCATAAATAATTGGAAGCTCCTACATATATCTCTCTCTTGTCTCCTCTCAAGCTCTCCTTATTGTCTCTCTTGGTGTTGCTATTTATAGACTCACAAGGAGAGGTCATCCATTCCTTACAATGATGCATTATTCTTTTTTTTTTAATTATTAATTTATTCTTTTGTCTTCTTTCCATATCAATTGCCATATTTCAATGTCAATTTTCATGTGAGTTTACTATCTCTTATATCTAAAAGCAAAATTTGCCCATGTGGGTGGGCTTTAATCAATGAAGACTTCTTTCTTTTCATATAAGTTTGCTCCCTCTTTTATTTAAAAGCCTACAAAATATTCAACAAAATTTATTAGAATTAAAAGTAAATTAATTAAAACTATTTATAATTATTTTAATGCTAATAAACACAATTTAGGAACTCGTAATTACATTTTTACAATGTGAAACATATCGCTAATGATAGACATTATGTAGCTTTGAAAGGTGGCAGGTGCATTGCACAAGCCAAAAGACATTCTCTTAGGGTTTATAAGGCATTTAAAGGTGAGATTGAGAGGGACGGTTAGGTGACGGTTGGTTTGGTAAACAGAGGGAACGAAATAGATACAGAGAGATAGAGGGAAAGTTTGAATGTGCGTAAAGTGGACTCTTTTAAAATATATAGGCCCGACTCATGTGTCGATGCATGAACCTTATGTGTCGACATATGGGTGTCAACAATTCATTTTGAACCCACTATTCTGATATGTCGATACATGAAAATGATGTGTTGACACATGAAACCAGACTGGGTCAAATTATGCCAGAAAGGATATTTATGGATTGAGGGGTCGACTTTTGGTTCAAAGATGATAATACATACTAATATGAGCATGCAATGAATTATAAATGCATTTTATACATATAGTCAATCCACTTGAATGTATTTAAAACTCAAATAACATGAATGTCATTCAAATTCTACAATGATCAAGACAAAGGATCACTCATTCCCAATTCTCGTCTTATCATACAAAATCTATCATCACTTAATGGTTTTGTAAAAATATTAGTCAATTGCATGTTTGTACTTATAAAATCAAGTTCAATATCGCCTTTTTTGCACATGATCTCTTATGAAATAATATCTAATCTCAATGTGTTTTGTGCGAGAGTGTTAGATGGGATTCTTAGTCAAATTTATAGCACTAGTATTATCACATCTAATGAGTATATGATCAAATGAGATACCATAATCTTCTAATTGTTGTTTAGTCCACAATACTTGAGCACAACAACTACCAGATGCTACATATTCAGTCTCAGCTATGGAGAAAGTAACCAAATTTTATTTTTTGCTACACCAAGACACAATTATGTTGCCTAGGAGTTGGCAAGATCCACTTGTGCTCTTCCTATCAACTCTACTCCCCGCATAGTCAGCATTAGTGTATCTAATCAAATTAAAAGATGTACCTTTTGGATACCATAGTCCAAGGTTAGGTGTGTGCTTGAGGTAACGAAAGATTCTTTCTACAGCAATCACATGAGGTTCTTTAGGATTTGATTAAAATCGAGCACATAAACAAATACTGAACATTATATCTGGCCTACTAGTTAGGTATAAAAAAGAACATATCATGCTTCTATAAAGCTTAGTGTCTACTGATTTACATTTCTCATCACATTCCAATTTTGTTGTAGTACTCATTGGAGTACTTATGGGCTTTGCATCTTCTATGTCAAACTTCTTGATCAAGTCCTTGGTGTACTTTGTTTGGTTGATAAAGATGCCTTCTTTTGATTGCTTAATTTGAAGACCGAGAAAATAATTAAGTTCACCTATCATATTTATTTCGAATTCTCACAGCATACATTTAGCAAATTCCATGTAAAGCGACTCATTAGTAGTACCAAATATGATATCATCCACATATATTTGTACTAAGAGCATGCTATTATTTTTTATCTTGATAAAAAAAGTAGTGTCTATTTTTCCTTTTAAAAAACCTTTTTTAATAAAAAAACTTGCTTAATTTTCATACCAAGCCCTTGGGGCTTACTTTAATCCATATAAAGTTTTTGTTAATTTGGAAACGTGATTAGGAAATTTTGGATCTTCAAATTCGGGGAGTGGTTCAACATATACCTCTTTGGTAATAAAACCATTTAGAAATACACTTTTAATGTCCATTTGATAAAGTTTAAAATCCTTAAAACATGATAATACAAGTAGAAACCTCATAGCTTCTAATCTAACTACCGGAGCATACGTTTCATCAAAATCAATGTCTTCCTCTTGGCTATACCCTTGAGCAACAAGTCTTGCCTTGCTCCCAATGATAACTCCAAATTCATCCATTTTATTTCTAAAAACCCATTTAGTTCCAATGATTGGATATTCATTAGGCATAGGAACAAAGTGCCATACCTCATTCCTTTCAAATTGATTCAACTCTTCTTGCATAGTATTAATCCAAAACTCATCATTTTCAGAATCTAGGATTTGTTCCGTTGAATAGTTATGCATAAACTTTCATTTCTTAGGTAGACCTTCATTGATCTCTTGTTGGCTTATTGAGATTTCTTGCACTTCCTTTCCCTTTTGTGGATCTTCTTTTAAGCTTGGATGGATGTCCATCTTTTTCATATGTTACTCTATTTCATCTACATCATTACTTGCAACATTTTTAGAAAGAGAGTTATGTTCATCAAAAGTAACATGGACCGATTCCTCAACCACTAGAGTCCCTTTATTAAAGACTCTATATGCTTTACTATGTGTTGAATACCTAAGAAATACACCCTTGTTAGATTTTGCATCAAATTTTCAAGGTTATCTTTATTGTTATTCAACACAAAGCATTTGCATCCAAAGGCTTGAAAGTATGAGACGTTTGGTTTCTTATATTTCCAAAGCTCATAGGGGGTTTTGTTTAAAATTTTTTTAAATAAAATTCGATTTAAAATGTAGCAAGCTGTGTTGACTGCTTCGGCCCAAAAATATTTTGGCAAACCATTTTCACAAAGCATAGTTCTTCCCATTTTTTCTAAAGTTCTATTTTTCTTCTCAACAACTCTATTTTGTTGAGGTGTTCTAGGGGTTGAAAAGTTGTAGTGAAAATCATTTTTGTCGCAAAATACTTCAAAGGGTTTGCAATCAAATTCTCCTCCATGATTAGTCTTTATGGAAGTGATTGAAATACCTTTCTCATTTTGAACCTTTTTACAAAATTTTGTGAAGAAAACAATTGTGTCATCCTTGTGAGCTAAGAAGAATATCCATATAAATCTAGAACAGTCATCAATAATAACAAGTGCATATTGTTTCCTACTAAGACTTAAAGTCCTAGTTGGTCTAAATAAGTCCATATGCAACAATTGTAATGACCTAGAAGTGGTTAACATATTTATAACTTTAAAAGAGATTCGAGTTTGCTTACCCATTTAACAAGCATCACAAATTCTATCTTTGTCAAATTTGATTTTTGAAAGCTCTTTGACCAAATCATTTTTAGAAACCTTTGAAAGTATGCTCATACTAATGTGATCAAGTCTTCTATGTCATAACCAACTTTCATCACTATTCATAGTGGTAAGCATTCAACTTTGTAAGAAGATAATTCATTTAGATAAACAAAAAAATGTATATATTACCTTGTCTATGCCCAGTGAGAATAGTCTTCTTACTATTGATGTCAATCATATCATATTTAGAGGATTCAGAGACAACCTTACATCGTTTGTCACAAAGTTGACTAATGCTCAAAAGATTGTGTTTGAGTCCTTTAACAAGCAAGACATTTTCAATAAAGGTGGAAGAGTTCTTACCAACACTACCTATACTGATAATTTTTCCTTTGCTATTGTCTCCAAAGGTGACAAGTCCTCCATCTTTTGGTGAGAGAGATGTGAATTGTGCTTCATCTCCCGTCATATGTCTTGAGCATCCACTCTCTAAGTACCAATGATCTTTCTTGAATTTAGCTTGAAGGCACACCTATACAAGAGTTTATTTGACTTTTAGGTACCCAAACCATCTTAGGTCCTTAGGGGTTAGTCCTCAGTGGCCTTTTTGGGACCCATGCGTTATTAGGAGCAATAGACTTTTGCACAGCATAACACTTACTAGCAATGTGTCCTAGTTTATGACAATAAAAGCATGAAATTTGTGGTTTACTAGTGGAAGAAACAAATCTAGTTTTTGAAAATTTTCTCCTTTTGAAGGGATTGAAACCAAGTCCCGCTTTATCAAGTGAACACTTTGGTTTTCCAAGAATAGCATCCAATTTCTCTTTTCCATTTACACATTTAAAAAGAGTTGTTTTCAAGTGTTTAACATTTTTCCTCAAATATCGATTTTCCTTTGAAAGTGAGGAATGCTTTTGAAAAGAGTTTTCTTGACTTTATCTTTCAAAACACAAATTTCATTCTTCAAATCTTCATTTTCTTTTTGTAAGTCCTCATTTGCTTTAGTTAAAGTAGAGATCACCTTTTTTAGAAGACCAATTTTAATTCCCATCTTTTTGAATTCAATAATTAAATTATCAAAAGTATCTTGTAGTTCATTGAAAGTAAATTGAGAAGTGTTAGGAGATGATACCTCATTCTCTTCCTCATGAACCATGAGGCATAGATTGGCCACTTCTTGAGATTCGGTTTCTTTTTCAGAGCTGGATTCTTCTTCACCACTCCAAGTCATAACAGCCATTGTTGTCTTCCTTTGATCTTTTTTTTCTTTCTTTTTTAGCATGGGACATTTAGCCTTTATATGGCTGGATTTCTTACATTCATAACATATAATTGTTGATTCCTTGTTAGAATCTCCTTTGGCTTCATGCTTCTTTCCACCTTTCTATTTTTTTTTTTATGAATCATTTGAATTTACGTGTGATAAGTGCAATTTCATCATCATCATCCCCATCACTTACTGATTCATCTTCTTGGTTGGTGGATTTGAACGCCATTGACCTCTTTTTCTTTTCTTCCTCATCTTGGACATGTTACTTTTGAGTAAGTTCATATGTCATAAGGGAGCCCAAGAGATTGTCAAGAGGTAATGTGTTGAGATCCTTTGCTTATTCGATGGCAGTGACTTTAGCTTCCTAAGTCTTTGGCAATGATCTCAAGATCTTTCTAACTTGTTCATTGTTAGGATAAACCTTTCCTAGAGACTTCAAGCCATTAATAATATCGGTAAACCTTGTGAACATTTTGGTAATGGATTCATCCGGTTTCATCTTAAACAATTCATAGTTATGCACAAAAATTTTGATTTTAGATTCCTTGACTTGATTAGTACCTTCGTAGGTTACCTTAAGTCTATCCCATATTTCCTTGGCCAATTCACAAGTAGAGATATAATTAAATTCGTTAGGATAAGGGCATAATATAAAATATTCATGGCTTTAACATTAATTGCAACATTTTCAAATCATCCTCATCCTATTCGGATTCGGGCTTAGGGACATCAACTCTTTCAACTTTCTTAGTTAGAGTTTTAGGACCATTTGCTATAATTCTACACAATTCATAATCAACGGATTGAATATATATTCTCATTCTATTCTTTCAATAGTTGTAATTGGTCCTATTAAACATAAGTGGTCTATTGGTGGATTGACCCTTACCAAGTGAGCTTCCAAAGTTAGTTGCCATGGATCAATTCATAGGATATTAAGCCAAATGCAGGAATACTTGCTCTGATACCAATTGTTAGCCCAAAAGGCAACCCAAGAAGGGGGTGAATTGGGTTTTTCAAAAATAAATGCAATTAAGACTATTTAAAAAATAAACTAGGCAATTAAACAGTGATTCAAGGTATATGCAATGCAACAAAGTCAAGCAAGCAATGAAAGCAAATCACAAAAAGAGACATCAAGAATTACCGAGGTTCAACCACAACTTGTGGTCTACATCCTCACCCCAAGATTCCCTTGAAGTCTTCTTTCATTATGCAATCTCCAATTACAAAGTAGAGGCTGGTTGAAGTGCCTAGCTCACTCTCCTTGAAGCTTACACTCAAGCTTCAATGCTGCAAGAGTTTTGTCCAAATTCTCTCAAATTTACAAGTGCTTTTCTTTTACAAGAGAACACTCAAACTCTCACTCACATGTGTATGAAAGATTTACAATTGAAGTATACACTTTCTATGAAGAGTAGATGAGAAAATGAATAGCTCACTAAATGCCAAGTATTGAAGACAAAGAGAATTTTCAGTAAGTGTAAGAATTGTCAGCTCTTGATGATTAAATGGTAGAATAATCTTGTATCTCTTGTTCATAAATGCATTTGGAGGCTTGTATATAAAGCCCTGAATTGATTTCACCCGTTGGAGGTAGTTGGAGCTTCATTAAATGCGCACCCAGTTCAATATAACGTTTAAAAATATAGCCGTTAATCCTTAGGTGTTGACACATTACTTCATATGTCGACACATCAAGTTGATTACAGCCTAAAAGTGTAATCATAAGCCCTTAAATTGCACATTGTTAGATTTATATTGTAGTTAATTATCTTATTTTAGTTCAATAATGGTTTTATTGTGTATTTTTTGTGTGTTTTGTAGGTTTCGGAGTGAAAATAGCAAATAAGAGCCAAAATGACCAAAAACTGTCCGGACGGTGCGTTCGGACGGTAGTCAACCGTTCGGACAGTGCGTTTAAATGGTTGAGCCATTCGGACGGTGCGTTTGGACGGGCGAAAGAGCGTTTGGACGGGCGAAAGAGCGTTTGGATGGTGCGACAAATGGTAGAGTTCCAGAGTTGAGTTTTCCCGTTCGAAGCCAATCCAGAGTCGTGATTTTGCGTCTGAAGAGCGTCCAAAGACCGTTCGGATGGTAAAACAACCATTCGGACGGTGGAATAAGCATCCAGATGCACCGTCCGGACGCACTTTGGACGCGCGTTGGACGCACTTCGGATAGGAAGCGCAGATTTGCCCTAAAACACTAGTTGCGGCCGAGAGGAGGGAGAGTTGGTTTTTGGTTAGATTTAGAGTTAGTTTTTGAGTTTTGTAGCGAGTTTTTGATAGTTTTGATAGTTAGGAGTAGATTTTCGGTAGATTGGCTATGGGAGATCTTCATTCAAGGTTGGTTTTCCATTTGTTCTTCATTTATTAGTTCAGATTTATTTCTTGTAATTTTATTTGTAATTTTCTTATATTTTTCTTATGATTTTCTTGTGCCCAAGCTCTTTTCATTTCTTTTAAGTAAATGCTAGCTTCCAATCCTTGTATGCTTTATTTCCATTTTTATATTTTTATTATGAGTTTAATTAGCTAGTTTTTAGATTGGGTTTAAATGTGAAAATCACCTAAAGAATTCAAGGAATTAAATGGAGGCATCTCATGAAATAATTGCTATATTTTCCTAGAATTTCATTATTAACATTTGATTGAAGATAACTTAGAAAACCTAGGTTATTGACTATGTTTGGCTAATTAATACACAAATCGCAAATTTGGTATTGACTAAGTTAAATCGATGGTATTAACCTTTGATTCCCCATTGATCACGTATCCAATTTCAATTTTCTTGAGAATTATCGGTTTCCACAGCTAAATTCTCCGAATCAAACACACTTAAATGTTGTGTTTGATTTGAGTTATAAACCCTATTAGAAACCTTGCATGAAATTGGGTGGTTGGATCATTTGAGCCCAATCCCCTTTTAATAGTTTTAATTCTATTTTCACTTTGTTTTACTTTAATTGTCTAGTGTTAATTGCTTTAATTTCCATTGCATTAGGTTAGTAATTCAAAACCATCATAAAAAACCCAAAACATTTTTGGTCCTTTTATTTTTCTTTTTATTTTAGATCTAATTTCCTTTTTAATTGCAATTCGATCCTAGGTTAGGTTAGTGTGAGTTGAGTGCTAGAGCCTATATTTGGCTAGGTCCCTTGGGAGAGAATGATACCGGATCTTTCGGTTTATACTTCATTGCGACCCCCGTACTCTTGCGGGGTGCTAACTCCATTTGTAGGAATACTGCATTTGGGGGCGAGTCACAAGTCTGCATTCTCCAGTAGTTGCTCTTTGTCTCTGTGTGTGGACACATCAAATCTATGTGTCGATACTTAGTCATCCATTCTTTAAGTATTGCCCTTTGCCCTTATATGTGGATACATCAAATCCATGTGTCAACACAACACCCAGAAAATCTCTTCCATGTTTTTCTTGATCAAGCTTAGCTTCGAAAACACTTCAAGTACTTCAAGGAGTTTTCTCTTTTGGGTATAGTGATTTTTCAAAACTTTCAATCTAGTATGGTTATTCAATAAAGTCTTCAATTCAATTTGGATTAAATTCATTTTGATTTATTCAAAAACTTTTCTTGGATTCTTTATAGAGTCTTTGCACACATGATGAATTTTCCTTTTTAATCTCTTCGAATTCATATCAACTTCATTGAGTCTTTATAGGTTTAATGAATTCTCCTTTGAATTCACATCATTGGTTTGACATTTGAATAAGTGTCATTACTCTATTTTGGTGCATTTCTCTGTTTTGATGCATTGCTCGATCCTTAAGTTGTTGTGCATCCATTTTAACATTCATTATACTTTAGGTGTAAAACATAGTTACTTATTAAACTGCGCATTAATTAAAATCATTAGCAAACTAACACAAGGTTTAGTTATTGTCAAAATCAAGGTGTGGAGTCAACAGGCTCAACCTCTATGGCATTAACTCTAGATGTATCCACAGCCTCTACTTTACGAGAAAGTGAGGTAACTCTACCATTCAGATCTTCAACCTTCCCAAGTTGATACTTAACCCCTTAATGTTGTGTGGTTGGTCTAGTTTCAGGATTTTGGGTCCCAGTGGTGGCTCATTTTCTAGCTAAGTTAGCAAGGTACTCAAAGTAGTTATACGATTCAGTGAGATCCTTATTAGGATAGGTCCTTGTGCACATAGACTCCACAAACATCTTCAATTGAGGGGTCAATGAAGAGTAGAATGTGTTGATGATATGCTAGTCGCCAAACCTATGGTGTGGACATGACAACAATAAATCCTTAAACCTCTTCCAACATTGGAAAAGTGTTTCACCTAAAGTTGGGGCAAATTGAGAGTTTTGGTGACGAATCGCCTTGGTCTTATGTTCAGGGAAAAACTTTTTCAAGAATTCCCCTTGCAGTGTATGCAAAGAGTGTACAAACCTAGGCCTCAATGAATTAAACCATATCTTGGCCTTGTCTTTCAGAGTGTACGTGAATAGTTTTAAAAGTAAAACTTTTCGTGGACAAGAGTTATCCTGAAATATCGAGCACGTTTCCTTAAACTCCTTGATATAAATGTATGGACGTTCAGAATTCATATCATGGAAAGTAGGCAACAGTTGTAGCATTCTCGGCCTCAAATTAAGCGTGTTTTGGTGCTCGAGAAATACTATGCATGATGTGGGGCTTTGTCTTGTGGGATTCATATAATCCCACATTGTTCTATGTTAGGGAGGTGTCATGTCGCCATAGCTATTTCCTCTATTATTAAGATCTACTGGAAACTGTGGGGGTAAGAGTGGGATTCAAACCCTCAGGGTTGTTAGCTCCATCATTAATGTTGGCCATGGGTAAGGACCCAGATCAACTGCTAATAAAAAATTTGGGACAAGAGTTCTCGATGGAGAAAGCGTGTGGTAGGTATGAGGAAGATCTTCAACTCTCACCAAACGCCTATAAACATCCCTAAAGAACTGTTATGACATACGAATGTACACAATCTATCAAGCACACAAGAAAAAGGGGATGGAATAGATAGGGATAGAAAATTGAAGAATAACCCAAGTGGGCTAAGAAGGAGAAGGAGAAGAGAGAAGTGGGGATTTGCACAAAATTAAAGAGAGGTCCCACCTTTGTCTTTTTTTTTTTTTTTTCTTTTGAATGCTTCAATTGAGACTTGCTTAATCTTGGACTTGAGAGACTTTCAATGACTTCAAGAAATTTTTTTTTTTAATTTTTTAATTTTTAATTTTTTTAGGGAACTCGCTAAAAAGAAAAAAAAAATCATCTGCGCATAAAAACAACAAAAAGAAGCATACATTAAGAATGTTAGTATTGTTTACCTTAGTGGACGGCGCCAACCTAAATAGGAGGTAAATCAACCCGAAATAAGGTTATCCAAAATAAAAAAGAAAAAAAATAAAGATTGTAATAAAAGAGCAATAAATAAATAAAGACTATAAAGAAAGAAAAATAAATAAAGACTATAAATAAAGTTAAATGGTTAGATGAGTTAGATGGAACCTGGTGAAAAATAAAAATAGAAAAGATGGTACGTAACTTGAATGGTTTTGCCCCGCAATAGGCGAGTATGCCAACCAAAGAGTTTAACCATGATAAAATAAATAACTAAATAATAGAAAAAGAACTAAATATAAACAAATGTACAAGTTAACAATAGAATGAAGTAAAAAGTAAGCATAAACCACTGATCAATTGATATATACCGTCCAATTCCTTCACCAAGGTAGGGAAGCAATCAATTGTCCAAATCCAGCAAAGGTATTATCAATTTGTAGTCCGCAAAGGTGTTATTATATATTTTTTATTTTTGAATTTTTTTTCTTTTTTCTTTTTTATTTTTACAAATTTTAATTCAAATTCTTCCTCGGTAACTATGTAAAAAACTGATCACTTTGTAAATAATGTGATTGAAATCTGCCAGTGTGCAGTTGTGATGCATGTAGTAATAACTCGGTAAGTCGAGATCGAATACACATGAAATAATTAACAAAACATGCTAAGTTGGAGTTGGAAATTCATCTACGGTAAAAGATAAATTCACCCATAGTAAAAGATTAGATACTGACTAAGCTGTGCTAAATACCGTAGTATTGCAATGACTTCAGTTAGAACCAAAGCCAACCTGTTTAAATTCGACCAAGAATAGTACCGTTGAGATCTGGACAGTTGGTGCAGAAAAATAATAACCAAAAGAAAAATATTTTGCTTTGAAAGGTTTGATGATTATGAAACTAGATTTTAAATAACAAAAACAGTCTTGGATTCAATTGATCAGACCACCCGATTTATCCAAAATATCAACATAGGTTTTGTAACTCAAATCATTGACTTTGTCTTGAGCCTTTGATTTGGAAGATTTAGCGATAAAAATATAATTTCAATAGTAATTGAATCTAGAATAGTAAAATTATCGCGATAGATTCATACCATCAATTTGTATATACCAGCTGCTTTGTCAAGACGGAATGTATTACAAACATAGTCAAGAATATAAGTTTTCTCAAAGATCTAGAATTTAATTACCAAGAAATACCAGTTACTTCTGTTGATATCCCAAAATCTTCAGATGATCTTCAGAATTGGCTCCAAGAATAAAATTAGCTACTCATAAAATTGAAGAGACTTAACTTGAAAAAAAAAAATGACTTTATAAATAATTGGAACCTTTTGCATATATATCTCTCTCTTGCCTTCTCTCAAACTCTCCCTCTTGCCTCTCTTGGTGTTGCTATTTATAGACTCACAAAATGAAGCCATCCATTCCCTACAATGATGCATTATTCTTTTTTTAATTATTAATTTCTTCTTTCCATGTTAATTGCCATCTTTCCATGTCAATTTCTATCTGGGTTGTCTTCTTTCTATGTCAATTGCCGTATTTTCATGTCAATTTTCATTTTTTCATATGAATTTTTATGTGAGTTTGCTCTCTCTTTTATCCAAAAGCAAAAACATGTTTTACTTGTTTTGGTGGAGTTATTGAAAAATGGATGTTTGCCCATATGGATAGGCTCCAATCAATGAAGTCTTTGTTTTTTCCATGTGAGCTTACTCCCTTTTTTTATTTTTTATTTTTTATCTAAAAGCCTATAAAATACTCAACAAAATTTATTAAGATTAAAAGTAAATTAATTAAAACTATTTATAATTATTTTAATGCTAATAAGCATAAATTAAGAACTTGTAATTACATTTTTACAATGTGATCATGGACTAGTTGGCAACAAATTTTTATTTCTTTAGTGTATTTGCTTCTCTGTGTAAGCATCTCATTTTTTGCCTGCTCAACAATCTCTGGCCTGATCGGATCTAGTTTTCAAACATCACAATACATATGGGCCCAAGATGGTTCTTTCAAACTCCAATTCAGTCAGCTGGTCGCTTCCTGGGCCCATAAGGCCCAATTGAAGCTGAAAAGACCATCTTGCCTCTAAGCACTCCAGGCAGCGTTCCGAGACCAAGCGACCTTGGGAACCAACGCCATTCAGCTAGCTTTCCGAAATTGGGCGATCTTGGGGACCAACACCTTATCCAATTCCAGACGCTTCATTTCTGGCGCCTATTAGCCCACCAATGTAGAATATCCATCATTTGGTAGTTCTTCGAGACCAGGCGTTCTCGAAGACCAACACCACCCACCCTCACAGGTAGTTTTCTAAGACCAGGCGTTCTTAGAAACTAACACCACCCTACAGGTAGTTCTCTAAGACTGAGCGGTCGCAAGGACCCACACTGCACAGGTAGTTTTCCTAGACTGGGTGGTCTCAGGAACCAACACCTAGGTCAACATCGGTGCCTGCTAGCCCGACTCGGTGAAAAATGACCAAACCTGCCCCTTGGGCCCCCAGACACGTCTTGAGAAAGTTCAAAATCCCTCAAGATGGTGAGTCCACCTTTCCAAAGTGATCCTAAATAGTTAGGCATACTCAACACACCATCTCGTCCAATTTCGGTCCTATTCCGATCAACTTTCAATCAAAATAACCGTTTTGCCTCTAAACGCCCCAGTGCAGTGCAAACCCCACCAAACACTGAAAAAATCTTCCAAGACCATCCTTGAATAGTCTAGCATGCTTAACATGCCACTCCAACCCATTCTGACCCTTTTCAACCACTCCCGGTTGAAATGACCATTTTATCCATGGCAGCCCAAACGCGCCCCCAAACTACACCAACCTTGGGTATCGAATGACGGGCCCATTATACACGCCTATTTAACCCGAGGTGAACCTCACACTCTTGATCCAATGAAAGTTCCCTTGGAGCATCTCATAAACACTTCGCAAGGGTTGTATTTTCTCCCAATTCCTTGGTTATATTGCACTGTCAAACGACTTGAGAAATGCGTAAATCAAAAAATTCTCAAAAGCTCGTCCATAGGTCTTTCCAGTGATACGGCTCGATCGGATGGATCGCTTCCCGAAGCCTCTCATCGCATGGCTCGAAAACTGCCGCTTTTAGTAACCCCTAGAGCATCTCACATACGCTCCGCCAAGATTGACTTTTTCTCCAATTCTCTAATTGTAACGCACTGTCAAACGACTTAAGAAATGCGTAAATTAGGGAATTCTCGAAAGTATTTCCAAAGCATTTTTCATCGGTATGATCCGATCGAAGAGATCGCTTCTCAAAGGTCTCAATCATGTGACACACAAATGGCTACTTCTAAACCCCAACAAAGTGTATCACAAACGCCATGCAAAAATAGGTTTTCATGCACACTTCCTAAGAGGATATCTCACACTTCTGAACACTTTTTAAGCTTTTCAAAAACTCAAAAGTTTATGAGAAATACTAGAACAACACAAGGAATGCAACCAATTTTCTTGAAACCTTCTCGGTTGGCACATTTATTGAGGCAAAGTTTAAACGAACGCTCCCGACGACAGGGCGTATACTACATACGCCTAGATTTTGATCAGATCAATCCAACTTCGCTTAGCCCTTAAGATTTAGCCAGTACAATGAGTGCCACGTGGCATTATGCCAGTGGAATGGTACTGGCGAATGTAGCACATGAGCCAGGGTAAATTTTGTCCAGGCACATGTACTACATGCGCCATGTCTCTCCAAATTTGCCTATAAATACAGGCCTCCTCCTTTGCATATTCCAAAATCGAATTTGATAACGAAGCTATGTTAAAACTACTTCAGAACCTTGAATTACTATATACATTCAACACCTCAAACACTTAGACTAAATTCCATCTCTCTCTAACCCATACACTACACCTATATAGCCTTCAATGCCATAGAAGACCTCATTCCAGCCCCTTCAAGCCTTTTCAAGGCTATTCAAGCTCAAGTCAAGACATCTATGGAGGTTTGAGAGTGTTTGAAAACAAAGGTAGTATTCCTTTTGCATTATTGCAATCCCCACTCCTCTCTTCTCCCTCCTAGCCTACTTAGGCTATTTTTTATTTTAATTCCCATCTTCTACCTCTCTTTCTTGCATGCTTGAAATAAGAAAGCTCTTAGTTCATGCCTAGAGAAACGTTTGTGAGAGCCACTGTGTAAGAAACTTCTCACAAGCCTACTTTAAGATGGTATGGCCTTAGAGCACCTTGCCATGTGGTGAAGCCTCTAGCCTTGTATGATTTCATGACCCTTTTGCATATAATTATCTTGTTTATGTTTTGCGTGCTTGGCTTTGTTTTTATTTTTTCTAAAACTTTCACTATTTCTATTTCTATAGCATTCTGAAGTTCCATATTCAAATATTCTCTTAAAAATGGTCCTAGAGTTGGTTCCTTGAAGCATAGGTTAAATCCTCAATTTCTACCCCATAGAAAACCCTCTTTAAGTCCCATGACTTCATTTTTAACTCTACATTTCATAACTTTTCAAAATTGCATTAAAATGGCTTTCAAATCCCCTTCTTCTATGTTGATTTTCAAGGGCTTTACTCTCTTGAATTTTGTGGTTGAAATGGTCCCTTGGATCTTTCTCTTGAGTGGTCTCCCCATTATCTTGACCACAATAGTTCATTGGAGTTGGCCCTATTCTCTTTAAAATTGTTGTCAAAATAATTCCCTTCAAAAGGGTTTTCAAAATTGCACTCTCTTCACCTTGCAAAAAAATCACTTTCTTAAACCATCATTCTCATCTTGATTTTAGAAGTCTTAACTCTGTTGGATATTGAGGTTGGAATGGCCCCGTGGAGTCCTCTTTGTAGTAATTTCCTTCAAATCAACCGTATGAACCATTATTCTTTAGAGTGGTCTTCAACTTGTTAAAAGTGATTTTTCAAAAACCTCCCTCCCGAAGCCAATTTTTAAAAGGTCATTCTCTCTAACTTTCAATTCTTAAAACTATCTATTCAATATTGATTTTCACAAGTTTTACTCTCTTGAGTTTGTGAGTGAAATGGTTTCAAAGCAAACTTCTCTTGAGTGGTTTCCAAATATCAACCATAGGACCCTAACACTCACTTAAGTGGCTTTCATAAAATGGTTTTTAAAACATACTTTCAAATTTCATGATAAAACCGCCTTTCCAAAACCACTTGTCAAAACCATCTTCTAACGCTAGGTTAACTTGACCCTAGTTGTCCAAATCCTAAGTTAACCTAACCTTAGCTAGTCAACCCTAGCACAACCAAACCATAGGTTAACCTAACTCAAGTTAGTTAACCCTAGGTCATCTCACCCTTAGGTTAACTTAACCCTAGTTAGTTAACTTTAAGCTATCTCAACCCTAGGTTAACCTAATCCAAGTTAGTTAACCATAGGTCACCCTAATCCTAACCCAACCTAGGTTAGTTGGCTTTAAGGATCCAATTCAAAGACTCCTTTTCAAATAATCTTTCAACTCAAAAACCATTTTCATAACATATTTTCAAAACATCCCACTCTCTTAAGATTTCAAAAATCAACTTCAAAACCTTTTCGAATATCCCCACACTCTATGTCTCTAAGAAGTTCTCTTAAGCTTGTCTCAACTAAAATGGCTAGACATTTAACATTTTTCAAAAACTATTTCCAAACTATTTTTAAGAACTCACAACCCTAAAGTGTCTCTAACCTTTTATGGTTAAGGGATTCTAAGGAAAATGACACATTAAGTCCAACCATCAAGGTTGTCCATATTTGGGTTCCAAAACCCCAAGTGTTTTCAAAAACTCTTTTCGAAAATGATTTTCAAACATCACATTCTTGAAGTAACTCTAATCCTTCCATGATTAGGATTGATCAAGTGCGAGTGAGAAATTCAAAAGGGTTCTATAACCCTAACGTTTAAAAAAAAAAAATCAAAGAGAAGCCTCTAGCCCCTTTTCCAAACATGTTTTCAAAACTCATTACCCTAAAGAAGTTTAGTTCTTTAATGACTAACCTCTCAAAGATAAATGAAACATTAACAATGCCTTTCATAAAGTGCTCAAAGACTATTTTCAAAATCATTTCAAGACAAGTTCATAAGAGCTCTTGTGACTCCAAGTCCAATTTTCAAGTCCATAATCAAATTTTTAAAACTTTCAAAACTCTTTTGAGTTATGTTCAAAAGCATTTCAAACCACTTCAAAATCCCATTTCAAGAGCACTTTAAAAACCTTCAAATTTTATTCCAAATACATTCTAACATCCGATTCCAAATCAAAATACTCATGTCCTTTCTTCTCAAAGACCACAAAGTGTCTTCCAACCTTTTCAAAGATCTCAAAGCATCTTCAAACCTTTGCCAAAGATCTCAAAGTATCTTAAAAACTTTCTAAAGGTCCCAATGTGCCTCTTTTCTATCGGGCTCTTGTCCGAACTACAAATGACTTGATTCTCGCCAAATGACATACGTAGGGAATCTAAAATGATGCGGTCATAACTCTTATTTCTACCCAAGTTCCCTTTCCAAAGCTTTCTATCCATTCAAGATTTCTATTTCAAATTCCATCAAACTTTTATGTTTTTCAAACATTTTTCTTTAAACTTACATCATGCATCATTCATCCAAAAAGCGATGACCAAACCCCGTTTTCAAAACTCTAAAGTGGATAATGTTGACCGGTTATTCCAGTGAGTGAATGAAGGGTGATTAGACATGTAGGTACCGAAAGGGTGGGGTAGAGTGATTATCTTAGGATATCTTCCCTACACGTAACCAACTCCCAGATAAAAGATTTCTGTTTTCGAAAGACCAAAAGGGAGTTATTTTCAAAAATGGCTTAAAACTTTTTAAAGTTTGCCAAACAACCTATTTTATTAAAAACCCTCTCTTGAGGAGGTTTTCCAAAATCTTTTTAAAAAACCCTAAGTTTGATTTTTGGATTATACTTAGTTTTAGGTAACCTAACTCACCTTAATCAAGTTAGGTGATGACTCTTATTTTCTGAAAATAGCCTTAATCCAATCAATTTCAAGTTCAACCCCAGTCGCACTTGTCCTTCTAGGAGAATGAGTTCTAATGACAGAGTTCCGTACTTTTTTCTGAGTCAAAAGGACTTGGTTAAAAATCAGAGCGCGACACTCTGCCATTGCCCTTCGAGTGCTTTCATGTTCAAATCTCCCTTAAACCTTTTACCAAGCTGTTCAAGTATTCCTCACTCGTATGTCATGTGAACTCTAGAAAATCAAAATAGAATGAGCAAGGATGGAACTAGAAATTTTTTCTTGAGAAGCAAAACTGAAAGTATGAAGACAATTGTCAGTAAATAAAACTAATAAAAATTATTTTTTGTTCCTACCAAAGCTTCAAAAATATTTACATCACTAGTAATATGGAATGGAATTATTTGTGTAGAAAAAATAGCAATTGGTGGTTGTGATGATTTATTCTTTTCTATATCAAGTGCACTTTTATTTAGGTAATTTAGAGTTTCATTACAGCAACAAAAAATAAAATAAAATAAATATATACAACTTCTCGCACCTAAGTCTATCCCAGTTTCTATAAAATAGATAATCATAAATTCAACATAGGATTTAACAGAACCTCGATTTTAGATGAATATTTATTCACTTTGGCATGTAATAGATCTACTTTTTGTTGCTAGTTTTTTTATTAAGCTTATATGTGAAAAAAAAAAACTATTCATAATTTTGATAATGGAATAACATAAAATCATCCAATAATAGATCACAAATTAAAGATCCTAGTGAGGCAACTCAAATGGTATTAATATCTCTA
>CM065393.1:22412500-22577500 GCA_033060915.1 Euryodendron excelsum
TTTGTATGAAGTATTGGACACTAAAAAAAATAAATATTAAGGGAACGTATGCAAAGCCCATTCAAAGTAATTCTTCAAAATATGCATCCTAGATGCACCAAAGTTTAATATTTCAGAAAAGTATAAATTTAAAAATTTTAAACCTTGTTTAAAATTTCAACAGTAGCCGTTGGTCCATTTGTAGACCTACTGGCTAACGGTCGATTTGCATTGCCAGACTTTATATATTCTACCCCCTCCCCCTCTCCTCCTCCTCCTCCTTCGACTCAGATTCTTCACTGGTTTGGGCTCCAACTTTCAAACAACTGAAATTCAAAGGAGGAACTCTCTCTCTCTCTCTCTCTCTCATTATGTGCTTGCATACTCTTACGACATGACAGTATTGAGTTTGTTGCTTCCTTTCATTGTTTTGTTACTCCGAAACCAGAGATGGAATGATCTTTCCTTGAATTCGTTGTTTTAGTTTCTTTATTTTGTTGCTAGAGTTGTGAAGTAACACAATTAATTTTAGTTTGATTTGATAATGGCTGATTTGTACACAAAGCATTCATTTTAAGTTTGCTGGTATTTCCTTCCTCTATTGGTTCTCGAGAAAATCGGTGGAGGAAGAAAATGATAATTTCTGTTTCCAAATTGTTGATTCTAATACTGTCCTTGTCCAACAGTAAGTGCTGAAATAAAATTTCCTTGTTGAATTTCTAGATTTATGGCTTCTCAATTACCCTCCTGATTCTCTCTCTCTCTCTCTCTCTCTCTCTCTCTCTCTCTATATATATATATATATATATATATATCTGTCTGTGTATACATGTATATATGTACATATGTAATGTGTACGTTTTATGTGTGTAAAACGAGAATTGAGTCAATTGAATTTCTTACTTTCATTGTTAGAATTTCTAATGACTATTTTATGTTTTTGTTTGTTCTCAGGAAAATTATGTTTTTCATTGATTTTCTTGAACCCTCTATTCAAATTCCAGTTTCAACAGTTCCAAGGTCCTCTCTCTCTCTCTCTCTTGAACACAACATATATTTTTGCTATTGCTAATTATATACCTCTGTTTTGTGAGTGATTGCCATGGATGGAAAATAATGTTTATAATCGATTTTTCTAAAGCGTTCTGTTCAAATTCTAGTCACAAGGTCATCTCTCTCTCTCTCTCTCTCTCTCTCTCACGCATGCACACAACTTACGGTTTTGCTATTGCTTTTGGTGGGAGTATTTAAATTCCCTTTTTCTGCATGTGATTGCCGTGAATGGATGAATTGGATGGCCCAGCTCATATCCCCCATAGTCTTGTTGGGTTTTGCTCTTTGCAATTCAACATCGGTTTAGAAGAAAAAAGGGTAAGGCTCAATGCTTGTATAATGAGGATTATATCTCCTTAGTTAAGTGTATTAGTAACTTTTAACTTTAGTAAAATTTCTTTTGAAGATGTTAAAATTAAAGTTTAACTAGTAAGAAAGCTTAATAGGTGTCTTTGAGGTGAGTAGGAAAAATTGTATGATCATAACAATTTTTTATATAGTGTATTTTCTCTGAGGTTGATGATTTTTCTCATGTTTTGAAAGTTTTTCATGTAAATTTTTGTGTTTTGTTTTTTCTCTATTTATCTTGACATTCCTGTTAAATGGTAAATCCAAAAGGGGAGTGAATTTGGGAGAGCCAAATTCTCATCAAATAGTATCAGAGTCTTTTTTGTTGTAATTTTTTCTTAAAATTCTAAGTATGCTATGTGGTTACAGTTTTGACTGATCTTCCACATCAGAAAAGATTTTTTTGAGATTATTAAAGGTTTCCTTTTGGTAGGGTGAAACTTTGGTGTAGTAGTGTAGATACGTACAGTCTAAAGAAATTCTGTCTAGGAGATTGGGTTTTAAGCGGGACCAGTGTGACCCTTCCAATCTTTCCTAGAAACTTACTTAGTGAGCACTATTAATTTATATGGTAAAAATTCACCAAGGTAATGTCAGGAAATAGGGTTTTAAATCCTATCAGATTTGATGTGGAGAAATTTGATTGGCAAATTAATTTTGGCTTGTGGCAAGTGCAAGTCAGGGATGTTTTGATTCAATTAAGATTACACAAGGCGTTGAAGGATGGATAAATTCCTAAAGTTAGCAGTGATACTAGTGCGAGCAGATTTGGAATGAGCGAAGAAGATTGGGAGGATCTAGATTTGAGAGCAGCAAGTGCGATACATCTGTGTCTGGCCAAGAATGTTCTTACAAATGTACATGGAATATCTACGGCAAAGTAACTCTGAAAAAAGCTTGAAGAGTTGTATAAGAAGACGAAGGTTGTCTCGAATCGGGTGTATCTGAAGGAGAAATTTCATACACTGTGTATGAGTAAAGATACAACTATCTTAGATCATTTAAGTGTTCTCAATAGCATCGTCTCTGAATTCGAATCTATTAGAGTTAAAATTAAAGATGAGGATCAAGCTTTATGGCTTATCTGATCTCTTCTATTTTCCTATGAGCATATAAAACCTATTTTGCTACATGAGAAGGAGAAAATAATTTTTTTAGAGGCTACCAGTAAATTATTTCTGAAGAGAGAAGATTAGGCGGTTGATGTAATCGTTCACTTGAGAGCCTAGTAGTTGCAGCTGGTGATTGAAAGAAGAACTCTATGAAGAAGAAAGTAATCTGCTAGGTGTGTGGACAATCTAGGTACGTTAAGAAAAATTGCTCAAAAACTAGAGCGGGTTTCAACAAGATGCTCAAAGTCTGTGAATAGAGATACTGATAATGATGTTAACACTGTGTCTCTCTGCATAGACGATGATTTCGCATGATAAAGGATGTGTTGCTATTAGCAGGTCCATAAGTTTGTATACAGGAATTGGTTTGGTGTTGATGCAGGATATGTGGTGGAAATTCATGTCGATGACTGATGAACTTTCAGGAAAGCCAAAGGTGGGAGTTATACCATAATTTTTTAGTAAGGTTGTTTTCAATATGGGCTGAAGTAAAATGCTTGGAATTAATTTATTCTGAGTGCGTATGCTTTTATGGTAGAGCATAATAGCAGAAGTTATGAAGATCTTCGTTAAGGTAGAGTGTGGCTGTGAGACTAGCCAAAGTCGCAAAGGTAGAGATTTGTTGGGTTTTGCTCCTTGCAATCCCACATTGGTTGGAAAGGAAAAGGGGGCCAAGGCTCAATGCCTATATAAGAAAGGTTATATCTCATTAGTTAAGTGCACCAATCAATAGCTTAACTAGTAACTTTTAACTTTAGTAAAATTTCTCTTGAAGACGTGAAAGTTAAAGTTTAGTTAGTGGAAAAGCTTAGTTGGTGTTTTTGGGATAAGGCGAAAAAATTTGTGTTATTGTAACAATTTTTCATGTAGTGTATTTTCTTTGGGGCTGGTGATTTTTCACCGGGACTAATAATTTTACACCTTTTTTTGAAAGTTTTTTGAGTAAATTTTTGTATTTTGTTTTTTTCTCTATTTATCTTAATATTCATGTCAAAGTGTAGATTTAAAAGAAGGGTGAATTTGAGAGGACCAAATTCACAACAAGTTTCAATTGATTGGACTTGATTGACTCATTTCATCTATTTGTAATTTTCTCTGTAATTTTTTTATTATTCTTTGGTTGTATGTATAATTGGCCGAATCGAGGCCTTATGCTTTGTATTGTATTCCAACCAAGTCAATCGATTGAAACTTGCTAGTTGTGTTTGGCTACGTGATCAATCAAACCATTTAGAGGAGTTGAAGGTAACTTGTGGACTCCGTGGCACAATCTTGGTTGATGCTGGGTAAAGCTTGATGGTGATGACGGCATTGGATGTTTCGGAGGTCATGTAGCCCTTGTTAATTTTTTTAGTAGCTCTTCATTTTTTTTGCAAACAAGTTTGAGATTTTGTCATATTTGTTGTGGAGATTTTATTTCCTCAACATGCTTCTATACTTTTGAATGGATAGCCTTCTTCAATACTTATACAAGTTTCTTTTTCTTTTTCTTGAACCTTTTTACTATCTAAAAATATGATATCATCTTCCCACCATACACCGCAAGTTTTTAAGTATAAGTGGATTTAATGACTCCAAAAGAGAGAGTTAGAAAATATTAATTTTTCTTCATAGACAGTCCATTGAAGACTGCATTTTTTTTTCTAATGGTATTTGATTTTTATGTACTTTTTTTTTCTTGCTTTGTTTATTGAAACAACCTTCTACACTTACAGCTATCGCTGCTCCAATTTTTCTTCATGCCAAAAATTTGATCACAACTTGCTCTAAGAAATTTTTCTCTAGCACTTTGATTGGACCCAACTCTGATACCATAATAATGTTGGGTGCAAAAGTGGTAGTGTATTTTCAATTTTAGAGAGAGAGAGAGAATATGAGAGACCCAAAGAGAGAAAATGGATGATATAAACTTTGTATTCCAAAGTGTTATAACCGATAGAGAAATATTGAGAGAGAAACACAATAGAGAGAGAGAGATAAAAAGAACCTTTCTAGCAATACCAGAGAAAAAAGCAAAGACTTTGTTGGATCTATTGTATAAGTTTGGTTCACTCCACTTTTAATACAAGAGGTGATATGCCATTTTATAGGCAAAACTCATTACAAGCATTCAATGCTTTACATGTATGAAGTCATTATTTTCAACACAAAGCACATAATTTTGGACATTACAACAGCCCACATTTTTACATTTTTCAAACTGAGGACTAAGTACTTCAAAAACATATCCCGGGTTTTTGGGATTGCTCATTGAGCTTATTGCAAATTACTATTTCCAACACCCCCACTTAATTTGTAATGTGGGAGAAATTTTTGAACTGCTGCAATTTTTTTATTTTTTCTTGTGAGACTGCTTTAGAGTCTTTTTTGCTTTTACTGCAACTCACTTTAGATCTGTCGAAGGTGTCATTGCTGCAAATGTTGCCACATATACTTTTGAAAAGCAACCTTTAGTCCAAGAATATTAGATATCCAATGTGGATGCAGATGAATTTGTTAAAGAAGATGTTGAGAAAAATGTTGGCGTAGATGAAAAAGGAGCAGAAGTAGAAAAAAGGAGAGAAGAAAATAAAATGAAAGAAAATTTAAAAAATGAGAGAGAAGAAAATTTTGAAAAAGATGAGGGCGAAAAGAGAGTTGAAAAAGAAAATGAAAAAATAAAATGGGGGATATGTCTTTGAAGTATTTAGTCCTCAGTTTGAAAAATGTAAAAATGTGAGCTGTTGAAATGTCAAAAATTGTGTGCTTGTGTTGAAAATAATGGCTTCATACATGTGAATCATTGAATGCTTGTAATGAGTTTTGCCTATAAAATGACATACCACATCTTGTATTGAAAGTGGAGTGAACCGAACCTATGCAATAGGTCCAACAAAGTCTTTGATTTTCTCTCTCTAGTATTGCTAGAAAGGCTCTCTTTATCTCTCTCTATTGTGTTCCACTCTCAATATTTTTCTTTCTATTAATCTCATACACCAACTCATCTTTTCATCTACTCTGCATTTACACTGTATCAATCAAAGCAACTAAAAAATTAACAGCCCTATTACTCCATGACATAAGATAAGAGTTGGGCATGTTTCTAATTACCATGTTTTTTTTTCTTGCTTTATGTCCTATTATATGGATTGCATGGGAATCAATTCAGAACACAACCCCAAACAGCACACCACGTGTTTCTATTTTTGTTTGAACATAGATTTTGTCTAGTAGAAATTTTGGGATTCTATCAGACTTGAAACATATACATACATATATATGCTTATAGTTATAGAACTTACATTGAGTTTTGAGGGATCTCATCCCTACAAACCTTCAATTTTCAAATTCTAAGCCCCAAAACCTAGAACATGCTTTACCCTTAAATATTATCCAAGAGTGCTATATTATAATTCTTTGAATGCTTAAGAATAACCTTAACGAAATTGTTTCTCGCTCTCTCTCTCTTTTGCCATCAGTGATTCCTTCACACAATGGTATCTTGACAGACTAATTCTTTACATTGCTCCTACTGCTTGTAAGTCCTGACGATGGTTAAACAACCAGTGTCTCCCAACTTAAGCCTTCAAACACTCTGCATATTCAAAGCACTAAGCCTCAAATACTCTTCATCTTAAACTGCAAACCCAAATAGAGAAAGACAAAGAACATAAAAAATAATAATAATTTTCTAACCCCATTCCGTTCCATGAATGGTTGTGGATTAGGGAGTTTTAGCTATTTTGATTTTTACGTTTTTGAATATGGTTGTATTAATTTTTTTTAACTACTCTTTTGTTATATAATAGTTTTATTTTGTTGTTATTAGTGTAGTAAATTTAAGTATAATAGAATTAATTTTAGTTTCTATCAGTATATTTAATGTGGTATTAGCTATTTTACTACTGTGTAATTTTGTTCTTTCCTTATCTCTTATTTTTTGATATGCCATATAGATGTTACTCCTACTTAGGTCGTTCCCATGGAATGGAAATAAACCAATCATTTTCCAAACTAGTTCAAGTTATTCGTAGGGTATTGGAATCTCCCTTGCTCAAAAGATGTTCGAGAATGAGTGGAATTATGAATCCCATTTACTTGTCGGAAGTCCTATATCCTATGTTTCTGTTCGGATTCTTTTGAGACCCTAAAACTTACTCCAATAACCATACGATTAAGAAGTTTGTTAGCACTAAATCCACGTACCGCCCCACCATTCCTCTCGAACTCTGATTCCATTGTGGATTTACAATTTCCTAAAATTTGCATAACAAAAATTTTCTTGAGATTGTCTCCATTACAATATCCACACGAGCCAGGAAATCATAAATTAGTCTTCCAATTCTCCTGAATCTTAAAATTTTATCTAATAAGCCTATAGAATTTTCTGCAGATTGTATTATAACAAAATCTGCCTGACAAAATTCTAAATTACTCATTGTCTTGAACCTTCAACTCCATTCATTGACTACTAAAAAGTCATAACCCCAGAAAGTCATAGCCATATAAAATCCATTGGGTTGTAGATTTAACAATTTCCTAGATGCTACCCTATAAGCCCTAAATTGTTGTTCTAATTGTACCATTATAGATAACCTCAACTAAAAACTTCTAAATTATTATTGTTGTTTTCCCGAATCCTTCAACTCCATTCATGAACAAAATAAAAGGCATTGCCACAGTGCAATACTTACACAAATATCGTATGCCGTAGATCTATTGACCTTTGTTTTAAAAAATTCTAAATTACCTTTGTTCTTCTCCTTCAACTCTATTCCTAGACTCGTAGAAACTTATAGCCATTGTACAATCCTTATTCCAATTATGGTATGCTACAGGAACTATGAAATCCATCAAATATGGTAGACTGCAGGAACTATAAAATTCATTAAATTTTAAATTTATCAGTTTTCAAGAAGTTCACCCAATATACCTACAAATTGTCTTCAAAATATATCATTACATTGTCAACCTAAACCAAGAAATCTTAAATTACTCTTCTTATTCTCCCAAATTCTTCAACTCCGTTCATAGATTCCTAAAAAGTCATAGAGTTCATTTGGTATAGTTTTTTTTTTTTTTTTAGCTTTTTTAGTTGTACTTTTTTTTGCTTATAAACAGAAAAAATATAATTTTTTTTGCTTTTATAAGCTAAAGATAAGCCAAAAAGCAAAAAATCAGAAAAAATAAATTTTTTTTTTCTTATAAGCTAAAAAAAATTAGGTTGAAAAGCCCAACCAAACGGGCCTATGACCATAGTACAACATTTGTATCATATGGCAAAAACAACAAAATTTACCCAAAATGACAATCACATTATCCCACGAATTCTGGATTAATCAATTTCTAAGAAGCTTACCTAAAACAACTTTAAAATTTTCTTTAAAGTGTGCCATTACATATCCACGTGAACTAAGAATCTAAAATTACTCTTCCTATTCTTCCTAATCATTCAACTCCATTGTCATAGTGCAATACTTATACCACATGCATATACATACTGCAGATCTTGTGACATTGACTAAATTGTGGATTTTTTCAATTTCCAAGAAATTTACAAAAAAAGCGTAAAATTTTTCCCCTATTATATTGTTATATTATCCACCTAAATAAAGAAATTTTAATTGAGTCCTATTATTTCTGAGAGTACTTCAACTTTGTTCATGGATTCTTTGGAATCTATAGTCCCAACAAGTCATAGTTGTGAATTTACAGCTAGCAGTCTACATAATAAGCCTATAAAATTTATCTTTCGATTGCACCATTACATTGTCACCCATACCATTGCAATTTTTCAGAAGTCTATGAACGTAGTTATCAAAGTGTCAATTTATTAGTTTTCTAGAAATCTCCTTAATAAGCCCACAAAGCAATAACTATTGCTCTTCTTCTGAAACCTTCAACTCTTCTTCGGAATCCTTCGACTCTGTTCCTAGTTCCTAAAATCCACATAAACAAAGAGATTCTAAATTGTACTTCATATTCTCTCAAATTCATCAACTCTGTTCGTGGACTCTTATTATGCTAAACTATCATGGAAACAAACTCCAAATTACTCTTTTTATTCTTTTAGGGTGGTTACGGACCCGATAGTCCACTTGGCCTGCCCAAACCCACTGCAAGTCTTGGAGGCTATAAAACATCTTTTCTTTGTAGATCTTGTAAAAATCAGAGGTAATTAAGTCTATATATATATATATATATATATAAGAAAAAAAGAAGAAGATTTAATTGTCCACCATGCACATAAAGTTACTGGGTCATTGGCTTCTTTTTTTTTTCCTTGTTACAACATCTTCAGATTTTTTTACCGATTACTCTCTCCATCTTGTTCAACACCACTATAATAAATATACAACTTGCGATTGGTTTATTGGTTTTTAGTAGTTTCATTCCGAATCAACCAAGACAAAGATTGCTGCCCAATTAATCTTCTTTCGAAATTGGACTCGATATCTCAGTGGTTGACATGCCAAGCCACTTAAAAAATATTCAGTAGGTAGATAATACCCGTGTTTTAGGATACTACTACCGTGTATTTTAATTCGTTTGTGTATTCAGTGGGTCCAATTCCATTGAAGCACTATGCTGCAAACAACTGTCATATATATACATACATATATATATATATATATATTTATACTATATATCATAACAGTATGTTTGGAAGTCTTTGATTTTAAAAGTTTCAATTCATTTTTCTCAATTTTTAAAATTTTTAAAAATATAAAATACATGTGTCATATTATTATTGGTTCTTCTTTATTTATTTATTTATTCTAAACTTCATAAATGCTATCCATTGATAGTTATGGTAACATTTTTAAATTTCCTTTATGCTCATTCTAAAGAATCTTTATTAATCATGAACTAGATTTTAAATTTCTAATTAAAATAGAAAGAAAATATGTTGTAAAATTATTAGCACTTTGTCATATACAAGATACATATGTCATAATATTATTGATGCTTTCTAATCTTAAAATACATGTCTCATATTATTATTGGTTTATTTTAATTTTAATTTATTTATTCTAATATTCATAAATGCTATCCATCGGTAGTTATAGTAACATTTTAAATTTTCTTTAAATATATTTCTTCCAAATACTCTTATAAGTCCTAAATTATATTTTAAGTTTCTAAAATAGAAAGAACATGTATTGTGAAATTATAAACACTTTGTCATATATAAAATACATGTGTCATATTATTATTGGTGCTTTTTAATTTTTCTTATTTCTTCAAAATTTTATAAATTAATATTTTCAAATTTTCTTTAGTATGATCCTTCTAAAGAATCTTTAATTAAGTATTCATTATATATTGAATTTATAAAATAAAAATGACACATGTAACGAAATTACTAGCATTTGTTTATTTTGAATTGTCTCAATTCCCACACCTCTAAAAAACCAGTTACAAGAAAATAGAAATAACAAATCAGTCTTTTGAATTAAAATAAAATGGGTAGAGCTAATTCAATCTTACTTTTTTCAAATTATTTGTTCATTTAATCTTACTTTTTTCAAATAAATTGTAAAAAATTATTTCCATGACAGAGTCAACAAAGCTAGAAAATTTATTTTAGGGCAACCATTACATATAATTTTTGTAATTTCAAAAATTCATGATTGTTCACACTTATTTCCATGACAAAGTCATATAATTATTTTCCTTTTTCATCTCTTGATATTTTATGTTAACTTAGTCTAACTATGAATACATGACAAGGTCATATTTTTTTTTAAATTGGCTTTTACCAAAATCTTAAGTAACTGTTCTTAAAAGATACATAATTAAACTCAAAGAAATATTGTCATAAAATTACACTCATGTATTGCATTATTAATGCTAACAATTTTAAATAGTTAAAATTTTAAATTCATAATTTAAGGATAAGTTTCGTCATTAAGATAAATTTGAAAATCAAACTTTACTAAGTACATTAGGTATTTAGTGGTAGGTCAAGTCTCTCTGACTTAAATATACAAATTTTTTTAAAGTAAAATTTTCAACTTTGAGTAGTTATATATATGCATATGTGAGTACACAATTAAATGCATGTAATTTATCTAAATATGTGACTTACATATTGTTTACATTAAAACTTTAGTTTCTTATTGCAAATTAGAGATATTTTCACCATCAACATTTACAATTTATTTCAAGATTATATTAACTATTACAATTTAATATCAATTTTATAATTAGTGTAACATCCAAACTTTTATCATTAATAACTTATCTTTTTATATGCTTTTAAGGTTAGTATATTTTGTTTTTTTGCATCCCTGTGCGGTTTAATGCTAGTGTATATATATATATATATATTACGTTTAACTTAGTGAAGGTATAATAGTAATCCATATTACAATGTCGTATTCTTCTATTTTAAGTACTCTTAAGATCTCGTATAATGATTACATTATAAAAATGTAATTACAAGTTCTTAATTTGTGTTTGTTATGATCAAAATAATTATAAATAATTTTAATTAATTTACTTTTAATCTTAATACATTTTGTTGAACATTTTATAGGCTTTTAGATAAAAGAGAGAGCAAACTCACATGAAAAGAAAGGAATATTCATTGATTAGAACCCACCCACATGGACAAACATCGATTTTCCAACAACTCCACCAAAACAAGCAAGGCATGTTTTTGCTTTTGAATAAAAGAGAAAGCAAACTCACATGGATATTGTCATGAAAATATGACAATTGACATGGAAAGAAGGCAACTCACATGAAAATTGACGTAAAAAGATGGCAATTGACATGAAAAAATGGCAATTGACATGGAAAGAAAACAAAAGAAGAAATTAATAATTAAAAAAAAGAAGAATAATGCATCATTGTAACAAATTGATGGTTTCATCTTGTGAATCTATAAATAGCAATACCAAGAAATGCAAGATGGGAAGCTTGAGAGGAGGCAAGAGAGAGAGATAGATGTAGGAGCTTCCAATTATTTATGAAGTTATTTTTTTTTTCAAGTCAAAGTCTCTTCAATATTATGAGTAGCTAATTTTATTCTTAGAGCCAATTATGAAGATCATCCGAGAATCTTGGGATATCAATAGAGGTAATTTGTATTTATTGATAATTAAATTCTAGATTTTTGAGAAAACTTAGATTTTTGACTATGTTTGTAATACCTTCTGCATTGACAAAGCAACTGGTATATACAAATCGATGATATAAATCTATGGTGTTAATTTTGCTATTCTAGATTTAATTATTATTGAAATTATATTTTTATCACTAAATCTTGGAAGAGAAGTGAGGGTGAATGGAGGCTGGGGGGTACTTGGAAGAGAAGAAAGCCTTGTCAGTGGGGTTGAATATGGTGACTGTGGTATTATTGTTGCTGCTTGCCAAAGTAGTGAGAGTATGTTCCAAGATTAGAGACATAGATATGTAACCCTTGCTCGATAGAGCATTTGAGATCTTCCTTAGATTGAATTCACGATTATGATCTGTTGTTTCTTGGGTTACTGTTGAAACGCTGAGTGGTGCCAGAATTGAAAGAAGAACTAGAAGAAAAAAGGCGACAGAAAGCTTGGAGGCCCTGAGAGAAAAACTGCAGAGTGATGATTGTAGCAACAAAGAACTGGAAGAAGAAAAAGCAAAGAGAGATGGAAAAGCCTGAACGATATATGTATGCAGAATGTAGTAACTATAGCTTGGGAAACCTTATATATATGTATATATATACATGTAGAAATGTTCTCCATTTGGGGTTAGGTTCACGAAAACCTACCTGATTAGGGTTTCCACAACCCATGCACGCGTTTTTAAGACTCAAAGTTAGGTCCAACATGGTTTGAAAATAGAGGTAAACGCTCCGTGTAATTTGATATTGCAATTCATAAATAAAAAAATTAAAGAAAAAGGCATTTTTCCTATTAGAATAACATATATATAAACACAAAGGAATTTTCTATATACGTATCAAACTTCATATGAATTATTTGCAGTTTAATGTAACCACCGCCTGACTTTAGGATGATGCCCTTTTCTCTTCCAAGTGTCAACCTATACTTCTACTAGACCTATTATTGCATCATCATCATAATCATAATAATAATAATAATAATAGCACACCAGCTCGTCCGAAGAGTGAGCAGCTCAATGCTCCCCTTTGGTTAGAGCCTTCAATCTACAATCCATGTAAGAGTCCCAAGTGGAGATGGAGTGGAGCTTTAAGAGCATTCTTCAATGATAGGTTCATTTTGGCAATATGTGAACAAAATCTTTTAATGTAATGTATGCAATTCATTCCATTTAATCCTAGGGTCAAGAACATCAAGGTGGTTTGGACAAACTCTAAGATTGGGAAGTTGGGTGGAGCCAACTTATGTCTGCAGAACCAAAACAAAGATACAAAGAGCTTCGCTCTATACAAGGATCGAAGGTGGATTGAACTAAGTTGGGTCGAGCCAACCTGAAGAGATTAGTTTGCGAGAAGAGTTCATCTAAGCTTAAATGTCATATACACAAAGATTCTTGAGCCAAGCACAAACCAACCAATTAGAGTGAAGTTAAGGACCAAATTAGTAGGAATGTATATTGCTTGGTGGGCCTGGACAAAAAGTTTGAGTTGAGGTACAACTCTTAATGATGAATCAGATTTATATTCTAGGAGACTCAAAGAAAAATGAGACACTTTAAGGAAAAATACATTTGATATACAAAGAGGGTTTTTTTAGTCTTATGAGCCTACAGAGCATTGATTCATTATCGAGTAATTGAAGAACAATCTGCGAAATCATCTTAGTGGATACCGAAGGTCATGAATAGCACAGTGGTGATTCGGTGTTAGAGTTGGGGACTAGAAGAACAGAAACTCTAGGAGTTGAGCAAGAAAGCTTCAACTGGAGTTCATGGGATTCGAACGACATTTGTGGAGTTTCAATGTTATGGTTATAAGTCTGTCTTGTGTAAATTGTTCTTAATAGTGCTTGACTCGCTAGTGGACGTGATTTTTTACTAATTTGGGTTTCCATGCTATATCTTGTGTTCTTTTGTTTTATACTTTTACTACTTTGCATGTGAATGACATATAGGTAAAGATTGTTAGTTTAAAGAGTTAGCACACACTAAGATTCATAATCCAGGGATTTAGGAATTTCAATTAGTATTAGAGTGGGTCACTCTGTGTCTCTGTTAAGTGTGATCATGTTTGTTAAATCTCATGGATTTACCCAAGGACTCTTATCGACTATAGGACCTCCGTTGCTAGATGGCAGCAATTATTCCTATTAGAAGGCTCGAATGAGAGCTTTCATCAAGTCCATTGATGAAAGGGCTTGGTTGTCTATCCTTAATGGATATAGCCCTCCCACTACAACTGTAAGAACTGTGACTACAGCCAAAACTTATTAGCAATGGGATGCTACTGACTATGGTAATGCTAATTGGAATGGTAAAGCCTTAAATGCTATTTATAGTGCTCTCACCCCTAAAGAATTTAGACAAATGTCAAATTGTGAGAATACTAAAGAAGCTTAGGATGTCTTAGAGATAACTCATGAAGGTAACCCTGGCGTTAAACTGTCAAAACTACAATGCTTAATCACTACTTTTGAAACACTTAGAATGGAAGAAAATGAGACTTGATGAATTTTATGCCAAGCTGAGTGATGTGGTTAACACGAGTTTCAATTTGGGAGAAAGAATTCCAGAAAATAGAATAGTTAGGAAAATTCTGAGATCTCTACCTAAGAGGTTTTAAGGAAAAGTGACAGCGATAGAAGAAAGTAAGAATGTTGACTACATTCGTGTAGAGGAGCTTGTCAGCTCATTACAAACTTTTGAGTTAAATATGCATCAACCAAAAAGGAGCAAAGGCATTACTTTAAGAACTGCTCAGGAAGACATGTTTGAATAAAGTGATGATAATTTTGAATTTGATATTGATGAAATGACTCTTATTGTTAAGAAGTTTAAAAAATTTCTTAAGAATAGGAAAGGAAAAGGTACCTATGTAGTCAACAAAATGAATAATGCTTTAGATAAGACTAAGTTAGGACAAAAATCTGAAAAAAGGCGAAATAAGAAACAACCACAAGGCATTCAATGTTATGAATGTTATAGTTTTGGCCATATAGATTAGGAATGTCCAAACAAAAAGAAAAAAAAGAAACAATTGTTCTTGCTACTAGGGAGGAAATCAGTGAGTTTGAATCTGAAGAGGAGTAAGGTAACTACACTACATTCACTACATCTTTGCATGAGAATGTAGATAACCACACATATAAGTTTGTAGGAAAATGTGATAAGTCTGCTTGCTTTGGTGACTCTAATAATGAAAGTCAAGGTAAAGGAGAAAGATTTAAAATCTACTCATTTTGAACTTCATGAGGACTGTTTGAAACTTGAAAAGTATAAGTTTGATGTTACTGTTAAACTTAGAACTGTAGAAAAAGAAAGAGATGTTTTTAAACATGAAATTTCTAAATCTGTACCATTGATAAGTCAATTAAAGGCTCATAAAATCATTTTTTTTGATAAGAACTTAGAACATGAAAGAGAGTTACATGGTTACTTAGAAGATAAAAAGGTCCTTGTGCTTAAAGTTGCTTCTCTTGAGTCTAAACTAACCTTGTCTAAAGAACGTGTGTAGAAGATGATTGCTAGTACGCAAAAACATCAAAAACTTCTTGGCTCACAAAAGGCTAGTGGAGATACCACAAGTATTGGTTTTGTGGAGAAAGAGGTTCCACTTTCAATACAAACAAAAGTGAAAAATGTTCCATCTTGAACACAGACAAGGGTAAAAGGTAAGACTCAAAACAAGTGTGCTCCTTTTGACTATTTTAATGCATTTAATGCTAGAGCTCAGCCCACATGTCGTACACAATTTACACAGTTTGTCCTTATGTGTCACTGTTGTGGGATCAAAGGTCATATCAGACCTCAATGCCATAAACTATATGTTCTTCCTATAGACTACATGCATATTAGAGCTGGGAGACCGTATCAACCTTGGCAGCAAAATCAATTTGTTAAAAATAAATTTGATGTGTTATCTTAACCTAGGCGAGTTCAGTTAAATAGAAAAAAATTTCAAAGGAACTGTAACACCATGGTTACACCTAGGAATGTCCCAAAACAGCTAAAACTTATTACTAGACCTAAGATAAGAGCTGGTTGAGTTAAAAAAGTAGACATATTCACAGAACCTTCAAATTCCCTTAAGGCTCAAATGCTTAGTAAGTCTGTAAGGGTTTGTGTCATTAAGTAGATATCTTCTTATAGCCTAGGATGCTCTTCATGTCTATCTTCTTCCTAGAGCTTTGTTGTTTTTGTTTTTTCATTTAAAAAAAAAACAAAAAGATTTTCTTGTTGCATATTGTAGAATATCTTGGTTATCATGGATATATAAGGTGTATCTGAATGTGCTCCTTGGTTTATATCAAGATCTTCATGTGAAATGTGTTCAAGTTGGTTTTGTGTCAATTGTATCCTCTGTTATAATTATTAAGTTTGACACTCTTGTGCATATATCAATCTCGGTCAATTGGTCATTTGTTTGCATATGTGATCGCATTTTCTATGTACCTTGCTTGAGCCTAATGAAAATCACTACTAGGATTGACCAAGTATTGCATACCCCTCTTGATGGTCTTCTTAATTAGAAAAAAAAAAAAAACAAATAAAAGGGCTTGTGCATGATGGAAAGGGCTACCCATGATTATATGTGAAAGTTGCTATTCGACATGGATCTATAGTTACATAAAGTGTATATTCGATAGATAGGGCTACCATAGTCAATGGAGTAAAAGTCACCATATGATTGCTGAAAAATCTATAAGCTTCATATGTTATGTTTACTTTGAGGGAGAATAAAGCCATAACAATAAACTAGATTTTGGGTTCCAATAGGTCTTATGATTACACTCGAAAATTGTAATCTCTAAGCCCAAACTAGTAGTTGATTAGTCGAGTTTTAGTTATTAATTTAGCATTTTAACTCTCAAAATGTACTAAACCATTTGGAGCGTGTTTTACAGGAATCAGAAATTAAAACAAGGCAAATGGGCAAAAATCAGGAAGACTAATCGATCAGCCGTTCGATCGCCTTATGTACAGTTCGATCGGCCGATCGATTGCAAGATGACCGTTCGATCGGTGACGTTGGAAATACTTTCGTTCGATCTTCTGCAGCAACATCCTTCCATTTAAAGTCAAAACTTCAGAGAAATTGTTTTATCAATCGATCGACCATTCGATCAGTAACGTCGAAAATGGCCTCTGCAACAAAAATGATCGAAACTTCAAAGAGGGTCTAGTACCGATCGATCGGCCGTTCAATTGGTCAATACACAATTTGCAGGAATAAAAGTTGTGTGTGCTAGAACCAAGAGGGGGTTTGAAGATTCCAGATTTTGAAGCAGTTCTAGGGTATTTTTGGAGAGATTTTGTAAGGTTTAACTAGTTTTCATTATTGTTTTGTCCTATTATTCATTATTCTCTTTTGTATTGTTGTTAATCATTCTCTTTGTATTCAAGTTTAAGTTTCTCTCATTTTTTTGGCACTTTCCTTTATTTTCTTGGCACTTTTCTTCATTTTCTTGGTAATCAAACACTAGTTTTCCATTGCTTAATGTCATATTTACATTCTTTTATGATTTATCTCATGGATTCAAGTAGCTAAACGTATCTTGGATGTGATTGTGAAAATCTACCAAAGATCTTCAAGTGTTTCAATGGGGGTATGTGAATTTCAAAGCTTTATTTATAGATTTCTATAGTTCTATTTGGTTGAATGTTAGACTTATTTGAAAACTTAGATTCATAACCCATTTTGATAATATTTATGCACAACTCACTACTCGGTATGGATATTGCACATTTCTAAGGTTTGTTTCTATGGTTCTACTCATTGGTTTCATCTTTACACTCAACTAAATATGAACTCAAGGTTTTATGGTCAAAATATTCCAATTCAAGAATTGATGGAGTGGTTCTTGATTTGAGTTATAAAACCCTCTATTGAAACTCTGGTTGTGAATTGGTGGATTGAATCAATCATATTCAAGCTTTTCCTTAATTGCATACAAACTAGATTTGATTGCTTTCCCTAGATATTAATTACTTGCATTAGTTAAGAACAACCATCATCCAAAATCAACAACTTTTCGGTCTCTTTTACATCACAAAACCTTATTTGCAATTCATAGTTAATGTCTAGTGATAGTTGAGCATTGATGCTATATTTGCATAATTCCCTTGGGAGAAAATGATACCTGATTACCGGTTTATACTTCATCGCGACTCCCGTACACATGTAGGGTAACTAACTCCAATTGTAGGACACTTTTAGGAGTGAACCATCTTACCTTTAGTATGTTTATTTCATTAGCTCTCAAATGTGGTCCAGCAGTATAGATCACACCTAGGATGTGAATGATAAGTTGACTTTAAATTGATACACACACTCACTGTAATACTCTTGAATTATTTTAGCTTGTAAGAAAATTGTGTGGATTGACTTGTTAGACAATATACATTGTTCATCTTGATTAGTAATATGGCATAATTTTTTATACATGGACATGTAATCATATCAATCTTGATATTTTTCATATATGTCGAACTTTATGTTTTCAAACTGTTTTCTGCAAAATTGGTGTCTGACTAGAGTCTGTAAAGTTGGATCGATCCAACTTTGGTGTTTTGGTTTGAAGCTTGCTTATCTTTTGTCATCCTTGTTATTTTGTTCCAAGAAAGGGAAGAAATGGAATGGGAAATGTTTCATTTGGATATTAGAAATATTTAGGTATTGAATATTTTTCTATCTGTGCCTATATGTGCTTTGCAAATATTTGATTTTTATGCATTGATACTAGTGATTTAATTAAGGGGGAGCTATTCAACTAAATAGGAGATAGATTTGTATGTGCATTATTTTTTTTAAAGCTTTGCTTGCTTGCATCTTCTTTTTTTGGGGTGGGGTGGGGGGGGGGGGGGGGGGGGGGGGGGGGGGGGGGGGCGGTGGTGAGGAGTAAAATTGTGAACCTGATGTTTCCTTATTTTGATGTAATATACTTGTGCTTTTTACGTGGTATTGTTGGATGAAAAGTATGCAGGTTTAGAGTAGGTCTTGAGCTGTATAAACAAAAGATTAACTCAGAATTCTTGTCACCTTGAGTATTGGGATGCGATGGGATTGTATTTAGGTGTTTAGTGTTTCATTTTTGTAAGCACCCCATTTTTGCCTGCTCGACAATCTCCGGCCTGACCAAACTCCCTTTCAAAACTCTGTAAGTACATTCGAGCCCAAATCAACTTTCGAATCCCTATCCAATCAACTGCTTCTCGGGCCCACTAGGCCCAATAGAGGCCTAATTACCAAACCTGCCCCCTAGGCCTCTAGGCACGTTTTGAGAAAGCTCAAAATCCCTCAAAATGATAAGTCCACCCTTCCAAAATGTTACTAAACCATTAGGCATACTCCACACCTATCCAGTCTAATTCCGGTCCCATTCCAGCTAACTTCGGTCTTTTGCCCCTAAACGCCCCAGCACTGCACAAACCCCACCAAATAGTAAAAAAACCCTGCCTGAATGACCCGACATGCTTAACATAATACTCCGACCCATTCCTGACCATTTTCAACCAAACCCGGTCAAAATAACCATTTTGCCCCTAACAACACCGATCCTAGAACTTTGAACGAAAAGTCATGCCACACACCCCTGTTTAACCTAAGGGGGACCTTACGACACTAAACGCCCCCGGCTTAACAAAAGTTCCCCAGAGTGTCTCGCAGACGCTCTGCCTAAATTGCCTTTTCTTCCGATTCTCTGGTTATAACGCACCGTCAAATGACTTGAGAAATGCATAAACCAAGGAATTCCCGAAAGCTCGTTAATAGGCCTTTCCATCGATACGGCTCGATTGGATAGATCACTCCCCGAAGCTCTTCATCGTATGGCTTGAAAACTCCAACTTTTAACAACCCTTGGAGCGTATCACAGACGCTCTGTCAAGGTTGACTTTTTCTCCAATTCCCTGATTGCAACGCACCATCAAACGAATTGAGAAATACGTAAATCTGAGAATTCCCAAAAGTATTTCTAGAGTACTTTTCATCGGTACAGTCCGATCGAAAAGATCGCTTCTCGAAGGCCTTGATCACACGGCATTGAAACAACTACTTTTGAATACTTTCGGAGCGTATCACAGATACTCCGTAAATATGTCTTTTATGCACGCTTCCCGAGACAATATCCCCCACTTTCAAACATAATTCAAACTTTCTGAAAACATGAAAGTTCACGAGAAACCCTAAGAGAACAACGTGGGTGCAACCGATTCTCCCGAAACCTTCCCATTGGCTCAATTATAGAGACAAAGTTTGGACGAACCTTCTTGGTGATGGAGCGTATGCTACATGCGCTCAAATTTTGATCAGATCAACCAAATTTTGATCAACAATTGAGATTTAACCAGTACACAGGGTGCCACATGTCATTCTAGCAATGGAACAGTACCTGCGCATGTCCTACATGCGCTAGGCCTATTCCAGATTGCCTATAAATACCAGACCCCCCCCTTTTGCATATTCCATCTCTGAAATTGATGCGAAACTCTACTGAAACCGCTCCAGAATCTCGAATCCTTACATATATTCCACCCCTCCAACACTTAGGCTAGATTCTACCTCCCTCAAGCCTATACACTTCACGTACAAGGCCTTATACACCATTACACACTCCATTCCAGCCCCTCAAGCCTTTTTTAAGTCATTCAAACTCCAATCAAGACATCCATTGAAGACTACAAGTGTGTTGAAGGCAAAAGGTGGTATCCCTTTTACATTTTTGTCTTCCCCCACTATTCTCTTCTCCCTCCTAGCTTACTTAGGCTATTCTCTATTTTAATCCCCGTCTTCAACCCTCTATTCTTGCATGCTTGAGCCAAAAGGGCTCTTAGATCATACCTAGAGGAAAGCAAGTGAGAGCCACCGTGTAGGAGGGTCTCTCACTAGCCTACTTTAAGATGGTATGGCCTAGGAGCCCCTTGTTTATGTAGTGTAGCCTAAGAGCCTTCTATGTGATTATGACCCCTTGCATATTACTATTTTGATCATGTCTTGTGCGCTTTACTTCATTTTTATGCTTATCACCATATTCTACAATGCTCACACTACTCTTATTTCTATGCCATTTCCAAGTTTTATATTTCTTTCAAAGAATGGTTCAAAGAATTTGCTCCTTGAAGTTTAGGATGATAACTTAGAAAATCATACCTTAGATAATTCCCTACTAACCTCCTAACTCTCATTTTGGCATTATTGCATTTTAACTTGCATAAGAATTGTTTTCTAGCTCTCTAATTTTCAAGGTCTCCCTTCTTTCAAGTTTAGTGGTTGGAATGGCCCAATGAAACCCTCTCTTGAATGGTGTCCCTTTTATTTGGCCATAGGAACCCTCTCTTGATGGAAGGGTCTCCTTGAAAAATGGTTTTCAAAAATTCTTTTTCCAAAGATGGTTTTCAAAAATTCATTCTCTCCATCTTTGCATTAAAAATGGTGCTTCAAAAAGTTGTTATCATATTGATTTTGACCCCTTGCACTCTTGCCAAGCTAATGGCTATAATAGCTATGAGGGAGCCTTCCTTGGAATGGTCTCCAAGCACCACCCATACAAACCATACTCTTGGCTAGAATCAAAATTTTTATGGAAATGATCTTCAAAAAGATGTCTTACCAAAGTTCATTGCATAACATGTTTGTTTTCCAAAACTCTTTCTAAAAATGCATCAAACAATCTTTCAAAATCATCTTCCATTTTAACTCTAGGTTAACTTGATCTTAGTTGACCAACCCTAGGTTAACTTGACCCTAGTTACCCAACCCTAGGTTAACTTTACCCTAGTTCACTCACCTTAGGTTAACCTAACCTTAGTTAGTCAACCTTAGTCCAACCTAACCTTAGGTCACCTCTAACCATAGGCTAACACTACATAGGTTAGTATGCTTCAAGGTTTCAACTCATGAACCCTTTCTAAATGATTTTTCAATTTTAAACTATACCTATTACTCATTTTCCAAAACCTCTTATTCCCCCTTGAGATTTTAAAAGGCCAACTCCATAACCCCTTCAAATCCCCTACACTCCAAGGCATTTCCGAAAATATTTTCAAAGGGTCACAAATCTAAGATGTCCTTAGCCCTCTTATGGTTAAGGACCCCGAAGGAAGGTGATATATCAAGAGCAACCTCCAATGTTGTCCATATTAGGACTCCAAACCCTTAGCCATTTTCAAAAGCCACTTTCAAAAACTAATTTATCAAAACATTCCAAAGTCATACCTCCAAGGTTTTCAAAACAAGACCTCAAAACATTTTCAAAACTCTCGTGAGTTATTCCAAAACATTTTCCAAAACTCCCTTGAGTTGATTCACAAATGTTTTCAAAACACTCCACCATCCAAATTCAAGTCAAAGCTTTTGAGACCACAAAAATATGTTTAACTTTTTCAAAGACCTCAAAGTGTCTTGAACTGCTCCAAAGACCACAAATGGTGCGGTCATATCTTCTATTCCAACTCCAATCCCCTTTTCGAAAACTTTCAATCAATTCAAAGTTTTCATTTCAAACTCCTTCAAAACTCCTACATTTTCAAACTTCTTCCAAAACTTGCATCATGCATCATTCATCCAAAAGGTGATGATTAAACCCCGTTTTCGAAATTCTAAAGTGGATATTAAGTAGACAATGGTAACCGGTTATTCTAGTGAGTGCACAAAGGGTGATTAGACATGTAGGTACCGAAAGGGCAGGGTAGGATGATGGTCTTAGAATATCTTCCTTACACGTTACCAACTCCCGGATCATAGATTTCTGGTTTCGAAGGACCAAAATAGAGTTATTTTCTAAAAGGGCTTAAATTTTTTGAAAGGTTGCCAAACAACTTATTTTTTTAAAAAACCCTCTCTTGAGGGATTTTTCAAAGTCTTTTTCAAAAATCCTAAGTTTAATCTTCGGATTAGCACTTAGTTTTAGGTACCTTAACTCACCTTAATCAAGTTAAGTGGCAACTCATATTTTTCTACAAAGCCCTTAATTAAACCAATCTTCAATTCAAACCTAGTCTCACTTATCATTTTAGGAGGATGAGTTCTAGTGACAGAGTTCCGTACTTTTAGTCTCCGAGCCGAAAGGACCTTGGACACCCAAAAACTGGGGCACGACAATTTTTTTTTTATGTTGTTTTGTCACAAAATTGCTAAGGGGGAGATTGTTAGGTTCATTTTGGCAATATGTGAACAAAATCTTTCAATGTAATAAATGCAATTCATTCCATATAATCCTAGGGTCAAGAACGTCAACGTGGTTTGGACAAACTCTAAGATTAAGAAGTTGGGTCGAGCCAACTTATGTCTACAAAACCAAAACAGAGATACAAAGGGCTTTGCTCTATGCAAGGATCGAAGGTGGATCGAACTAAGTTAGGTCGAGCCAATCTGAAGTTGGGTCAAGCCAATCTGAAGAGATCAATTCGGGAGAAGAGTCCATCTAGGCTTAAATGTCATATGCACAAGGATTCTCGAGCCAAGCACAAACCAACCAATTACAGTGAAGTTTAGGACCGAATTGGTGGGAATGTATATTGCTCAGTGGGCTTGAACGAAGAGTTTGACTTAAGGTACAACTCTTAATAATGAATCAGATTTATATTGTAGAAGACTCAAAGAAAAACGGGGCGCTTTAAGGACAAATATGTTTGATATACAGAGAGGGTTTTCTGATTCTCATGAGCTTATAGAGCATTGATTCATTGATCGAGTAATTGAAGAACAATCAGTGAAATCATCTTAGTGGATACCGAAGGTGATGAACAACACCGTGGTAATTCGGTATTGGAGTTGGGGATTAGAAGAACAAAAACTCGAGGAGTCAAAAAAGAAAGCTTCAACCAGAGTTCATGGGATTCAAATGGCATTCATGGAGTTTCGATATTATGGTTGTAAGCTTGTCTTGTATAAACTGTTCTTAATAATGCTTGGCTCATTGGTCGATGTGATTTTTTCCTAATTTGGGTTTGCACGCTATATCTTGTGTTCTTTTGCTTTATGCTTTTATTCCTTTGCATGTGAATGACATATAGGTAAAGATCGTTAGCTTAAAAGTTAGCACACATTAAGATTCATAATCCAGGAATTTAGGAATTTCATTCAAGATAGGAGTAAGCTTTAAGGGGTGTTCTCTTAGCCTGACTCGTCTTGGCTCGCTAGGTGATGTTTGGCCTAGGCTCGCTGGGTGACGGGGGGACATGAGCGTGTAAGAGGTAATGTGAGCAAGTGAACACAGGGCCTTGTACAAGTGGGACTTCTAAGTCACTTGCTCCACACTGATATAACGTACCTTGGAGAGGTCACCTGGCATGCTAGTTAAAGGTGGGGGCCCAGCCACGTGGCTCATGGAGATAGGGGTACCTACACCCACCATTCTTTAAGGAAGAAGTTAAAGGATGTAATTCATTACTGCATCAGAATTAGTAGAGGAACTCCCATATATGGAACCCTTAGTTTCATTTAGTTGATAAAAATAATGCCCTGTTCCAAACATCCCACAGGGTTCATTGCAGCTGCTTCTTGATCGCACTCAGGTTGTCAAGCTATGGATGATTTATCACAGATTCTATATTTCCAATAATCATTTCTCAAAAGGTGAGGGGCATAGTTGAGGGATTGAATTCAGTTGTCATTGTGAAAGATCATGATTTTCAATTTTTCTCTAGTTTTTTTGTTTGGTTCTAAACTTTTTTTCTGTGGTGTTTGCAAAGCATATATGCTTTCAGATTGGAGAATGGAGTACCAGTATGAGAAAGACTATTATGGTTAAGAAACAAAGTTGTGCATGTGTGAAGTGCAATATTTCACTGTATGTATATAGTTTCTCATGTATATCTGCAATAAATCTGATGAGCCAGATATACTTTTGGCTCAATTGGATTTTCCCTTGGTCACAAGGAGATGGAAAAAACTTACAGCACGAGGGGTAGTACCTGTGATTTTATGTACTGACATCGTTATGGTATTTTCCGTTCGTGTATTTAATGAGTCCTTTAATGTGAAGCTTAAATATGAGTTATCAGTATTTGGTACTACACGTTGAATATTTGTCCCAAGGAGAAAGTACTCAAATAGCTCGTTTCGAGGCAGAATCCTAGACTGAAACACCAGCACTATCAGATAGGCTCTTAAAAGGCATATTTTGGAACACAGAAATTTAATAATCGGGAGGCCTTGTGCACAGTGGTTACTAGACAGGAGACTTATACCTTGTAGATTGCTTTTGCTAAGAGTCCTAAGACAAATGAATTGCACAATGATGTTGCAAATTGTGGAATTGGTAATGAAAAAGGCTACACGTGCAGGTTTGATGAATGTTCTCTAAAATACAATTACCGCACCTTTTTACTTACTTGTTAGCTCTAGATTATGATTATATAAGTCTTTTTAGCTTTCTTTCATTATTAACTTAGTTTGTTTGAATGTGAGCATGATTTCCACTTAAAGGAGGAGAAATCGAATGAAAAGGATTAAAGTCGTTCGAACGGGTGAAGTCGTTCGAACGGCCATTCGAATGGAGGAGGAGATATGGAGAGCATGTTTTCCAATTTGAATCAGGTTCGATTGCCCTTCAAAGATTCTACACAGCTGGAAAGGGTCGTTAGTAGTCCATTCGAATGAAACATCATCCCTTTGAATGGATTTTGGAGCCTCAGCTTTATTTGCCTGTTTAAGAGGGGAATAAGCCTAAGTTAAAGGTTGTTAATTCTTTTACGAATTTGAGGGTTTTCTTAAGTATTTTCAGAGTAGGTTTAGAGAAGAATACAATAGTTTTTCATAGATTCTCAATACTGTGTAATCGGATTCAATAGTTTTCAACACTTTTTAATATATACTTGCATATCTATTATGGAGATGAAACATACTCTTTGGAATCAATTGTGAAGTTTAATTGAAGATTTTAAAAGATCAACGGAGGTTATTAGGATTTCAACGTTTCATCTTCTTAATTTCTTAATTCTTGGTGATCAAACCCTAGAGACTTCAGAAAATTTAGATTTTTGACTAAGTTTGGTACTCTTTATGCACAAACCTTGGTTTGGTATAAAGTTTCACAAATCAATGGTATGAATCTATGACTTTATTTGATTATAATTCTATGATTAGTTATCATTGAATTCATATTTTTATTTGTTAAATCTTCCAAATCAAATACTCAAGACATAGTTAATGATTTGAGTTATCAAAACCTCCATTGAAATTTTGAGTGAATTGATTGATTGGATCAATTGGTTTTGAGACTTTCTTTTATATAAGTTAAATCAATTTCAATTAGCTCTAGTTTAGATAAACAACTCTTCAAAGCAATCAATTTTTGGTTTTCTTTTCGAAGTAATTTGAAATTCTTATTCAACTGAGAGTTTATTCGTGAGCCAATTCGTCATATTGACGTGATTCCTATGCAATCGATCCCGGATTCACCAGATTTATACTACTTCATTCATCGTCTTGTGCTTGGAATTATTCTTGAACACTATTGGAACAAGTCATTTGACTACAAAACATCATGTATCAAGTGGTTGGTGTGAATAGGCCAAGATGGAACCACTGGATCTGATACACAAGAAACTTGGAGGGACTGTAGAACTAAATAAATGCACCATGGCAGAGTCATCCATTGAGTTTGGCTGCTAAAGGGAATGAACCCAGCTGATGAATCCCCAACTCTTCAAGGTTATGTACATTTTCTTTCTACATAGATCTTGTAGAAATCCGAGTTAATTTAGCGTGTAAATGGAGAAAAATTATTTGTTAACCATGTACAGAATTACTGGGGTCATTGTTTAGTTGTAGTAAAGTAATTCTTATAGATTAGAACAAGACTCTTCATTTGGTTTAATATATAGTTTCATTTTGAATCTATGAAGACAAAGATTGATGCTCATGCCCAGTTATTCTTCCTTTAGAATTGGACTCAATATTATCTCAGCAGAGTCATCCATTGAATAGTATTTTCCTTTTTGGATACTATAATGCTCTATTTTTACACTTCGTATATTTGGTGGATCCAATTCCATTAAAGCTCTATGCTGCAGAACAACCACTGTCATATATATACACACACACGTACAACTTCGTGAGGTAATAAATAGCCAGTAATCCAAATTACAATTTCGTTTTCTTCTGTTTTTGGAACTAAATGAAACTTAAGTACTCTTAACATCTCCTAATTAAAAAAATGTTAATACACTAATAAGCTTCTACCAAAATTTTTCAAGCCAAAATACTATCATCTAGCCTACTGCATGTAAAAATATTCACCATCTTCGCGATCACGGCAATAGATCCATGCAAGAAAAAGACATATTTCAGTAAAGATAAGAACTGCTAGGACGAAAAACTGCAGGCCTTTGGCCGGAGAAATCCCGCCGACCACTTGGGTTGAATCTTTCGTGTCCATATTGCTATTGCTGCCGGCACTGCTCTCGCCTTCATTCTTTGCGACTCCACCACTATACCATGGATACATAAGGGACTGGAACGCAGGGTCAAAGAAGTCCTCCACCCCATGAATTATAACCCGTCCATCGTTGTAGAGGTCCCACTCTGTGATATTAACTCCAATGATGGAAGCATGGCCGATGAGGGGCAAAGTAGTAACCACGAGTGGATGGCCAGGAAGGAGAGTATCGACCTTGGATTCGAATGGTAGAGACGATTCAAGAACCTCCCTGTCAAGCTTTAACGGCACGATATGATACTGAAGGAGGGTGAATGGAGGCTGGGGGTACTTGGAAGAGAAGAAAGCATTGTCAGGCGGGCTGAATATGGTGACTGTGGTTATGGTGTTATTGTTGCTGCTTACCAAAGTAGTGAGAGTATGTTCCAAGATTAGAGACATAGATATGTAACCCATGCTCGATAGGGCACTTGAGATCTTCCCAACTTTCAACCCAAGATGACGATCGATTGATTCTTCGGCTGCTGTTGAAACGCTGGGTTGTGCCAGAATTGAAAGAAGAACTAGAAGAAAAAAGGGAGCAGAAAGCTTGGAGGCCATGAGAGAAAAACTGCAGAAGATCTTGAAGAAAAAAGAGCAGAGAAAGATGGAAAGGCGGCTGAACGATCGATGTATGCAGAATGTAATAACTATAGCCTGGGAAACCCTCTATATATAGATTTAGAAACCTTCTCCATCTGGGGTTAGGTTTACGAAAACCTAGCTGATCAAGGTTTCCACAATCCATGCACGCGTTTTTTATACTCAAATTTAGGGTCCAATAGGTTGAAAATAAAGGTAACACTCCGTGACATGTAATTGCCATTGCAATTTATAAATAAAAAATTAAAGAAAAGGTAATTTTCCTATCAGGAAAATATATAAACACAAGGAGCTCTCTATTATATATCAAACTCATATGAATTGCTTGCAATTTGATGTAACCATTGCCTACCTGTGGAGAAATTATTTAGTAAGTCCGGAATACCACGTCAGTATGCTGACGTTGTGTGCCCGACCTATTATAAGTAAATAAGTTATATATTACATGAGTAATAAATATGAATAAGTAAGGAAAAATATTATTTCCATTATCCTAAGATTTGAGTTGATTAACGTATTGTTATTTTCATAACCGTAAAAATTAGGGATGATGCGCTTTTCTTTCCAAATATCAACCTATAGTACATTCCAGCATACCTGAAAAAGGCTGATGATGGTGACGATAATAATAATAATGATAATCTATACTATTATTAATTGCAAAACGTTATTGGTTCATACAACTTTAAAGTTCCAACTTCTTTTTCTCATAATTTCAAATTATTTAAGTATTAAAAAACCACGTGTCTGTTTGTTATTGGTTGTCTTATTAATATGATATCAACAATAGAATCATAATTAAACAATAAGATTGAGTTATTTAACTTTCAAAGTAGTCGTTACACAACCTAATTAATATAGGATTAGGGTAGTTAGGAGATTTTTGAAATATTTGATATGATTATCTATTTCAAATACCCTAAATTATCTATGAATATATTTTTTGGTAAGGATATATATAAAGAAAAGACTTCTAAAAAAAACTTCTTGGATTATTTAAATTATGAATTATGATAATCAATGGATAATATACTATTTTAATTTTTTTACTTTCAAGGGTAAATGGATATGTGCAAATATGACCTTTTTTCATAATTTTAAAATTTAAAATATAGAAAAACACATGTTTTTATGTTATTAGCTGTCTTATTAATATGACATCAATAATAAAAATGTAGTTAAACTGTAAGATTAGGTTATTTAATTTTCATAGGTAACCGTTATACAACCTAATCAATTAATAGGATTAGGTTCGTTAGGAGATCATTGAAATATTTGATATGATAATCGGTTTCAAATATCCTAAATTATCTACAGTTATTTTTCAAGTAAGAATTGTGTGCAGATATGTATAGAGATGAGACTTATGAAAAAGACTTCAAAGATTATTTGAATTATGTATTATCTACAAATAATAGCCATGGGTAATATATTATTTTAACTTTTTTACTTTCAAGGTTAAATGGATATGTGCAAATATATTTGAAAATAAATAATAACTCAAAGATAATGTATTATCTTAACTGTTTGAATTCAAACGACAAATGCATAACATACACCTACACTCTTTAAGAGGAGTATCTCCCATAACAAGCTTGGTTGTGCCATTAGCAAGTTTGATGGTAGTTTTTCCTTCTCCGATAAGGTCCTTTCTTTATACTTAATTATGTTGTATTTGTGATTGCATGTTAATAATTTTCTTGCAGTGTCCAATCATTAGATATTCATAATTCAAAGGTATTTCACTACTATATCATTCATCGATGTATACACACACAAATTGTTAGATATAGTATAGATATTGAATAACCTTTCTTTTCTTTTTTTTAGCATGGATGGTGTTCATGTGTGAAGGTTGGAAATGATGAGTTTGGACATATGTCGGTGGATAGAAGAATATGTAAAAAAATGATGGAATCTGAATATGCTTTGATCAACATTTGAGAACAACACTAGCATTTTTTACGTTGACGAAGAATGGGGAGATGGAGTTTATGTTCTATAGGAATCCAAACCCTAGCATGCTACTGAATGAATCAAAGTTGAACAATGAGTTGATCAAGTTGGCTAAGATCTTCCACTACTGATTCACAAAGCCCACATATGAGAAAATTTACGAAATAGAAATTTTAATAGTTTATTTTTCCTTCACTTAGCATTAAATTTCTCAATATTTTCCGTTTCAATTCTTGGATAACTTTTTTTCCTCCAACTGTATTTTTTGATTAATTATGAAATGATAATATGCTCTCTTTTTTTTCGGTGTATCTTAAATGTATCAAGTAAATGATTATTTGAGTTAACTATGACATTCATTAAGTAGAAAGAAAAATTTTAAAATGTGTATGTAAAGGTTTCAACTTACATTTCAATTTTTTTTATTCTAATTTTGATGTGCATGGCACGAGATTACTGCTCGTAATAGAAAACTGAATTCTATATAAATTTTGGTCTTTTCTCCAACCAAGTTAAAATAAATTTTGATGGACAACTTGTGATTGGTTTTAATAGTCTCATTCTGATTCAATCATGCATGAAACTATTTGATTTTCTTGCAACCAATCTAAAATGTGCATAGAAAAAAATGTGGACAAGGAGAACAAGGGGGCATTTGAAGCCAAAGTTAAGATTAATTAGGAAAAAAAGGAGCCAAGTACGACAAAGAAAATTCATGGGCTATGGCAACAAATTTTTATTTCTTCAGTGTATTTGGTTCTCTGCCTTTGCCCTTCGAGTGCTCTTTATTGAGCTTTAAGAATGCTTTCGTATCCAAATCTCCTTCTACCAAGCTGTTCAAGTATTCCTAACTCCTGTGTCATATAAACTCCAGAAAATCAAAATACAATGAGCAAGGGCGGAACAATAAATTATTTCTTGGGGGCCAAACTCGTATGAAACTAATAACAATTATTATTTTCTGACCAAACCTTCAAAAATATTTACATCTCTGGCAATATGGAATGAAATTATTTGTGTATGAAAAAACTAGCAATTACTGGTGGTAATGATAAATTCCTTTTCATATCAAGTGCACTTTTTTCTAGGTAATTTAGAGTTTCATTAGAGCCAAAAAAAAAAAAAAAACAAACAAACTTATCCCACCTAAGTCTACACCAGATTCTATAAAATAGATAATCATAAATTCAACTTAAGATACAACACAACCTCGATTTTGATGTATATTTATTCACTTTGGCATATACTAGATATACTTTTTGTTGCTACTTTCTATTAACTTTACATGTTCAAAAAATTATTCATAATTTTGATAGTGAAACAACATAAAATCATCAAATTATAGATCATAAATTAAAGATCCTAGTGAGGCGGCTTTTTTTTTTTTTTTAAGATGGGGGCCTTCAAGCCAGTTATAAATTGCCAAAAACATCAAAAAAACTATAGAATGTAGAGAATGAGGGACTTCCTCCATCCAAACTCTAAATCCTTCCAACTTCTTTACCATTCTATCTAAACGATGAGCAACATGGTTCCCCTGGCCCAAAATATGAGAGGTATTGAACCAACGAAAACCCTCTGAAATTATACCATCTGCATGGCTAATGTGATCAAAGGAAGAGAGATAATATTCAGATTTCTGAATGACTGAGATTACAGTAGCAGAATCCCCTTCCAATTGAATGTCTGTTAGGCCTAATTCCAAAGCAAACTATGTTGCCTTGAGAGTAGCATTTGCTTCAACACAGTCGATATCCTCCACGAAAGGAATATGGGATGACATGGAACCTATTACCTCTCATCCGTCGTCTCTAACAACTGCACTGATACCTGCCATCTTCTTGTCTTTAAATGGTATTAATATCTCTATCTGTATCATATTTCTTGTTTTTTGAGCAAATATCTAGAAATGGTTAAAAATAGAGTTCTAAAAGTAAACAACTTGATAATAATTGACTAGATAAGGTTTCAAGAGATAATCAAAGGGGGCCACCTTATACAACATAAGTATATATATTTTATCTAATTACGATTAGTGAACAAATTTTCAAAAACTTAGGGGTCATATTTATAGTTACCAAAATGGAAAGCAGAAGCGGAAAACGTTAGGGGAAACGGAAGTGAGAAACGTGGCCAAAAAATATAGAGAGAAACGGAAAGCGAGAAACGATTAGAAAACTTAATAGGAAACTTTTTCGAAACTCAAATGAGACTTTTAGAAAACGTAGTGGAGACCTTTGAGAAACTTAGAAAAGACCTTTAGGAAACATAGTGGAGACCTTTAGGGAACTTAATGAGAACTTATACAAATAATTTTATAGATACTTAGTTGGAACTTAAGAGAAAAAATATAAAAAAATTAATATTTCAAATTTCTGAAATGTTTCCCCTGCACTTCCGAAATGTTTTCCCAAATTTCAAAACAAGTTTCGTACTGATATCGGAAACGCGTTTCCTCCTCCAAAATAAGTTTCCGATAACTATGGCCATAGCACCCTATATGACGTTGAAAAATGAAAGAATAAGGAGGTAACATAAACAAAACTTAAGAAATGATATAAGCTCGCCACCCTTCGGAAATCCACCGAGAGATAAGAGCAAACAATAAAAACTCCTTCTTAGAAAGCCAAAGGCTAACTCTCAAATATAATCTGAAAATTCTCTATCGCATTACCCCTTGCAATAGCCTAATAAATACATAACTTATTTTGACAAACACACATGTATTTTGACATACATGCACACTTGATTGATGACAAAGAAAAACAATCAACTTTTGACTGCCATCATTCAAGGAGAAGACAAGAAAAACATGTAAAACACTTATAAGACTCTTGAAAAAACACACCTAACAAAAAGGAAAATCAAAAGAGGTGGGCTACAAAAAGTCTAGAGAATTGCTGAATTTTTGGATGTGTGCAGATAGCTCGACACCCTTCAGTAAATTAGCCATATCTCTCTCTACAAGATAGCAAATCATGCTCTGTTTTTTTTTTTTTTTTTTGTTGGAAAGTAGATTCATAGATCTTTCCATCTATATAAGATTTGCACAACTATTCACTTTTAGTAGATTCAAATTTTAATGCAAAGTCAGCTGAAAACAGGGTCTGCATAGTTGAAAAACAGGGTCTGCCTGGCAGCCCCTCTGTTTTGACAATTTGACTCATTGTTTTAAGCCAATTTTGACTGAGATCCTCCAGTATCATACGCTTCTGCTGCGTGTGAACTCATCTCTGAGTTCTCCTCACTTTCTTCATCATGATATGGTGACAAATCCGCCATATTGAAGGTGGCTGAAACGTCGTTGTCTCCTGATAGCTAAATCTTGTAAGTATTTTCACCAATTTTTTTGAAGCACTTTGAAAGAACCATCAGTCCTTGGTTTAAGCTTACCATGACGACCTCGTGGAAAGCGTTCTTTGCAAAGATGGATCCATACCAACTCTCCTTTTGAATGTTACAGGCTTACGGTGTTTATTGGTACTTCTTTGGTACTTTTGATTTTGCTTGAAGATTTGATCTCTTACTTGTTTATGCAACTTTTTGATTTGTTTGGCTCACTCTTCAACATCGCCACTGAAATTTTAAGTGGTAGCAAGTGGTGCCAAGTCCAAGGGACTTATAGGATTGAGCCCGTAGACAACTTCGAAGGGACTAGTACATTCTGGTGGTTTAACTCATGGACCGGTTGTATGCAAATTCAACTTGCGCTAGAGTAAGGTCCCATTAGCGAATGCTGCTGCGAACTAAACTTCTCAAAAGGTTTCCCAAACTCTGATTGACAGCTTCAGTTTGTCCATCCGTTTGCGGGTGATGAGAAGAGCTAAATTGACGAATGGTTCCAAGCTGACACCGAAGTGTGTACCAAAAATGACTCATAAATTTTGAATCATGATCAGAGGTCATTGTCTTTGGAATACCATGGAGCTTTACAATCTCTCAAAAATAGAGATTAGCAATATAAGAAGCATCCAAAGTCTTGTTACATGGAACAAAGTGTGCCATTTTGGAGAATCGATCAACGACAACCATAATAGAGTTTTTGTTCCTTTGAGTGCGAGGCAATCCCACCACAAAGTCTAAGCTCACATCCTTCCAAGGAGCCATGGGAACTGGCAATGAAGTATATCGTCCGGTATTTTGCCGGGTGATGTCACGATCCATTCTATGCCAATAGAAATTTTCTTGCACAAGAGAGAGTGTCTTATCCCTCCCAAAGTGGCCAACAAGTCCTCCTCCATGAGCTTCCTTGATAATAGCTTCCCTAAGAGAACCTTCTGGGATGCATAGTTGATTCTTCCTGAAAAGAAAACAATCTTGCAACAAAAAATGGTTAAAGGGACCTTTCAAACATCCCTCCCAAATTTTGGCAAAGTAAGGATCATTTTTGTACAACTCCTTTATGACTTCAAAACCTAAGACATCCACTTCAATTATAGACAATAAGGAATGTCTTTGACTCAAGGCGTCAGCTACTTGATTTTGTTTTCCAAATTTGTGCTTGATATGGAAAGTGTAAGCTTGTAAAAACTCAACCCATTTAGCATGCCGATTATTGAGCTTACGTTGGCCATTTATATACTTCAAAGCTTCATGATCCGAAAAGAGAATAAACTCTTTGGATATGATATAATGGCTCCAATGATCCAAAGCTCGAATAATAGCATAAAATTATTTATCATAGGTAGAGTATTTCTTTCGACTTCCATTTAACTTTTCACTAAAGAAAGCAATAGGCTTACCTTCTTGACTTAGCACAGCACCAATTCCCACATTGGAAGCATCACAATGTACCTTGAATGTGCCTCCTTTTAAGCATTCGGTGATAGGAGCGACAAGAGTGCTAGATCCTTTGATGAAATGACGATAAAATTAAGCAAGACCATGAAAACTTCTAATATCACAAACTGACCTTGGAATGGGCCAGCTGATAATTGCTTCCACTTTGCCAGGATCCACTTGAATGCCCTCACTGGATATGACATAGCCTAAGAACACAAGGCTATTTGTAAAAAAGTGGCCCTTCCTCAAGTTAGCATACAATTTCTGCTCCCTTAGTGTCTTGAATAGTTGTTGAAGATGCTCCAAGTGTTGTTCTTCGCCCTTGCTGTACACTAGAATATCATCAAAGTAAACAACAATAAACTTTCCAATAAAAGGTTTGAACACATAATTCATAAGGCGCATAAAAGTACTAGGAGCATTTAAACACATAATTCATAAGGCGCATAAAAGTACTAGGAGCATTAGATAACCCAAAAGGTATAATCATCCACTCATAAAGACCATCTCTTGTCTTGAAAGCGATTTTCCATTCATCATCGAGTCTCATTCAGATTTGATGATATCCACTTCATAGATCAATCTTAGAGAAGATAGAAGCACCATGGAGTTGGTCAAGAAGATCATCAAGGCATGGAATAGGAAAGCGGTATTTGATTATGATCTTATTCACCGCTCTACTATCAATACACATACCCGAAGAACCATATTTTTTTAGCACAAAAAGAGCAGGAACAGCGTATGGACTCATGCTTTCCCTTAATAGGCTTTAGTTCATGAGTTCTTCAATTTTCCTTTGCAACTCTTCATGCTCCTTTGGATTCATCCCATAAGCTGCCTTGTTTGGAAGGACGACTCTAGGAATGAAATCGATGCAATGTTGGATGTCTCTCACGGGGAGAAGGCCGGGTGGGATCTCTTCTGGAATAACATCAAGAAATTCTTTAAGAAGTGGTTGCATAATGGAAGGGACTTCCATATGCTCTTCGTTTCCTTCCATCACCATAAGAGCATAAGCCTCATTAGACTCTTCCAAAGATTTATCAAATTGGGATTTAGAGAGCAAATTACTTCCCTCCCCTTTTGACGGTTTAGGAGTGCTCACTAGCTTGGAACGACCTAAGATGACTTTCACTCCATCCTTCTCAAAACAGTAAGTGTTTTTATACCAATCATGAATAATCCTTCTATCATATTGCCAAGGATGACCAAGAAGCAAATGATAAGCATCCATGGGGACAACGTCACACCAAACTTCATCTTTATAGTTATTACCAATGAAAAAAGTAACTAGGCACCTTTTAGTTACTTTTACCTCATTTCCCTTGCAAAGCCACGAAATTTTGTACGAGTGTGGATGCTCCATTGTCTTGAGATGCAACTTCTCCACCATTGTTACGGCCACCATATTCTTGCGACTCCCTCCATCAATGATAACGTTACAAACTTTGCCATGGGAAGTACATCTTGTGTGGAAAATATCGTTGTGGAGCCTACTTTCTTGCTCTATATGGGCTGCATTTAGACTTATTCTAACAACTAGGCTCTCTCCTTGATCTCCATAAGTGATGTCTCCATTATCTTCTTGATTTCCATCGGTTGATGCATCATCTTTCTCGAACTCCTCTTCAATGTCCTCTTCCACAAAAGAGACTATCTTGCAGTTTTGACAATCGGAGGTGGTGTGGCCTAATCCTTGACACTTGAAATATCATCGATTGTTAGGATGGGAGGCGTTAGAACGGCTTGAACTCGCTGCTCCATCTTGCTTTGGTAATGACTTTGAAAGGGTTGCTTTGTGTGATGAAAAGGGCTTGGTAGTTGAGGCACTTCCTTTAGAAAAACCACGTGCTTCTTTGAGTTGTTTTTCCACCTTGATTGCGAGCTTAAAAACATCATTATAACTCCAATAAGGTTGTAGCTGAATAATATTAGCAATTTCAGACCAAAGTCCTCCAAGATAACATGTTATAGTTTGTTCCTCTGGTTCAAACACTTCACAACGCATCATAAGATGGTCAAATTCAGCTGTATATTCTTCCACGGACTGCTCCTTTTGTGTGAAATTATGGAACTCGAGGAAGGCATCTTGATTATAATTTTTCGGCAAGAATTTCTTCCTTAGCTCTTTTTTCATCTTGTCCCACGTGACAATACAAGACCTTCCTTCTTTAGCACACTGCTTCTTGAGGTTCTCCCACCAAATTGAAGCATGTTTTTTTAATTTCATAGCAACTAACTTCACATTTCGATCTTCCGCAACCCCTTGGTAATCAAAGACCCCTTCAACAGAGTGAAGCTAATCTATGAACTCCTCTGGATGCATTCTTCCTTCAAATTCTGGTATGTCAACTTTGACACCATAATCTCGTTGAAAATCATGGTTTCTTCAGACGCGACGTCTCAGAGAAGCCTCTTCACTTGACGCTTGATTAGGAGCGCTATGGAAGGGGTTAACCTCCTCCTCTTCATTAGGTGAGTCTTGCTCTGAATCATGGCGTGAATCACCACATTCCAAAGGCTCTTAGCATTGCAAACGCTGCTGGAGTTGCTGTAGTTGTCTCTGTAAATCTTCCACCTCAACATCTCATAAGTCTCATTCACGAACTGGGGCTTCTTCGACGTTAGGACCATGATGACGATGACCAGCCATCACGAACCAAATGCTCTAATGCCAAATCTGACGTCAGAAAATGAAAAAATAAGGAGGTAACACAAGCAAAACTCAAGAAATGATATAAGCTCGCCATCCTATGGAAATCCACCGAGGGATAAGAGCAAACAAGGAAAACTCCTTCTTCTTAGAAAGCCAAAGGCTAACTCTCAAACATAATCTGAAAATTCTCTATCTCATTACCTATTGCAATAGCCTAATAAATACATAACTTGTTTTGATAAACACTGATGTACTTTGACATACATGCACACTTGATTGAGAACAAAGAAAGACAATCAACTTTTGACTGCCATCATTCAAGGAGAAGATAAGAAAACCATGTAAAACAATTTTAAGACTCTTGACAAAACACACCTAACAACAAGGAAAATCAAAAGAGGTGGGCTGCAGAAAGTCTAGAGGATTGCTAAATTTTTGAGTGTGTACAGACAGTTTAGACACCCTTCAGTAAAATAGTCATATCTCTCTCCACAAGATAGCAAATCATGCTCTGTTTTTGTTTTTTTGTTGAAAAGTAGATTCATAGACCTTTCCATCCACATAAGATTTGCACACTGATTCACTTCCAGTAGATTCAAATTTTAATGTAAAGTCAGCTGAAAACAAGGTCTGCACAGCTGAAAAACAGGATCTACCTGGCAGCCCCTCTGTTTTGACAATTTGGCTCATTGTTTTAAGCCAATTTTGACTGAGATCCTCCGGTATCACTATAACCCTTTTCCTCAGTCCCTAAAAATAAAGACACATTTAAACATGGCAACCATAAGGATAGCCGAGTTCGATCTCACTCCATGACCTTGCACGAGTTTGAGGGAGTAGTCAATTGAAGATTAAGCATCCTATATAAAAAAACAAAAAAGCATAACATAGAAAAAAAAATTTTGAATTCATCATTCTATGTGATGTTTCTTGGGCTACCAAATACAAATTATAAAATTGGCACCCTTCTTTTTACTTTCAAACACAACAACTATTATGTGAAAAATCCTATGTGGGTTTTAAGAGTTCAAAACTATATTTTAGTTTTATTTACATTTTATTCTTTTGATTGGAAAATTAATAAGAGATATGAGCCACTATTGTAAAAGGCTTGAACTTTAAATATTGAGGGGCAACTGTGTGTCAGTTGACCATACAAGTAGTTTTTGAGGTCAAAATTATAGTTACCAAAATGGAAAGAGGAAGTGGGAAACGTTAAGGGTAATGGTAGTGAGAAACATGGCCAAAAAATATAGAGAGAAATGAAAAGCGGGAAATAATTAAAAAACTTAATAAGAAACTTTTTCGAAACTCAAATCAGACCATTAAGAAACTTAGTGGAGACTTTTGAGAAATGTAGTGGAGACTTTTAAGAAACTTAGTGGAAACCTACATCAATAGTTTCATAGATACTTAGTTAGAACTTAAGGGAAAAAATGTATAAAAATTAATATTTTAAGTTTCCTAACTGTTTCCCAAATGTTTTCCTTAAGTTTTCCATGAGTTTTCGCTAAGTATCCTAAGAGTTTTCAAAATGTTTTTCAAAATTTCCGAAACATTTCCCCTATGTTTTCTAAACATTTCTCTAAATTTTCAAAACGAGCTTCGTACCGGTATAGGAAATGTCCAAAATGAGTGTCTCGGTAACTATGGTCAAAACCCATTGAATGTTTCCTTGCAATTTGTTTTTTTTTATTATTTTGGTATGAATTCTTACACTAAAAACAAATATTAAGGTAACGTATGCAAAGCCCATTCAAAGTAGTTCTTCAAAATATGAATCCGAGATGCACCAAAGTTTAATATTCAGGAAATTTTAAATTTGAAAAACTTTAAAAGCTTTGTTTAAAATTTCAACAATAGTCGTTGGTCCATTTGTAGACCTACTGGCTAACGGTGGGTTTGTATTGCCAGGCTGTATATATTCAGACACTTCACTGGTTTGGGACCCCAACTTTTTGATGAAAATCTGGCCCTCCCAAATTCACCTTCTTTGGATTTATCCTTTGACAGAAATATCAAAATAAATAAAGAAAAACACAACACAAGAATTTACGTAGAAAACTTTCAAAACAGGAGAAAAATCACCAGCTCTAGAGAAAAATATACTATATAAAAAATTGTTACAATCACACAAAATTTTCTCTTCACCCCAAAGACACCCACTAAGCTTTTCCACTAACTATACTTTAACTTTTACCTCTTCAAGAGGAATTTTACTAAAGTCAAAAGTTAATAGTTAAGCTATTGACTGATACACTTAACTAAGGAGATATAACCCTCCTTATATAAGCCTTGAGCCTTACCCCCCTTAGCATTCTCAACCGATGTGGGATTGTCAAAGGAAGAAAAACCCAACAAATCTCTACCTTTGTAGTTTTGGCTGATCCCATACCCACGCTCTACCTTAATGAAGATCGTCATAACTTCTGCTATCAGACTCCACCATAAAAGTTTATGCATTCAAAATAAACCAGTTCCAAGCATTTCACTTCAGCCCATGTCTAAAAATAAGCTTACTGAAAAACTATGGTGCAACTCCCACATTTGGCTTTCCTAGAAGTCATCAGCCATCTGTAAACACCCCATTTTTGACCGCTCGGCAGTTTACGCTCCGTCCAAACTTGTACTCAAGTCAATATGGACGTATTCCAATCGAAATAAACTCTCTAAGTCTAATCCTGTCTATCCTTTGCTTCGCGGGCCCACCAGACCCAAATAGAGGTAAAATGACCAAAATGCCCTTAGGGGGGCATTGTCCTTTCCAATTCCAATCCCTCTCTCGAGACAGTTGATTCCTCGAGACAGTAAATCTATTCCAAATCAGGCATGTCTTTCCAAAGATGGTAAGTCCCCTATTCAATTCCAAATCAGGCACGTCTTTCCGAAGACGAGAAGACCCCTTTTCAATTCTAATCCCTCTCTCGAAACAGTTGATTCCTCCGGACGGTAAATCTACTCCAATCAGGCGCATCTTTCCGAAGATGATAAGACTTCTTTCTAATTCCAATCCCTCTCTCGAGACAGTTGATTCCTTGAGACGGCAATCCAGCACGTTATCCGAAAAAAATATCTTCGGAACGGTAAGTCCCTTTAAACCTCTCGATCGGGACAAGACCCTAAGTCCCCTAGACGGTAGAACGGTCCACCTTTGGCGCCTGCTAGCCCCCCAATGCAGCAATGTTCGTTTAGGCACGCCTTCCGAGAAAATTGACTTATCATGCACTAAGTCCCTTTAGCAGCTTTCCAAGATCAAACAGTCTTGAGAATGATTGCGAACTGTCAGAGTAGCGGAAATACTCACAAACATAACAACCGTTAGAGTAGCGGAAATACTCACAAGCAGGTCGATATAGGGAATTGTCAACAAACCCCCGTACCACGTGACCGTTGTCAAAGTGGCGGAAACACTCAAAACCCAAGTGAACACCGGTGCCTGCTAGCCCACTTCGGTGAAAAAAGACCAAACTGTCCCTTGGGCCTTTTTTGACACGTTTCTCGAGAACACACCTGAGTCCTCAGAACGGTAAGTCCAACCGTCTAAGATTGTCTTAAAAGTAGTCCGGCATGATTAGGTGCCTTCTATTCAGTTTCGGGCCAATTCCGAGACTTTCCAGTCAAGATGACCATTTTGCCCCAAGGTATCCGAACGCCCCGGGAACCACACCGGCTCTGGGTATCAAACCGGTAATCTCCTGAGTTTGCTTTTTATAGTATTCTCAACCTTCCTTTACTTTTTCGGATCATTTCGAGTCAGTTCCAGTAAACCTGGTGTAAAATGACCGTTTTACCCCTAGTGGGTAGGTCACCTTTTTCTGACCACACCGGCTCTGGGTATCAAACCGGCAACCTTTGGGAACATTCTGAATAATGTTTTCAAATCTCGAGTCTTCTTCCGGGACAATCCGAGTCCGTCCCGGCAGCTTCTTGGCCTGACTGACCGTTTTGCCCCTAATAGTCCGGTCAACCCCTCCAACACATCCTATCCTCATTTTTCAATACAAATATCTCTGGGACACTGTTTTAAGTGTTCCTGCCCTTTTCCAGCCTTCTTGGCCAATCCCAGTCATTTAAATCATTCCCGGACTTTTCGGAGTCACTCCTAGTGAAGCCAGGCTAAAAATTGCATGGTAGTCACTAGTACAGGCATCCAAATCTGTCAAAGATACATTGCTTGCCGACTTAAGAAACTTTCCTAATTGACTGGTGCCACTAGTAGTGGCGCCAAGCCAAGAAATGGCCTGACGCCACTTCAACAAGCTCCAGGTCTGTCCCATCTCTATAAATACAGAGTCTCCTCCAGCGTGAAAAGGGTCCATAAACTCAATCTAAAATCCTATATTTCGATACATAGAGCTCGTACAGTCCTAAAACCCTAGCTTTTCTAGGTTTTCCAAACCCTAGCCACCATACACCAAACCTTAGCCTCCTATACACTCATACACACTCCTATACGCTCATACACTAGCTTCCAAGCCTCCTTTGAAGACTTGAAGTGCTGCAAACCGAAGCCTTGAAGATTGAAGACAAACTCTTGAAGATTGAAGACGAAGATCAAGACGAAAACCGAAGAAGGGCAAGGCTCGCAAACCCAAGTAAAATAAACAAGACAAGGTAGGCTTTCGTTTTACGTTTCTACACTTTCCCCCTCTCTCTTCTCTCTCCTAACCCACTTGGGTTTTCTCTATTTTAATCCCCCATCTTCTCCCCCCCCCCCCTTTCTTTACATGCTTGAAACAAGGAGATTCTTGGGCCATATGTAGGATTAGGCTATTGGAGAGTCACCGTGTCGGGGGCTTTCTTTTAATCTAACCAAAAACCACGTGGGTTTGGCCCCCTTGATTATGTGTTGAAGCCTTAACCTTGTATGTTCACAACCCCAAATTTGCAAAATCATGATCTTACATCTCTGCAAAATCGTTTTCAAAACTTGCATTAATATTGTTTTCAAAATTGCAATAAAATCTCCTTTTTCAAAACTTGTTTTCAAAATCATAATCCTAAGGTGGCTCTAGCCTTTTCATGGCTATAGTCATTTTAGGAGAGTGTTACATTTAAAGTGACCAATATGGTCCATATTCTCAACTCCTTGTTATTTTCAAAACCACTTTCTTAAAGTGTTTCTAGCCCTCTTGTGGTTAGAATCGTTTTAAGAAAGTGAGATATTTTTATATATGTATATATATTTTCTAAAAACTTTCTTTTAAAATCTCTCTTCCTAAAAATCTCTTTTTCAACATGCTTTCCATAAACTCTCTTTAAATTCCTTTCCAAATTTGTTTTCTAAAAACTCCCTCCAAAAATTTATTTTTCAAAACTCCCTTTTTAAACTCTTTTCCCAAATACTCTCCTCAAAATTTACTTTCTAAAAATGATTCCTAAATCTCTTTCCTAAAAAACTCTTTCCAACAATCTCCTTCCAAAAAACTCTCTTTTCAAAACTCACCTTCTAGAAACTCCTCTCTAGGATTTCTTTTCCAAAAATCTTCCTTTCCAAAAAACTCACTTTTCAAAAAATCTTTTTTCTTGGTGCCCAAGTCAAGCCCTATAACTCACGATTAGGAAACCTTAGTTTTCTTTCCAAAAACATGATTTTCAAATTTACCTTAAAACCTAGGTTTCCAAAATCTCTCTTTTTACATTAAAACTATACATATTTCTAAAACCTATTTTCTACGTCAAAACAATAGTCTTCCGAATCTAGGATTTTTAAAACCTCCCTTTCCAAATCCTTGTCAAATCTAATTCTCCCGTTTAGAAAACTAGATCCAATCCTCCGTTTTTGAAAACAAAATCAAAACATCTCTTTTTTTTAAACAAAATCCAATCCCTTGTTTTAGGAAATAGGAATCTCAATCCTTCCTAGTCTAAACCTTTCCTAATTCATTCCTTCCTAATCTAGTACTTTCCTAAATCTTAAGTTTCCAAAACTTGAACATAAAAATCTTTCCTAAATTTTAAAATTCAACTTCCAAATCTTTCCTAATTCAACCCTTTCCTAATTCTACTCTTTTCCAGATCTTAACTTTTCAAATCTAAGCTTTCAAATCTTTCTTAAACTCAAACATTTCCTAATCTCAAGGTTTTCTAAAACTTAAACTCTAAAACTTTCTAAATCCTAAACTTTCTGAATTTCAAATCTTTCTTAATTCAAAACTTTCTTAAGTTAAAACTTTCTAAACCCAATTCTTTCTAAAATCCTAACTTTCTAAATTTCAAAATCTTTCCAAATCCGAAGCTTTTTAAATTCAAAACTTTCTTAAGTTAAATTTTTCTAAACTTTCAAACTTTCTAAATTCTAAACTTTCCTAAAACATCAAATCTTTCCAAATCTAAAAACTTTCTAAACTCTAAACTTTCTTATTTTCAAAACTTCCTTATTTTCAAAACCTTTCCTATTTCAAAACCTTTCTTAAATGAGACTTTCTTAATTCAAAACTTTCCTAAGTTGAAACTTTCCTAAGTCAAAGCTTTCCTAATTTGAAACCTTTCCTAAATCAAAACTTTCCTAAAATGAAACTTTCTTAAACCAAAGCTTTCCTAAAATGACACTTTCTTAAACGAAACTTTCCTAATTCGAACATTTTCTAAATCCCATCTTTCCAAATCTTCCAAGTCCAACATTTGAGTCAAATCTTTCTAAACGTCTAGTCTTTCCTAAATCTCATCTTTCCTAAGTCTAGGTTTCCTAAACCAAAATCTTTCCAAAACAATTCCAATTTCCCAATATTCTATTCTAAGTTCAAATCAAATCCTCTTTCCAATCAAAATCTCTTTTTCAAATCATACCTTCTATTTTCAATCGGACTCTTATCTGAACTACGACTGACCTGATTCCTCCAAAAGGATACGTAGGCAACTCTCATGGGTGCGGCCTCAATCTTTTTCAAATCTCAAATGCCACAACATTTTTCAAGTTTCTAATTCCATAACATGTTTCAAATTTCTATTTCTACAACTTCTTTCCAATCTCCAATCCTACAATTTTCTTCAAGTTTCCAATTCTATGATCTATTTCTATTCTCAATCTTCAATTTCATTTTCCAAAACCTTCTTTCCACATTCAAGCTTCTATCTCTTTCTTTTCAAATCAAATCAAATTCTTTTCAAATCTGTTTTCTAAATCAAGTCTCTTTTCTTGCACTTGCATATCATGCATCATGTTAGTTTCTTTTTAAAACATTGTTTTTCAAAGTGGATAGGATTGGTGGTTTGTTAGTGGAAGGTTCTCGTAGATGAATCTAGGGTAAATAGACATGTAGGTACCGCAAGGGCGGGGTACAATGATAGCTTAATGCGTCTTCCCTACACGTAACCAACCTTCGAACCTAGATCACTGATTTCAAAAACCAAAAACAGAGTTATTTTTCAAAAAAGACTAAATGTTTTTTAAAGGTTACCAAACAACCTGTTTTCCTAAAAACCCTCTCTTGATGTGGTATTTTCAAAAACCTTTTCCAAAAACCCTGAGTGTAGTTTTCAGATTATGCTAAGTTTTTAGGTGACCTAACTCATCTTAATCAAGTTAGGTGGCAACTCCAAACTTTTTTCAAAAGCCCTTTATTCAAACATATTTTCAATTCAAAGCTAGTCGCACCCATTCTTCCAGGAGGGTGAGTCCTAACGAGAGAGTATAGTGTTTTTTCCGCTTGTGTATGTATTCATCGAGTGTAAAAAATCTGGGCGCGACAGCTGGCGACTCCACTGGGGACACTTAGAGGGTTAGGCCGTAGTCATTTCTCTTTACCCTTCACCCATGTAGAGTCTTTAATTAACTTGTTCAATCCTATTCACTTTAAATTTTCAATACCAAATTTTCAAAATTGTTTTAAAAAAACATGCATTTATTCATATTATCTTGTATTATGTTTGCCATCCATATACTAACTCTTGAATCTTTGTTTTGTAGGTGCACTTATTGTTTAAATTTTATTAACTGCCATGCATGAATGTGATGAACAGGATGAATGGGAGTTGTTAGGCTCTTTCCTCCGTTTTCAAAAATTACACACATACTGTACTGCACTTGCATTTTGCATACTTGCATTATTACCCTGATATGTCCTTTCTAGTTAGAAAGGGGGAACGGTATATTGGTTGTGGGCAAGATGCTATGTCAATTTCTTGCCTACGGCCTCTTGATGGTTCCCCTGCTCGGATCACCAACCGATCATGGCACCACCTCGGAGAGTGGGCCTAGGTTTGAAGATCCGGGGACCGAGCCTTTTTAGGACGCATTAGTCGACCCTCAACCTCATGCTCATATAGACACCATGCATAGCCGAACCTCTGCTGGATTTAAGACATGCGCACTGTTTTCCAAAACCATGGAGGAAAGGGCAACTGCTCTTACTTTCATTTATACCTGTCTATTCCTGCTGTTATACTGACTGTATTCATGCTGTTGTAATGATTGCCTAACTGCTCATGCATGCACGTTTACCTTGCTCCTGCAATTTCTTTCCTTATACTCTTTGCATATCCATGTTCATGCATTCAATATCCGATGCCAAGACAAGAGTTTCAAGTAACTCAAGTCACTGCATTTTCATGCATATGATCAACCCACTGAGAGTGACAACAAGTTCACTCTCCATTGCATTAAACCTACCTAAACCCTAAGGGTTCCCATGTAACCCTAAGGACTCATGGCATGCACCTCAATTCATTCCATAAGAGGGGCCCCAATCCCTCTATGCTTACGGAGATAGGATTGTCAAGAAGACAAAGGGCAATCGATCCACAAGGTCTCTCAACAACCTCCTCGACATCAAATCCAACGAAGGCGAATCCGAAGACTCAAGAGTAGTTTAGGTTTTCCCTTTGTAAAACTAGATAGGTGGAAGTCCAAAGGAAAGTGTTCCCCCTTCCCCTTGTTGAAATGTATTTTAATTCTTTTGTATCTTAAACCCAAAATTCAATGTATTATTTTTTTTTTACTTTTGCGAATGAATGCATGGATAGCTGAAGGTTCCCACTTGACGGTAAGGTATCTGCATACAAGGGTAAAGCCCCTATCTCTAAAAGTGAGCCAATTCATCATGTCTAGTTTCCCTCCTAAAGAAGGGCACCATAGAGCATGCATTGCATAAAGACTTGTCAAGATAAAACACTGACTCTTTTCCTTTGTTGGTTTCAGATACCTTCCCTCGTTCCCCCGTCTTACAAGCCAAAAGCTAAGAAACGCTCATGGAATTGCTTACTCTTGATACCTTAACTCTATTATTAGCAGAGGCAAGAGGATTCAAACATAAGATGACCGAAATGGAAGGCATACTTTGCTCACTCTTATCCCACACAACCCATGAGCAAGCAAAGTCCTCGCAGGCCCAAACCCATGATGGACAAAAAAGGTTGAAGAAGGAAGACCATGACTATGCCTCCACCATTGCTTACCAACAGCTTCCCCATGCTGAGGGTTTTGCTCGGATGCCTTCCAAACCAACCTCTAACCAAACCTATGGATTATATCATCTCTCCTATGGATACCAACCCAACGCATTTGGCCATGTCACTGAAAATTATCCCATTTTGGAACATAACACCCGAAGCTCTGTCAATTCCCGAACCATCAACCCGGTTATGACCTCATCGAAGCTTGGTTTTCAATCATCAAAAACATCTGCAACACCTCCTTGGCCTAGGCGAACAAGTGGGAAAAAGTGGGCATTTACTAAACTGCGTGTTCATAGACCATGGCCTATTTTGGTCTCTTAGCGGCCGGATATCTGAAGCCTATACCTGCCCGACCCCACCCCAGTCCTCTGGCTCATTACTTTAAATCTACAGCGAATTGTAAGTATCATTCGAGCAGCCAGGGACATGACAAAGAAGATTGTTTGACCCTCAAGCATAAGATTCAAGACCTGATAGATAATAAGATCATCGGCTTACGACCAGCGAATCCTCCTCCGAATGCCACTACGAACTCGGCAACCGATCCCACTGTCAATGTCATTACAAAGTTTGGTAATAACAAGGTTTGTTTTGCTGCATGCCAAGAGATATATTACAAGGATGGGGAGGAAATGGAATGCGAAGATGCCTGGTCACAATATAACCCCGATGAAATGCCGACCCCCGAAGACAAACTCGCATATGAATCTGTGAAGAAAATTGACCAGGAGCTGTCCAAACTCAGCAATAAGAATCCCCCATTATGTACACCTGAGGAACACCGAGCCCTGGTTGGATGCCAGAGCAAAAAACCCTGGGCTCGACCTATTAAGCCGGACGAAAATGAGTTGCCCGAGTGGTCTGTTAGAGAAACTACGGAGCAAACAAATGAAGGCAAGACGGTCAAGAAAGTTGACGATTACATCATCACCGCCAACTCACTTGGAACTTCGAGAGAAGCATCTACCTGTCCTGCCTTGGCTGAAAATCTTATTCGTGGATGGAATGTAGATAAGGGCATTGTCCTAAAGCCTCACTGAAACAGGAATCCCTTCAAAAGCGCACAAAAAAGGGGTGTTTTCACCCACTTTCTTTCTATCCCTTTGACTTTCTGTCTTTAAATTGATGTTTACATTCTGTTTTTGCTTAGAAACTCTATGCTTTCCATAAAAATGATTATAGTAGTCAAATAATGGTCTTTTATTTCATTGTTGTTGTCTTATCTTCTCTTGTGACTGATAACTACTTCCTCCGCAAGGGGCATGGTGTATCTTATGGAATGATCCGGCTTGAAGGAATGATAGCATGAGTTAACCACTCACCAAATGATCAGCTTTCCAAAGAGAGAGAGGATAAGAATGAGTGAGGATACTACCCAAAGGCAACACTTACAAGATACTGAAGCTAAGCGATGTGTGGTCAATCTATCAAAATGAAGAGGGGCCATCTTTCACTTCCTCACATATAAATAAAAGACTAAATAAATAAACAAATGTGCTCATATTCCCTTTGTTTAACCCCTAGTGCCTCGCGAAAATTCTCTTTGCCAACCCTGATCCACCAATTGTCCTCCCCACACTGGGACAGACAATAGTTGAGAACTCTAAGAGTGGTGTCCACCTTTATCATGCTAGGATAGTGTTGAAAGCTTTATAGATCAAGCAATCTAAATCAAAGTGAAGAGAGGCCCTCATTTTATTTCTCATACAGTCAAAAGCAACCCCTTGCCAAACCCGTTGAATAACCTATCTTTTCGTAACAAAACCCCAACCTAGGGATCACCGCCCACATTGGGTAGATTGAACTTCCAAGGAAAAGGCCTAAGGAAAAAGGGTCAAAGAATTGTTTCGTTTTATAAAAGAAAGAAAAGAAATAGACAGAAAAAGCAAAGGAAAAGAGTTGCCAAGGGGCAAAAGGCCGAAAAAAAAAATCTATCTAAGGAAAGGCCTGAGGAAAACCGTGATTATGTCATCTTTAAAGCAAGACCGAAAGAGAAAGAAGACATGTTTATACCAAAAAATAGCGAGATTGAAACAAAAGGGTCATTTTTGCCCCTAAAAAGTGTGTAGCAAGAGCAGGAAGGAAGTTTAAAGGTGATCCTAGGTTATAAAGAAACCCCAGTCGAAACAATAGGTTCGAATCTTTATCCTTTCTTGCAAAACCCCAAAACCATGGCCTACATTACAACCTAATTAAAGTCCACTCTGATTAAAAATGGATTGCTTGATCTAAATGAGCTAGACACACTGCCAAAGCTAAAAAAAAAAAAAAAAGGGATGCTAACCTTATTGAAAAATAGTCAAGGATAGTATGGATCTAAACCCTGTTGAAAACAACATTGAATTTAAGCCTACGTATCCCATCGTTTTGAAGAACCCATAACCCAGCCTACATTACGGTCCTAAACAAAGTCTCCTCGAATTGAAAGGACTGGCCACTTATCGCTCTGCTAAAGGTTAGGTAAGCTATTGCTAAAACCCTGAGAGTCGAGAGTTTCAGCCCAATAATCATATACACTAACCCCGAGGCAGAGAGTCGGAGGCGATCAAAAGGTTGAGAAGGGTTTGAAGTGCTATTATCCATTCAAGGTAGGGTTGAGCCAGAGGAGAGGCTAGACCCTCGAAAAGGAAGAAGTTACCATTCCAAAGACTACAAGTTTAAACAGCACCCCATGTCATTCTGTTAATGTATTTCTAATATGTGCATGTGTTTGGAAAAAAAAAAAAATCAAATCAGCATGAGCTTTGCACACATAGGATATAACTCCATAAAAAAAAAAAAGATATATAACATCATCATCCATCACATGCATTAGATCATATACCTAGCTGAAAAAAAAATCAATCATAAATGTCTCCGTCTATCCATACGTCTAAATACGATAAATATCCATTTTTGTACAAAACTATCAAAATAAAACTGTCTAACACAAATACATCTCAGGAATAGGGGCAAAAGAGGATCGGAGTCTCCACAAGGGGCATCTGTCACAGGTCAAAATCAATATCATCTGGATCGAAATCCCCAAAACCCGGCATCGGAGGAGGCAGATAACTACTCGAGACACCGCCATCCTGCAGGGAAGATAGAACCAAAATCAGCCGCATGAAAGAAGAACTAAGCAACAGTAGAGCAAAAGGAGGGGAGAAAAGACGACATACCCCCCTACCGCCTAACTGAGATAACCGAGCTGTCAGAGAAGCTACCTCGGCCTGGTACTAATCACTGAAAAAAGCAGCCCTCGACAAGAACAACGGGACCAAGTACCAGACTGTCTCATAATGAACTAATCCAACGAAAGGCCGCCAAGTCACATCCCTCGCCTCAATCAGCTCCAGGTTAGCCTGGAGCGTCACAAAATCAGTAATCTCCGATCACTGGGCTACCCGGTCACGACCCCACCTCAAAGCACGAGGATAGAGGTCATCCTCAACAACTGCAGGGCGACGAACAGGAAGGTACTCATAGCTCCACCAAACGAGAAAGGGCCAGAAACTAGTCATGCTACCCCAACGGGAAGAAGTCCGGACCCACATCAATCGGAGGAAGCAGCCAAAAGAGAAGGACCCCCAATCCAACTCAGACAGAGCCGCAAGATTAGCTACTATACTCACCAACCGGAAAGGCACAAGCGACTTATTGTTGTTGCAGAAGCAGCTAAAGATGATGTACAAAACAAGTCGTTGTCTCATAATGTCCTGCCTGGCGGGCGTTGGCTTAGTAGCAAAGGTATGGTCATTCTGACAGATCCAAGAGACTGGGAAGGTAGAACGCTCAGGAGGAGGCAAGTCCAACAGAAGGCAGGCCTCGTCTTTACTGACTGACTGTAGAATGATTCGCCGGCCAACGAAGGAAAGCCTGATAATGATCGCCCAATCCAAGGGAGTGGGACTTAGCTCGAAGCTGACAAAATGGAAGGTCTCAGTCTCTCCAAACCACCGCTCAACCAACGCCAGTACTAAATATCAGTTCAGGCGATTAGCCTGTAATCCCATGAAGCCGCCGAATCCAATCTCCACAAAGAAGGCACGATATGATGGGGCAGCCCGCTGCATAGTCACAAAGACCTGATGAACAGCCCCTTGAAAAGATGTATGTACCCGCGGAGGGGGCAAATGTTGTCTAGAGTACACGCTAAGGTGATAAGCTAAATCCCCAAGTAGGGGAATATCCAGTACCTGCAGATCTCCCAAGTCAGCATCCGTCTGCCTATGCCTGGAGGAAGCTCTCCCATAGCCCGTGACCTGGTCGCCTAGACCCGGTACCTCCTCCTCTGCGCCAATCTCCTCTACAAAAGCTTGCTCAACTGGAGGAAAAGGGTCGACAGGTGGTCTACTCCCCTGCCCACTCTAACTGGAGGAGGACCGTCTGGTAGATCGTCGACTACCTCTAGATCGACTAGAACTGCCAGTAGAATCTGTCCGAACCGCCTTCCCCGAGCGGCGTCTCCTCTCAGAACCGTCATCACTTGTGTCTGCCATCTTGAAAAGGTAAGACAAGGTGAGAGATGTTAACATAGCATACATGTAGTTCAAATAATAATAAAATAAAATAAACAACTAGCACAACAAAATAATAAAAAAGTTTCAAATGACAAGCCAAAACGAAATTTCTACACATCTTGATTTTTCAACTTCAAATCATATCTCAAGGGTTTTCTGTCTTTTTCCTTCAAAAAGATTTTATTCCTAAAACATTTTCTAACTCTTTCCCTAACTTCTAAAAATTTCGACAGAGTTCCGTTTAAAAATGGCCACTACAACACCTATGACATCAACACAAAACACAAAACGTGCACTTTCCAACATTACAATCACATAACATCAGCACCTGTGCACACTTGTCAATTTTTCAAAATTTTCAAAACACATGTTTTATTTTTCCAATAAATCAAGGGCTTTCAAAAGTCTCCTAAAATTTTTCAAAATTATTTCAAATATTGTCCAAAATATCCCAACATTTTTCAAAATTTTAAACTCTAAAAATTTCATTAATTTCTTGAGTTTTCTTAATTTTCCTAATTTTCTAAGTATTTTTTCATTTTTCAAAAAATCAAAAATACAAAGTTTTCAAAAAATCACGAAACATCATACGGTTACTAAACACATTTTTCTAACACACATTGCACAAAAATCTAGCCAAAAGACTCAATGTCCAAGCTTGTAGGAACAAATCTCCAATTCCTGTAGAAAACCCTCTTCACATAATTACGTAAAATCACTCAAATTCAATCAAACAAGCACCAAAATGCAAAAATAATATCACCATAACTTTCAAAACATATCAAAACATCAAATTCCACTATTCACATGATTCAAACGAAGTGCTACACATCAAAATCAACAAAGATTTGAAAACTCACTTTTTGGAATTCTCCGACAAAATCTTCTCTTCCGGCGACTTTTCTGGCGACGTGGTCTCCTTCCGGCAATCACCCATGATGCCTAAAAGGTGCCCCTTCAAGGTTCAAGTCGATTTCCACTCCAAAACTCTCGGTTCTCCACAAACTCTCCAAAATATTGCAAATGTTCGAACCAGAATTTTTCTGGCTTTAACTCCAAGCCTGGCGCCACTAGCAAAGGCGCTAAGCATTTTCTGCCAAAGGAGCCAATGCTAGTGGCGCTAGTTGCAAAATCTGGGCAGCTTTGCCTTCTTTCCCACCAAATCTCATTTTCGAAGGCCTTTTTGGCCCGATATCCATTTTTGACCCCCGTTGTCGAAAAAATTTCAATATCCGTCCCTCCGACTGCCTCGCAATCAACATGTGACTCTTACTTTATCGTTTTTTGTCTTTGACAAGCAAAGACAGAAAAACAGGGGCAGCTGTAAGCACCCTATTTTTGACTACTCGGCAATCTACGCTCTATCCAGACTTGTACTCAAGTCAATATGTACGTATTCCAATTGAAATCAACTCTCGAAGTCTAATCCCGTCTATCCATTGCTTCGCAAGCCCACTAGGCCCAAATAGAGGCAAAATGACCAAAATGCCCTTAGGGGGGCATTGTCCTTTCCAATTCCAATTCCAATCCCTCTCTCGAGACAATTGATTCCTCGAGACGGTAAATCTATTCCAAATCAGGCACGTCTTTCCGAAGACGATAAGTCCCCTTTTCAATTCCAAATCAGGCACGTCTTTTCGAAGACTAGAAAACCCCTTTCCAATTTCAATCCCTCTCTCGAGACAGTTGATTCCTCGAGATGGTAAATCTACTCCAATCAGGCGCGTCTTTCCGAAGACGATAAAACCCCTTTCCAATTCCAATCCCTCTCTCGAGACAGTTGATTCCTCGAGACGGCAATCCGGCACGTTGTCCGAAGAAAATCTCTTCAGAACGGTAAGTCCCTTTAAACCTATCGACTGGGACAAGACCCCAAGTCCCCTAGATGGTAGAATGGTCCACCTTTGGTGCCTGCTAGCCCGCCAATGTAGAAATGTCCATTTAGGCACGCCTTCCGAGAAAGTTGACTTATCAGGCACTAAGTCCCTTTAGCAGCTCCCCCGAGATCAGGCAGTCTCGAGAATGATCGCGAACCGTCAAAGTAGCGAAAATACTCACAAACATCACGACCGTTAAAGTAGTGGAAATACTCACAAGCAAGTCGATATAGGGAATTGCCAACAAACCCCCGCCGTCAGAGTGGTGGAAACAGTCAAAACCCAGGTCAACACCGGTGCTTGCTAGACCACTTCGGTAAAAAAAGACCAAACTGCCCCTTGGCCCTTTTTCGACACGTCTCTCGAGAACACACCTGAGTCCTCAGAACGGTAAGTCCAACCGTCTAAGATTGTCTTAAAAGCAGTTCAGCATGATTAGGTGCCTTCTAGTTAGTTTCGGGCCAATTCCGAGACTTTTCGGTCAAGATGACCATTTTACCCCTAGGCATCGGAACGCCCCGGGAACCACACCGACTCTGGGTATCAAACCGGTAGTCTCCTGAGTTTGCTTTATATAGTATTCTCAACCTTCCTTTACCTTTCTGAATCATTCTGAGTTAGTTCTGGTAAACCCGGTGCAAAATGACCGTTTTACCCCTGGTGGGCCGGTCACCTTTTTCCGACCACACCGGCTCTAGGTATCCAACCGGAAACCTTTGGGAACATTCTGAATAATGTTTTCAAATCTCGAGTCTTCTTCTGGGATAGTCCGAGTCCGTCCCGGTAGCTTCTTGGCCCGACTGACCATTTTGCCCCCAATGGTCCAGTCAACCCCTCCGACACATCCTATCCTCATTTTTCAAGACAAATATCTCCGGGACACTGTTTTAAGTGTTCCTGCCCTTTTCTAGCCTTCCGGACCAATCCCGGTCCCTTAAATCATTCCCGGACTTTTCGGAGTCACTCCTAGTGAAGCCAGACTAAAAATTGCATGGTAGTCACTAGTACAGGTGCCCAAATCTGTCAAAGATATGTTGCTTGATGATTTAACAAACTTTTCTAACTAACTGGCGCCACTACAAGCTAAGAAATGGCCTGGCGCCACTCCTAATAGCGCCAAGTGGAATTTTAGCTTAGCGCCACTGCAACAGGCGCCAGGTCTATCCCATCTCTATAAATACAGAGCCTCCTCCAGCGTGAAAAGGGTCCATAAACTCAATCTAAAAATCCTATATTTTGATACATAGAGCTCGTACACTCCCAAAACCCTAGCTTTTCTAGGTTTTCCAAACCCTAGCCACCATACACCAAACCCTAGCCTCCTATACACTCATACACACTCCTATACACTCATACACTAGCCTCTAAGCCTCCTTTGAAGACTTGAAGTGCTGCAAACCGAAGCCTTGAAGATTGAAGAAAAACTCTTGAAGATTGAAGACAAAGATCAAGACGAAGACCGAAGAAAGGTAAGGCGCGCAAAGCCAAATAAAATAAACAAGACAAAGTAGGCTTTTGTTTTACGTTTCTGCACTTCCCCCCTCTCTCTTCTCTCTCCTAACCCACTTGGATTTTCTCTATTTTAATCCCCCATCTTCTTCCCCCCCTTTCTTTGCATGCTTGAAATAAGGGGATTCCCTGTCCATGTGTAAGATTAGGCTATTGGAGAGTCACCATGTTAGGGGCTTTCTTTTAGTCTAACCGGAGATCACGTGGGTTCGGCCCCCTTGATTATGTCGTGAAGCCTTAACCTTGTATGTTCACGACCCCAAATTTGCATTGTGCATATCATGATCTTACATCTCTCCAAAATCGTTTTCAAACTCGTTTTTCAAACTTGCATTAACATTGTCTTCAAAATTCCATCAAAATCTCCTTTTTCAAAAACTTGTTTTCAAAATCACAATCCTAAGGTGACTCTAGCATTTCCATGGCTATAGTCGCTTTAGGAAAGTGTTACATTTAAAGTGACCAATATGGTTCATATTCTCAACTCCTTGTTATTTTCAAAACCACTTTCTTAAAGTGTTTCTAGCCTCTTGTAATTAGAATCGTTTTAAGAAAGTGAGACATTTTTATACATGTATATATATTTTCTAAAAACTTTCTTTTCAAATCTCTCTTCCTAAAAATCTCTTTTCCAACATGTTTTCCATAAACTCTCTTTAAATTCCTTTTCCAATTTGTTTTCTAAAAACTCCCTCCAAAAATTTATTTTTCAAAACTCCCTTTTTAAACTCCTTTCCCAAATACTTTCCTCAAAATTTACTTTCTAAAAACGCTTCCTAAATCTCTTTCCTAAAAAACTTTTTCCAACAATCGCCTTCCAAAATACTTTTCAAAAAAACTCTCTTTTCAAAACTCACCTTCTAGAAACTTCTCTCTAGGATTTTTTTTCCAAAAATCTTCCTTTCCAAAAAACTTACTTTCCAAAAATCTCTTTTCTTGGTGCCCAAGTCAAGCCCTAGAACTCATGATTAGGAAACTCTAGTTTTCTTTCCAAAAATATGATTTTCAAACTTACCTTAAAACCTAGGTTTCCAAAATCTCCCTTATTGCATCAAAACTATACATATTTCTAAAACCTATTTTCTACGTCAAAACAATAGTCTTCCAAATCTAGGATTTTTAAAACCTCCCTTTCCAAATCCTTGTCAAATCCAATCTTCACGTTTAAGAAACTAGATCCAATCCTTCGTTTTTGGAAACAAAATCAAAACATCTCTTTTTTTGAAACAAAATCCATTCCCTTATTTTAGGAAATAGGAATCTCAATCCTTCCTAGTCTAAACCTTTCCTAATTCATTCCTTCCTAATCTAGTGTTTTCCTAAATCTTAAATTTCCAAAACTTGAACATAAAAATCTTTCCTAAATTTTAAAACTCAACTTCCAAATCTTTCCTAATTCAACCCTTTTCTAATTCTACCCATTTCCAAATCTTAACTTTTCAAATCTAAGCTTTCAAATCTTTCTTAAACTCAAACATTTCCTAATTTCAAGATTTTCTAAAACTTAATCTCTAAAACTTTCTAAATCCTAAACTTTCTAAATTTCAAATCTTTCTTAATTCAAAACTTTCTTAAATTAAAACTTTCTAAACCCAAATCTTTTTAAAATCCTAACTTTCTAAATTTCAAAATCTTTCCGAATCCGAAACTTTCTAAATTCAAAACTTTCTTAAATTAAATTTTTCTAAACTTCTAAACTTTCTAAATTCTAAACTTTCCTAAAACTTCAAATCTTTCCAAATATAAAAACTTTCTGAACTCTGAACTTTCTTATTTTCAAAACTTCCTTATTTTCAAAACCTTTCCTATTTCAAAATCATTCTTAAAATGAGACTTTCTTAATTCAAAATTTTTCTAAGTTGAAACTTTCCTAAGTCAAAGCTTTCTTAATTTGAAACCTTTCCTAAATCAAAACTTTCCTAAAATGAAACTTTCTTAAACCAAAACTTTCCTAAAATGACACTTTCCTAAAACGAAACTTTCCTAATTCGAACATTTCCTAAATCCCATCTTTCCAAATCTTGCAAATCCAACATTCGAGTCAAATATTTCTAAATCATACCTTTTATTTTCAATCGGACTCTTATTTGAACTACGATTGACCTGATTCCTCCAAAAGGATACGTAGGCAACCCTCATGGGTGCAGTCACAATCTTTTTCAAATCTCAAATTCCACAACATTTTTCAAGTTTCTAATTCCATAACATTTTTCAAATTTCTATTTCTACAACTTCTTTCCAATCTTCAATCCTACAATTTTTTTCAAGTTTCCAATTTCATAATCTATTTTTATTTTCAATTTTTAATTTCAATTTCTAAAACCTTATTTCCACATTCAAGCTTTTATCTCTTTCTTTTCAAATCAAATCAAATTCTTTTCAAATATATCTTCTAAATCAAGTCTCTTTTCTTGCACTTGCATATCATGCATCATGTTAGTTTCTTTTTTAAAAATTATTTTTCAAAGTGGATAGGATTGGTCATTTGTTACTTGAAGACTCTCATAGGTAAATTTAGGGTAAATAGACATGTAGGTGCTGCAAGGGCGGGTTAGGGTGATGGCTTAGTGCGTCTTTCCTACACGTAACCAACCTCCGAACCTAGATCATTGATTTCGAAGACCAAAAACGGTGTTATTTTTCAAAAAGGGTTAAATGTTTTCTAAAGGTTGCCAAACAACCTATTTTCCTAAAAACCCTCTCTTGAGGTGGTATTTTCAAAAACCTTTTCCAAAAACCCTTAGTGTAGTTTTCGGATTATGCTAAGTTTTTAGGTGACCCTAACTCACCTTATTCAAGTTAGGTGGCGACTCCAAACTTTTCCAAAAGCCCTTTATTCAAATCTATTTTCAATTCAAACCTAGTCGTACTCATTCTTCTAGGAGGGTGAGTTCTAACATGAGAGTACAGTGTTTTTCCCGCTTGTGTGTGTATTTCTCGAGTGCGAAAAATCTGGACGCGACACCATGGACATAAATTCCACTACACACCCTGCATCAATACTAAACCAATGCCCGTGTACAAACTTGTGGAACTTCTACTAGTAACACGTCATCTATCATGCGACATCATCGTCTATACAGAGAGACACAATGTTAGCGTTATTATCGGTATCTCCATTCACTAACTTGGAACATCTTGTCAAACTCGCTCTTGCTTTTGGACAATTTTTTTTTTATGTGCCCAGATTGACCACAAACTCAGCAGACTACTTTTTTCTTCATGAAGTTCTTCTTCCAATCACCAGCTATTACTGTTAGGTTCTCAAGTGAACGATCACATCCACTGCCTAGTCTTCTCTCTTCAAAAAACAGTTTACTGGTAACCTCTGAAAAAATTATTTCCTCCTTCCCATGAATTAAAATAGGCTTCATATGCTCATAGGAAGATGGAAGAGACTAGATAAGCCTTAAAGCTTTATCCTCATCTTCAATTTTAACTCGAACAAATTCGAGTTCAAAGACGATGCCATTAAGAATACTTAAATGATCTGAGATAGTTGTACCTTCACTCATCCGCAGTGTATGAAACTGCTCCTTCAGATGCACCCGATTCGAAACGCCCTCCTTCTGATACAACTCTTTAAGCTTTCCCCAGAGTTCATTTGCCGTAGATATTTCATGCACATTTGCTCTCAAATCCAGATCTTCCCAATCTTCATTGCTCATTCCAAATCTGCTTGCACTAGTATCATTGCTAACTTGAGGGATTAGTCTTCCCTTCAACATCTTGTGTAATCTTGATTTAATCAAAATGTCCCTAACTTACACTTGCCATAAGCTAAAATTAATTCGCCTATCAAATTTCTCTACAACAAATTTAATAGGATTTGAAACCCTATTTCTTGATATTTGATGAATTTTTACTGTAGAAATGAATAGTATTTACTAAGTAAGTTCCCAGAAAAGATTGGAGGGGTCATATTGATCCAGCTTAAAATCCAATCTTCTAGACAGAACCTCCTTAAACTATACATATCCACACTACCACACCAAAGCTCCACCCCACCAAAAAGAACATTTAATAATTTTAAGAAAATCTTTTTTGATGTGAAAGATTAGTCAAAACTGCACCCACATAGCATATTAAGAATTTCAAGAAATAAACAAAACAACTGAAAAGGCTCTGATACCACTGGATGGGAATTTGGGCCCCCCAAATTCACCCCCTTTGGATCTACCTTTTGACAAGAATATCAAAATAAATAGAGAAAAACACAATACAAGCATTTACATGAAAAAATTTTAAAATAGGAGAAAAACTACCAACTCTAGAAAAAAATATATTATGTAAAATATTATTACAATCATATAATTTTTTCTCCTCACCCAAAAACACCCACTAAGCTTCTCCATTAGCTACATTTTAACTTTCACCTCTTCAAGAGAAATTTTACTAAAATTAAAAGTTATTAGCTAAGCTATTGACTAGTGCACTTAACTAAAAAAATATAACACTATTTATGTAAGTCTTGAGCCTTACCTCTTAGCATTCCCAATCGACGTGAGATTGCCAAAGGAAGAAAAACCAAACACTTTCAACCGACTGAAATTCGGAGGTATTCTCTCTCTCTGTATTATGTGCTTGCTTACTCTTACAAAATGAGAGTATTGACTTTGCTGTTTCCTTTCATTGTTTGGTCAATTACTCTTGAAACTAGAGATAGAAAACGTATTAACATTTTGATTTCCATTATTAAATTTGCCCAATTTGGTTCTCTGAGGGTGATTTCTCCACTACCAGACAAAAACATCTTTCCTTGAATTCGTTGTTTTAGTTTGGATGTTTTGTTGCCTAGAGTTGTGAAGTAACACAATTAGTTTTCCTTTAATTTGATAATGGCTGATTTGTAAACAAAGCATTAATTTTAAGTTTGCTGGCATTTCCTTACTCTGTTTGGTTCTCGAGAAAATCCGCTGAGAAAGAAAATGACAAATTTCTGTTTTCAATTGTTTGATTCTCATGATGTCGTTTTCCAGCAGTAAGTGCTGAACTAAAATTTCCTTGCTGTTTCTAATATAATTTTAGCATATTATTAATTCTATACTTAATATATAATTATAATAGTACAATTATTGACATTAAACTTATTAGACTTGATCAATTATAGAAAAAGCTTATATAACGTATGATTTGTGTATCTGTACCAGTTTCATGTCATATGTACTTGTGATATTTTCTAATACTTGGTGTATTTGTGTTATATCTGTGACAAACTAAAATTTAAAATTGATAAATTAATCCATTCTTTCATCAATTATTGAAATAAAAAAATAAAATGTATTCATCTACCACTTTAATTTAGTTGTTTGTTAATAATATATTCTTAAAAATTAATATATTTGAGACAAAAATACTAGCTATTAACATACATAAGAAAAAATTACTTTATAATCGTACTTTTTGTCTTGACTTTTTAACAAATGTTCGTATCATACTCGAATAATTATATATTTGTATTTTTTACATTCTCTTATTTTTATGTCAAATTTTATTATTGTATTTTATAAAAAATTTGTATTAAACCGTTATGTATTACGTACCATTGTTTTGTCATTCCGTATTTTACTAACTATGCTTGTAAAAAGTAAAACATCTTTTTTATCATGTTTTAATTTTAGTTTTAGGAAATATTAAACCCCATATATGGGTTGAGTCAATGAATCTGGCCAAAAGTAAAACAAAATAAAATTAATAGGTAGCTAGCAACCATTTTATTAAGTACTACTTTTGTTATTATTTTTTCCCTCCGAGTATTGGATAAGCAATTAATATTTTTACCTCATTATAAACTTTGAATGTTAATGGTAGTAGCTGGTACTACCTTTGCCCATAGATTCGTTATTTGTATGTATACGGTTTCACTTACTCTGAAAGTTTTTTTCCTAAATTTTGTGTATATATTTAATACCTTTGTTACTTTATATACAATTTTTTTTAAAACCAACCTTTTTATTTTAATATTGAAAATAAATATGGATTTTAAAGCTATGATACGCAAAGATAAATCTATCTTGCAAAGTTTTACCTAGCAAATTTTTTTGCGATAGTTCTTAAACCATTTGACAGTCAACTTTAGAACTAATTGTTGATATGAACTATAACAACCAGATTTTTTAACTCAAAAGAATCAGTAACCTTGCTAGATAGTTTGTGGAGATAAAAAAAAAATTTTAATATTTATTCATCTATTTGCTTATGAAATTAGTGATATTACTACCAAAAGAGATTTGATAATCAATTTCATTATTAAAGAAGATATTGCGTTCAAATTAGAGATTAATAGATGAATGAACGCGTAGTTACATATATTGAAAAAAGACATATTTAATAGATCTAGAATTTTGCATGATGGGGGCCAAGATAAAAAAAATTTTGTAAGATAAAAAATTTTAAATTTTGAGGGGGGCCATTATATTATATTTTTTTCTAAATATACAAAAAACTATGGGAGTTAAAGACAAATTTAAAAATTTGGGGGGTACCATATGGGGGGTACCATATCCCCCCCCCCCCCCCCCCTCCCACCCCAATCCGCCATTGATGATAATGATAATATTGTGCAACGATTTTAAAATAGGAAATCACCTCAAGATGGAGGTAGACATTGGGCGGAGCGGCCTAGGCTTGGGTCGGGCCTAGACAAAAAAAAGTTTCCATCAAGCCTAAAACCAAATTTCAAGTCCACTCAAAATAAAAATAATGATTCTCAAGCCCATGCAAGCCAACCTATTTAACCTAAAAATATTTTTATAAATAATTTTTCAACAAAATTAATGTTAAATAATTTAAAATATAAAAATATATTATTTTATACATATTTCTGGTCGGGTTGTGCTTCAAAGATAATTCTCAAGTCCGTTCATTAAATTAATCAGGCCTAAAAACAAATCCTAAGCCTTATAAATAATGAGCGGATTAGGCGGGCCATCAAGCCAACGGCCACCCGTACCTCAAAGTGTTGAAAAGTAAAAATGAAAAGAGATAACTTGACCATCTAGAAGCCCACTATTATTGAAGAACCATCATTGTTGAAGGAACCACCATTATTGAAAAGTAGCTTACCATGGATGAAGGAAGTTATTCCTTTCACATTCTCCATTCACACTATGTATTCACACTTGACTTGTATCTATAAATAAAAAGTGTCATTTGTGGCATTGTATCAATTCAAGAAGAATGAGGAAAAGTGAGTTAGAGAGAGAAATAAAGAGGGAGAGTTTTCTCCAAAATTTAGAGTTGAATAAAAGAGTGATTCTTGGTTATGTTTTACACCTTTGAGTGTTTATAATTCAATTACCACAAGTGGTTGAACCTTCTCCTTCACCCAATAGTGGTATTAGAGCCAAGAGAAAGTATACTCTGTGGTTACCCTTTGAGGGATCTTCCACATCAGAACTCCTAATATTCTCTTCCTCCTCTTCGACCACTACTCCAGCCATCCTCCGGCTCTCTTTCCAACTTCTAGCGACCTTCCAAACGCGTTGGTGACGTCTGTTTTTCAAAATTCAAACTCCAGAGTACTATTTTGAGATATTCAAAATGGCAAACGGGACTACGTAGGCACTTATCTCAAAGATGACGGAAGACAACTACGACAATTGGTGCATCCAAATGAAAACTTTACTAGGCGCTCAATATGTCATGGACATAATGGAAGATGGGTATAAGGAAGCCAAATCCTAAGAAGTCGAGGTATCCATGTCGAATGCTCAGCGAACAATCCTCCATGCCGACCGAAAGAAGGACTGCAAGGCCAAGTCCATCATTTACCAGGGCCTTGATGAGGCCACGTTTGAAATCATCACCTTCGCCAAGACATCCAAAGAAGTCTGGCAGACACTCCACCGAACATACTGTTAACTTAAGGTTGATCCTTGTTGACTCAAGGTTAATTCCCATGTTGATTTTGATGATAACTAAACCTTGTGTTAGTTTACTAATGAATCTACTTAGTGTGCAGATTAACAAAGTTCATAATTTAGACTTAAAGTTCAATCTCAAGTCTAATGCAAGTCAAAGAGAATGCACAACAACTCCAAAATCAAGCAATGAATTCTAAGAACTATACAATGAACCAAACAGAGGATTGTCGCCTATCTTTACTTCAAACAAATGTTTTACATTCGAAGAGATTGAAAGTGTTCAATTAAAGCTTCTATCAAGTATGCATAGTTTCAATGAAGATTGATTTGCACTAGACTGAAGACTTCATCAGAATATGCAAAGATCAGTTGAGGAGGTGCAATGCTCAGTTGAAGATGAATTGTTTGTTGAAGAGTTTGAAAAAGCTCAAGAGATGATTTCATCTAGTATGCAAAGACCAATTCAAGACAATGCGATTGAAGTTGCTGAGAAGATGGCTCACAATATTTGTCTGATCTCTACCTGGAATCCAAGTGAAGAATTCTTCTATAACATAAAGAATCAGTGAAGACTAGATGTATGAAAAGATTTCATCAAGCCTGCAAAAGTCCCTCTGAAGTGATCTGTAAAGAAGAAAGAAGAATTGCTATCAAAGAGAGAAAATCAGAAATTAAGCATTGTGAAGCTCTACGCAATTGAGGAAGCTTGACATTGAAAGAAGATGTTCTACAATGATAGAAGGAGCTGAGCAAATGAAGAAGAAAAGATGAACATTGATCTAATAAAGCCTTGACAATTTGAGAGTCAAGAGAAGATCAATATTCAATGATCAATTCAATCCAAATTGAATAAAAGTTAACTTTGATGAGTTAAGAAGATTTGATTGATTATCATACCCCAAAGATATACTCTTTGAAGATCTTATACCAGTGTTTTGATAAGCTTGATCATTAAAAGTCTGAAAGCAGATTTCTAGGCAATGAGGGGACTCATGAAAATGAAGTGTCGCCTCTTGATCACAGAAGCAAAAAGGCCTGAAGACAAATTGGACAATGAGAGGACTCATGGAAATGAAGTGTCGCCTCTTGAATACAGAAGCAAAAAGCCTGGAAACCAAATAGACAATGAGTGGACTCACTGAAATAAAGAGTCGCCTCATGGAGACAGACGCCAAGGCTTGAAGATGACATGATCAATCAGCGGACACATGAAGACAAAGAGTCGCCTCTTGGTAGCAGAAGTAAAACGCTTGAAGATAATATAATCAATGAGCGGACACCTGAAGATGAAGTGTCACCTCATGACAGCAGAAGCCAAAGATGTGAAGACAGAATGAACAAAGAGTCGTCTCATCGATATGAAAAGCGTACTCATGAAGTCAGTGAACAACATCTAGTAAATACAGAAGCAGAAAGTGTCGACTCCACAAACCTAGAGCGGACTTCTTGAATATAATGGCTATTTTTCTTAACGTTATAACGAATTAGATGTGCATTTATGATACCCAACCACCTCTAACGGATGGAATCAATACAGAGGTATATATATATAACCTTCCAGTTGCATTTATAACAAAGAATCAAGAGGAAGAAACAACTAGAGACAAGAATCACTGATCAACCTGATATTCCTAAACATTCTTCCTGTTTTATTCTTATGAGCTTTGAATGTAAAAACTACTCTTGGTAGAGAGTGTGTTGGTTACTTTTATACCCTTGTAATTGAGAGTTTGAGAGTTCTCTTGTGAAAGCAAAACTCTTGTAAGTTTGAGTGGAGCTTCGACAAAACCACTTGGAGATTGGAGACCTCGGTAAGGAGTTCTTGTATAGTGAGTTGAGCACTTTGTCAATCAGTAGCTCATCTTGTAATAGGTGATTACATAGTAGAAGAAGACTTCAAGGAGGTCTTGGGGTGTGGACATAGACCACGGGTTGTGGTTGAACCTCGTTAAATCTGTGTGTTCTTTCTTATACTCTGTTTTCCTTCCATTCTCTGATTACATTGCATTGCATTTAGATTGATCACTGTTACGTTGCTTAGATTAATTTTAATTAATCTTAATTGTTATTAATCTTCAAAAAATCTAATTCACCCCCCCTCTTGGGTTGCCTTTTGGACCAACACATACAAGGATGCTAACAAAGTGAAGAGGATTTGCCTCCAAACCCTACACAGTGAATTCGAATCCCTACAAATGAAGTCTGCTGAGTCCATTGTCGAGTATTATACTCACGTAATGGTAATTGCAAACCAACTAAGGAGGAATGCAGAGATTCTCGTAAACATGAGAATATGTGAGAAGATTTTGCGAACTTTGGATCCAAAATTTGACTACATAACCGTTACTCTAGAAGAAACTAAAGATTTGGAGACTATGTCGGTAGAATGGCATATGGGTTCGCTACAAGCCCATGAGTAGAAGGTCAATAGGAGAAATAACGACAAAGCACTGGAGCAAGGCCTACAGTCAAAACTATCTTTAACCGATGGGAGATACGAGTAAGGGGGGACATCACACCGAGGACGAGAATGAGAGCAAGGTTGAGGATCTCGTGGAATAGGATCTAAATATTCTGAATCCAGAGGCGAAGGTACAGGCGGACAAAGATCCACTGGAGGAAGACGTGGACAACAGAACAATGTCCCGAAGGAAGAGGACATGAAAGAAGAGGCGGTTACAATAACCGTCAAAACATTGATAAGAGCAACATCAAGTGCTATAACTGCCATAAGTTTGGACACTATAGCAATGAGTGTTGGTCAAGACCACCGACCGAGAAGGTTAGCGAAGAGGCTAATCTTGCAGAAGCCGAACCAATTGCCGGAGAATCATTGATGCTGGTGGCACACGACTCAACCTAAGACCAAGATGTTTGGTACCTCAACTCTAGAGCCAACAACCACATGACTGGTAGAAAGAACCTGTTCACTGAACTTGATGAGAAAGTTTAAGGAGAGATATCATTCGGCGATCTCTCTAAAGTTCTAGTCTGAGGGAGAGGCGATGTTCTGATTAAGCAAAGGTGGAGTTCAGGCTTTCATATCCAATGTCTATTATATGCCAGACGTGAAGACTAACATCTTTCACTTAGGACAGCTTGTGAAGAAAAGTTACCAGATTAGCCTTATAAACAAGTAGATGCTAATCTCAGACACTTAAGGGAAGCTGGTCATTTGAGTCACTATGGCAAAAAATAGGATGTTCTCTCTCGCCGTCCATCACGACAAACCAAAGTGTATGAGTGCGATCATCGACAATAAAGACTGGCTATGGCATCTAAGGTATGGACACCTAAATTTTGAAAGCTTGAAGCAATTGGGAAGCAAGAAGATAGTGTACAGGTTACCCAACATTTACCATCTGAATGAGATATGTGAGAGCTGTGTTTTGAGCAAACAGCATAGAAATAACTTTGAAAAGCAAGTTGATTGGAGATCTACCACGTCGCTCCAACTAGTGCACACAGACGTATGTGATCCTTTAAAACTAGTTTCAAATAGACAGAATTTATACTTCCTCAGCTTCACTGACGACTACAACAAGAAGACTTGGGTCTACTTCTGGAAAAAGAAGTCAGAGGCGGTTAACAGATTCAAAGAGTTCAAAGGTCTTTTGGAGAAGCAGAGTGGCTACCACATCAAGTCAATCCGAACAGATCAAGGAGGAGAGTATAAGGTAGAAGCTTTTTAGGAATTCCTTAGACAACAAGGAATTCAAAATCAGTTTACACCAGTTTACACTCCCGAGCTGAACGATGTAGCTGAGTGGAAGAACTGCACCATCCTTAACATGGCTATAAGCATGTTGAAGGATAAAAATAAGCCCAAAGGATTCTAGGCAGAACTAGTGTTGTGTGCAGTCTATCTGCTCAATAAGTGTCTTACCAAGTGTCTTGCTACAAAGACACCACACGAAGCTTGGAGTACTCACAAACCTAGCGTGAGTCATATCAGAGTGTTTGGCTCTATAGCCTACACCAAGATCCTGGAGGCAAGAAGGACAAAGTTAGACGACAATGGAGAGAAGTGTATCCTTGTTGGATACAGCAATTGAACGATGGAATATTGTCTATACAATCCCACCACCAAGAAAGTCATTTTTAGCCGGGATGTCATTTTTGAAGAAAATGAATCCTGGAATTGGGACCAGATTGAAGCCTCCACAGATGTAGAATTGACACTTGAGAAAGAAGAACCTGCACAAGCAAGAGAAGTGGCTATCGAGCCATAAGTACCTAGAGATCAGCAGACAGGATGGTGTCCACTCACCATAGAGGAAAGAAGCTTCATCACCAAACAAGCATGAACTTTTAGACATGAGGTGCAAAGGAGCTTGTACCCTAGCTGATTTGTATGCAAATACAAAACCGATGGAATAGTATGTCACTCTATACTGTCTATAGCTTACCAGTGATCCAGTTAGCTTTGAGAAAGCTAATGAAGAAGACAAATGGAGAAGAGCAATGGATAACGAGATTCAATCCTTTGAGAAGAACAGAATTTGGGAGTTAACTACTCTCTCGAAAGGTCAAAAAACCATTGGTATGAAATAGGTCTACAAGACCAAGAGGAATGCCCAAGGAGAAGTCCAGAGAAACAAGGTAAGACTTGTCACCAAAGACTACAAGTAGAAGGAAGGGATCGACTATGGTGAAATCTTTGCCCCAGTTGCCCAACTTGAGACCATCAGATTGTTGATTTCACTAGATGCACAAAATAAATGGAAGATTTACCAGCTAGATTTGAAATCAACATTTTTGAATGGCTTTCTTGAAGACGAGATCTATATTGATCAGCCACCTGGATACGTGAAGAAAGGCAAAAAAGATTGTACAAGTTAAAGAAGGCACTCTATGGCTTGAAGCAAGCTCCCCATGCTTGGAATATGAGGATAGATGATTATTTACAAGCAAATGGTTTTGAGAAGTGTCCATATGAGCATGCCCTATAGATGAAGATGGAGATAAATAATGGCATGTTGATTGCTTGCCTATATGTTGATGATTTGATCTTCACCGATAATAATCTAGCGATGTTTGATACTTTCAAGAGGAGCATGATCAAAGAGTTCAAAATGACGGATATAGGCCAAATGACTCATTTTCTTGGCATAAAAGTTGTGCAAAGTGAGAAGAGAATCTTCATCTCTTAAAGCAACAATGCGAAAGAGATCTTGAAGAAGTTTGGGGCGAAAAACTGTAACTTTGTGACAATTCCGGTTGAAACATAATTGGAGTTGAGAAAGAACAAGCAAGGAGATGTTGATCCTACCTATTTCAAGAGCCTGGTTGGAAGCTTGAGATTCTTGAGTTGTACCAAACAGGATATATTCTATGGAGTTGGACTAGTCAGCAGGTACATGGAGACTCCTGACTAATTCCATCTTAATGCAGCGAAAAGAATACTCCTCTATGTCAAGGGTACCATTAGTGATAGTATGTTCTATTCATCAACTAGAGGTTGCAGATTTATTGGCTATTCAGATAGCGATTGTTGGAGAAATCTTAATGAAAGAAAAAGCACGACTGGATTCACATACTTTATGAGAGATACATCGTTTACATGGTCTTCAAAAAAGTAACTCATCATAATGTTGTCATCATACGAAGCTAAGTATGTTGCTATCAGCTTAGCTATTTGTCATGATATCTAGATCAAAAATGTTCTGAAGTACTTGGAATTTTCACAAGATAATCCTACAGAGGTCTACATCGATAATCGATTAGCAATTGCTCTTTCGAAGAAAGTCTTTCACAAAAGAAGCAAACATATTGATACTCGGTATCATTTCATTAGGAAGCATGTCAAAAACAAGGAAGTGGAATTGATTTCTTGCAGGACTTTGGATCAGATAGCTGATATTTTTACAAAGCCACTCAAGCATGATAACTTTGCAAGACTGAAGACGATGCTCGGAATGACAAAAGTAGGAGAGTCAAGTTTAAGGATAAATGTTAAAAAGTAAAAATGAAAAGAGGTAAACTTGACCATCTAGATGCCCACCATTGTTGAAGAACTATCACTGTTAAAGAAACCACCATTGTTGAAAAGTAGTCCACCATGAATGAAGGAAGTTGTTCATTTCACATTCTTCATTCACACTATGTATTCATACTTGGCTTACATCTATAAATAGGGAGTGCTCTTTTGTGGCATTGTATCAATTCAAAAAGAATGAAGAGAAGTGAGTTAGAGAGAGAAATAAAGAGGGAGAACTCTCTCTAAAATTTAGAGTTAAATAAAAAAGTGATTCTTAGTTGTGTTTTATATCTTTGAGTATTTATAATTCAATCATCACAAGTGATTAAACCTTCTCCTCCACCCAACACAAATGTCATTTGAATGTCCTTTTGTTAAAATAATGGTATCAATATATAACAAATTGCTCTTTGCTTTTTATGAGAAGCGTAATTAGTTTGTCTATTTATTAGAAATTGGGGATGGATATGTTAAGCGTAAATTCTTGGATTTTGTGGAATTAAAAGCTTTTGAATGTGACCATTGACAATGTTTCCTGGAGACGAACTGGGTCTACTCCATCATTTTTCCGAATCAGACTCAATTCTTGCACACATCTATACACTATTTTAAAAAATAGATCTACACATTGTGCCAAGTACCCAAGCAATGCGAAATTCACTGCTTTTAATTTATATAAACAAAAAAATTGCAGACTCCATCATTGACACGTTTAGCGCAGAGACACTGGAATTAATGTTCGGAGAAATTTCAAGTTGAAAATGATTCTCCCCAGAACTATGAATCAATAAATAGATGCTGAATTCAATTACCATTTTTTAAGTGAACATTATATATATGATCTATTGAACATAAGCATTATCTGAGTTTTGCTTTGAGCTAGTGATGAAACCAATTGTAAATTTACTATATACTTCAAATTAAGAATATCAGCTACGGTTGAAATACCATGACTATGATGATTTACAAGTTCAAGACTAGACCAATGCAGACGGAAAGAAATCTCTTGACCAATTTTTGGATCATCAGAAAGAAAGTGATTTGTCCATCATGCACAGAATTACGGGGTCGACAGTGTTTGGTTGTAATTAAGAAATTCATAGATTAGAAAACGACTCTTGTTGAAATTTCATATACATTTGACTTAATAGTTCCAATCTGAATCAATGAAGACAAAGATTGATGCTCCCCAAAATTTAAAAATTTTTACTTTACCCACCTTTTAATAAATTTTTTTTATTTTGACCCTGCTCTTGCAAAATCTTGCGTCCCCCACTGATAGTATGAATTTAGGATACTACTGTTGTGATATTTTTACACTTTGTGTATTTGGTGGGTCCAATTCCATTGAAGCGCTGTGCTGCAGAACAACCACTGTCATGTGTGTGTGTGTGTGTGTGTGTGTTTTAAGAAACCACCGTCGTATATACATATTTATAAACGTATAACTTCATGACGGTGCGCAGTAATCCCTATTACAATTTCGTATTCTTCTGTTTCTGGAACTAAATGAAACATGTACTCCTTATATCATCTAAAAAGCTATTAAGACACAAATGAGCTTCTACCAAATTTTTTTAAGCCAAAAGTATACTATCAGAGCCTACTTACTGTATGTAAAAATATTCACCATCTTCAGGATCACGGCAATAGATCAGGCATGCAAGAAAATGACACATTCCAGTCAAGATAAGAACTTCTAGGATGAAAAACGCCGGAGAAATCCCACCGACCTCTTCGGTTGAATCCTTCGTGTCCATATTGCTATTGCTGTCGGCGCTGCTCTCGCCTTCGTTCTTCGTGACTTCATCACCATACCATGGATACAGAAGGGTCTGGAAAGCTGGATCAAAGAAGTCCTCCACCCTGTGAACGATCAGACGGCCATCATAGTTTTAGAGGTCCCACTCCGTGATCTTGACTCCATTGATGGAAGCATGGCCGGTATGGCCGGGCAATGTACTAACCAGGAGTGGATGGCCGGGAAGGAGAGTATCGACCTTGGATTCGAATCGTAGAGATTATTCAAGAACCTCCCGATCAAGCTTTAATGGCACGATGTGATACTGAAGGAGAGTGAATGGCGGCTGGGGGTACTTGGAAGATGAGAAGAAAGCCTCGTCTGGCGGGCTGAATATGGTGACTGTGGTATTATCATTGCTTACCAAAGTAGTGAGAGTCTGTTCCAAGATTAGGGACATAGATAGGTAACCCTTGCTGGATAGAGCACTTGAGATAGGTAACCCAGAATTGAAAGAAGAACTAGAAGAAGAAAGGCAACAGAAAGCTTGGAGGCCATGAGAGAAAAACTGCAGAAGAACTTGAAGAAGAAGGAGCAGAGAGAGATGGAAAGGCCTGAACGATCGATGTATATATGCACAATGTAACAACTATAGCTTGGGAAAACCTATATATATACATGCAGAAGCCTTCTCCAATTGGGTTGATCAGGGTTTCCACAATCCTTGCACGCGTTTTTAAGACTCTAAGTCCAATATGGTATGAAAATAAAGATAAACATTCCGCGCAATTTGATATAGCAATTCCTAAATAAAAAAATTAAATTAAAGGAAAGGTATTTTGCCTATCAGAAAATTATATTTATATTTATAAACACAAGGAATTTTCTATATAAGAATCAAACTTCATATGAATTACTTGCAATTTGGTGCAACCATTGCCTGACTTTAAGATAATGCACTTTTCTCTTCCAAGTGTCAACCTATAGTTCTACTAGACCTATTACTGCACAATAATAATAATAATAATACCTATCACGCCCTAATTTTTGAAAAGCCATTTTCTAAGACATCAAGTTTTAAACGTTGAAAAGTTTAAGTTAAAATTAGGATTCACATCAGATTTTAGTCAAAATAGGTTTTAAAATTCATTTTAAAGATATTTATTATTTTGAAATTTTTTGAAACAAAACTGCATGGATCCATTCGTAAATTAGACTAAAACCATTTTTAAATCTATTCAAAATCCCAACAAAATATTCTTTCTAATATAAAGCAAGCAATCAACCAACAGTTGTTTTAAAAAGTCCTCCAAGCATTTTCAAATATGAAAAATCAGCCATCCAAAGCGTAAACTAAGTCTCTAGATGATGTTAATAAAGGGCGTATAGTTATCCAAAAATAAAATTCAACCAAAAACATAAAATTAATATTGTACAATTTTATTAAAAATAAGGAAATATATAACAACACGGAATCAAAATAAAATATAAAGACCTTAACTGCTCAGTTATTCGGTCCAACAATCTATTTGTTCGGGGTTTTGCCTGTAACTGTGGTGAGTGAGCGTACCACAGCCCAGTAGATGGTTGTACTACAAAGTTAACAAACATGAGGTGACATGTGCAAGTATACAATAAAGAATGCATAAGAGATTAGAAAATACAATCTTAAGCCTAAATATCAACTCAATCCCTAATGCCATAAACTAAGCACACATTTTAGAAGTAATTTGACATTCTTTTTCAACTGAGAGTTTAATCGTGTGCCAATTCATCATATTGATGTGATCTCTGGGCAATCGATCCCAAATTTATCAGGTTTATACTGTTTTGTCATCCTAAGCGTGGAATTATTCTCAAACACATTTGGGACAAGTCATTTGATTACAAAACATTAGCTATCAAGTGTTTGGTGTGAATAGATCTTGTAGAAATCCAAGTTAATTTAGTGTGCGTAAATGGGGAAAAAATTATTTGTTAACCATGTACATAATTACTGGGGTCATTTTAGTCGTAGTTAAGTAATTCTTATAGATTAGAACATGACTCTTCATTTGGTTTAATGTATAGTTTCATTTTGAATCAATGAAGACAAAGATTGATGCTCATGCCCAGTTATTCTTCTTTTAGAATTGCACTCAATATTATCTCAGCAGAGTCATCCATTGAATAGCATTTTCCTTTTGCTCTATTTTTACACTTCGTATATTTGGTGGATCCAATTCCATTAAACCTCAATGCTGCAGAACAACCACTGTCATATATACACACACACACACACACGTATAACTTCGTGAGGTAGTAAATAGCCAGTAATCCAAATTACAATTTCGTATTCTTCTGTTTTTGGAGTTAAATGAAACTTTAGTACTTAACATCTCCTAATTAAAAAAAAATGTGAATACACTAATAAGCTTCTACCAAAAATTTTCAAGCCAAAATACTATCATCTAGCCTACTGTATGTAAAAATATTCACCACCTTCGCGATCACAGCAATTGGTCCCATGCAAGAAAAAGACACATTTCAGTAAAGATAAGAACTGCTAGGACGAAAAACTGCAGGCCTTTGGCCGGAGAAATTCCACCGACCACTTGGGTTGAATCTTTCGTGTCCATATTGCTATTGCTGCCGGTACTGCTCTCGCCTTCATTCTTTGCGATTCCACCACTATACCATGGATACATAAGGGACTGCAACGCAGGATCAAAGAAGTCCTCCACCCCATGAATTATAACCCGTCCATCGTTGTAAAGGTCCCACTCTGTGATCTTGACTCCATTGATGGAAGCATGGCCGGTATGGCCAGGCAATGTAGTAACCACGAGTGGATGGCCGGGAAGGAGAGTATCGACCTTGGATTCGAACGGTAGAGACGATTCAAGAAACTCCCTGTCAAGCTTTAACGGCACGATATGATACTGAAGGAGGGTGAATGGAGGCTGGGGGTACTTGGAAGAGAAGAAAGCCTTGTCGGGCGGGCTGAATATGGTGAATGTGGTATTAGTGTTGCTGCTTACCAAAGTAGTGAGAGTCTGTTCCAAGATTAGAGACATAGATATGTAACCCTTGCTCGATAGAGCTCTTGATATCTTCCCAAGTTTCAACCCATGATGATGATCGCTTGGTTCTTGGGCTGCTATTGAAACGCTGGGTTGTGCCAGACCTGGGAGAAGAAGGAGAAGAAGAAAGGCGACAGAGAACTTGGATGCCATGAGGGAAAAACTGCAGAAGAACTTGAAGAAGAAAGAGTAGAGAGAGATGGAAAGGCGGCTGAACGATCGACGTATGCAGATGTAATAACTACAGCCTGGAAACCCTATACATATAGATGTGGAAACCTTCTCCAACGAGGGTTAGGTTTACGAAAACCTACCTGATCAGGGTTTTCACAACCCATGCACGCGTTTTTAAGACTCAAATTTAGGGTCCAATGGCTTAAAAATTGAGGTAAACACTCCGTGTAATTTGATATTGCAATTCCTAAATAAATAAATAAAAATTAAAGAAAAGGTGATTTCGTATCAGAAAAATATATAAACACAAGGAGTTTTCTATATATATATATATATATATATATCAAACTCATATGAATTGCTTGCAATTTGATGTAACCATTGCCTACCTTTAGAGAAATCATCTAGTAGCTCGGAAATATTACATCAACATGATGATAGTGTATGCCCAACCTATTATAAGCAAATAGGTTATATATCTTTTGCCAACTCAATTACATGAGTAATAAATATAAATAAGTAAGAAAGATATTATTTTCATTATCCTAAGATTTGAGCCAGTCAACATATTATTATTTTCATAACCCTAAAAATTAGGGATAATGCACTTTTCTTTCCAAATATCAGCCTATAGTACGTTCCAGTATACCTGAAAAAAGCTGATGATGTTAATAAAAATAATAACAATAATAATAGAAAACTGAATTCTATATAAATTTTGGTCGTTTCTCCAACCAAGTTGAAATAAATTTTGATGGACAACTTGTGATTGGTTTTAATAGTCTCATTCTGAATCAATCATGCATGAAACTATTTGATTTTCTTGTAACCAATCTAAAATGTGCATAAAAAAAAATGTGGACAAGGAGAACAAGGGGGCATTTGAAGCTAAAGTTAAGATTAATTAGGAAAAAAAGAAGCCAAGTACGACAAAGAAAATTCATGGGCTATGGCAACAAATTTTTATTTCTTCAGTGTATTTCCTTCTCTGCCTTTGCCCTTCGAGTGCTCTTTATTGAGCTTTAAGAATGCTTTCGTATCCAAATCTCCTTCTACCAAGCTGTTCAGGTATTTCTGACAGAAATTTTTAAACTCCAGAAAATCAAAATACAATGAGCAAGGGTGGAACAAGAAACTTTTTCTTGTTGGGCCAAACTCGTATGAAACTAATTTTTAGGAAGTCGGGGAAGCCAGAGGCTGGTGCTGCAAAGTCTATACCCCTCCTCCTACTGTTGTGGAAATTAGGGCCCCTAAACTTGAGAAGAAGAAGAAGATGGTGACAAGGTCAACGAGGAAGAAGCCAGCGGTAGAGGAAATTATTGTTGATTGATCTTGGTGCGGGCTCTAGCGCTGCGACTGATGATGCCGACTTCATAGTCATAAAACCCAATATTTGCAACAGTCAAATGATGACGCATGACTCTTGATTAACACAGCAGAAGTTGCAATGGGGGTAATCCAAAGCGCTATTCAGCAGGTGGACATTGATCTGCTAAGAAGCAACGACGATATTTCAATCTTCCTAGGGGCCTTTCACGACTCCTTTGTGGTAAGTTTTTCTGTTTTATTCCTTTTTGCTACGTTGGTTTAGTATCTGCTTTGACAAATTCTTCTATTTCTAGAGCTTGCTCAATGCTTTGGAGGTCATGCACCAATACCAGAATCTAGCTGATGAAGCTTTTGAAGTGACCAAGAAGCATGTTGAACTTTATTATGAGTATAAGAAGCTTATACAGGAGCACTCCAAGCTTAAGGAGGAATGGATCGAAACGAAGAAGGTTGAACTGTTGGCAACAAAGGAGGCCGAGAAGGCGCAAATTTCTTTGAATCAAGTCACCGTCGAGTTTAACAAGAAGAGTGTCGACTTTTCCAAGCTGGAGAATGACAACGCTGTGTTCTCAGTGGATCTATACAAGGTGAAGGCCAAAGTTAAGGAGCTTCAATCCGATCTTGCCAAGGCTAAGGCTAAGGCTGAGGCAAGTTATAAGTAAGGCGTGGCTGACAATGCCAAGGATTTTGCTTTACCAGTGATAGATCTGTGATATCCCAAACCTTTATTTAATTATATTAATGAGAATTTCTATTGTATGTAATGTTTAAAGTTAATTATCTTATCTTTTGGGTCAAATATGACAAATAAGAGTGTATGTTGTAACTTAAATCCATGGGGTGAAACGCATGGGATTATTCCCATGTGTATCACTCTTATACACACACTCACACACAACACACACAGCCACCACCGTTAGAGAGAGAGAGAGTGAGAAGAAGAACAGAAAGGAGAAGGAGAAGGGAAGCTTGGAGAGCCTCAACCCAAGCCAAGAGAAGTTATTTGAAGACTTGAACAAGCTTGAAGAAGGTAAGGTCCCATCCTCTCTCTACAATGTTATATGTATATGTATCTATCTTGTGTTAGGAAATGGTATCTATGCATCTATATGGATTGGGGTGTTTGGGTTTGTCTTGGGGGACTTCTTGAGCCCAAATTACTTTGAATTTGAGAGCTTGTAGCTCAATATTGAAGAATTGGAGAGTTGGGGGTTAAAACCCCCAAATATATGAAATGTTAGGATTTTGAATCTTTTCCTTAGATCCCTTTTGATTTAATTGTTTTTTCTCCCCCATTTTGAGTTATTGTCATCCTTTTGGGTCAATCTTTAAACCCCAGAAGTATTGGTAAAGTTTGGTAGAGTTTGGGATAATTTGGGTTGGAAATCTAAGGCTTGGAGAACCATTTTTCTCCAACAAAATATGCAGGGATCGTCAGGACAGCGCGTTTTAGCGTCCTGACGATTAATTTTGAAGTATTGGAGAAGCCATGGGTCGTCAGGACGTAACATTTTGCGTCATACCATAACTAACCCAGGTAATAAGTGAAAGCAATTAAAACCGGCCAATAAGGCGGTATAATCATAAAATAAGAGAAGAGAGTTAGTAAGCCTCAACGATTTATAGGCACGCCCAGAGGGTCAACCAGACGTTGTTTGCGGCTTATAACAAATAATAAATAATGAAAGCAATTAAAACCAGCCAATAAGGCGGTATAATCATAAAATAAAAGAACAAAATGAACAAGCAAATAATTATTAATACTAGATTTTGCAGCATTGAATCTTGAAATTGAAATTGAAGATTGAAAATAAAATTACATAGGCAAATTGAAAATTACATAGACATTTGAAGATTACCAGGAAATATCTGGAAATCACTGATACTTGAACTTGAGATCTTGATTACAGAAGAATTCTAGAGAGAGAGAGAGAGAGGTTGGACAGAATTTGGCCTGCCCTCCAAATGGGAGAGTCAGTGCTTAAATAGACAGAAAAGGAAAACTGGAACTGTTGAAATAGTGCCGGTTTGTCGGTTGCCAGACTGGAACTGTTGAAACAGGAACTGTCGGTGGCCGAAAGTTGTTTGTCTCTTGTGAATAGTGAATAGTGAACAGTAAAAGTCGCTTTTACTGTAGCAATGTTGACTTTTGCTGAAATTTGTACTGTAGCAATGTTGACTTTTGCTGAAATTTGTCGGAAGAGCGCCGAAAGTTGATGGCTTGATCAGTGGGGTGTCTGTCTTGCTTTGATCACTTCCTGTCGACTTTTGGAGCGAGTTTTGACTGGAGTGAAAATGCCAAAACAATCATCTTCATTATCTTGGGCAAGATCTGTAGAAGATACTTGAGAATCTTGATCTGGGTTGGATGGAGAAGCCTCATCATCACTATCAGAGAGAGATGATAAGGTTTCAAGCAAGTGTTGGCGAAGTTCCTTCTTGGATTTGGCTGCAGCTAATTGAGGAATTAATTGGCTACGATTGAGGAGAAATTGGGGATCAGATGCCATAGCAATGGCTGGGTGTTGTTGGAAGAATTTGTGGACTGTTTGAGAGGTGACAGTTTGGGCGGCCGGCCAATTATCCCACCATTTGACCTGAAAGCTTCGGGCAAGATAGGAAAAGGAATTTCGAGAAATAATGGTATAGTTCCAAGCACAAATCCATGGAATAGAAAATTGAATCATAAAGGGTAAAATGCAAGGGAATTTAGATAAAGCCCGATCAGGTTTGAATTGGGTTTGATAAAGTAGGAATGCTTCATGGATAGATGGGGGAAAAATTTGAGGTACGGACCCAAAGTGAGTCCACCAGGAAAAGAACCAATTTGGAAAAATGAAAGGAAAGTCCTTTTTGAAGGTAAACATCCAAGAGTGACTAAATTTGGGATTTTGAAAAAAGAAAGTATCGAACCAGGCTTGCTGGTAATCATAATAATTGAAAGTAGGAGGGTTGTAAACTTCCGAAAAACGGCGGGGACGGAGAGGATGAGGCCCCCATTGTTCTTGGGTTAAGATTTGGTTAATGTAAACAGTAGAATAGGCAATGTGGGTTTGATCAGGATTATAATGATTTTTGAGGGAAATGGAATCAGTTTCAATGAGGATAAATTCATAAAATTGTTGGGTATGTAAATGGGAGATTTGGAGAAAGTGTGTGTTCGGGGCAAACACTCTAGGAGGAATTTGAAATGGATCCTCATTCCATGTTTGATTTTCCAAAAGAACAATAGTTTGTTCGCATTGAGTTTTGAGAAAATATTTAGATTTGACTATGGGGTTATTAGCCACCACAGAAGAAGAAGAAGAAGAAGAAGTGGGGCGAGAAGCCACCACAGAAGAAGCAGTAGAGGGGCGAGGAGCCACCACTTGTTGTTGCTGGGGAATGGCGGTAGTTTGAGCATAAGTTTGAGATAATTGTTGAGTTTGGTCAATAAGTGTTTGGTTATACCAATCACTGGGAGACATGGGAGGAAGTGTTTGGAGAGGAATTGGTTTCATAGCATAAGAAGCTTTGGTTTTGGGTTGAGTTTGAGCAGGGGCTTTGCCGGGATCTCGACTGGGTTTAGGAGGCATGGTGTGAATCTCCCTGTAAGAATTCTCGAGTAAGAAAATCTGGAAGTGAATTATCAGTGCCTTTAATGTAAGCGATTTTAAAATCAAAAATAGAAAGAATAGCTTGCCATCTAGCAAAGATTTGCTTAGAAGCTATATTTTCTACATCTTTAAAAATAATATTTTTGGCAGCTTGACAATCAATACGAAGTAAAAATTCTTGATTTAACAAATCACTTTGAAATTTGGAAATACATAAAACAATTGCTAATAATTCCTTTTTAATAGTGCTATAATTCTTTTGAGTAGGATTCCAGGTACCCGAGGTAAACCTAACTAATTGTTCTTTGTTATTGAGGACTTGTTTAAGAATACCACCATAACCTATATCAGAGGCATCTGTTTCAACTATTTTAAAAGCAGTAGGATTGGCTAGGGTGAGACAAGGCAGGGTTTGAACGTATTGCTTAAGAGTTTGAACGGTCTTAGTATGTTCATTAGACCAAGCAGGAGGGTCTTTCTTAAGACGTTGCCTGAGAGGTGTAGCAATTTGACTTAAATTGGGATAAAAGTCAGAGACATAATTGAGACTTCCTAAAAACCTTTGCAATTGATTTTTATCTTTAATTTCATCAGGAAATTTATTAGCAAATTGGATAGATCTTTCAATAGGGGTAATTGTACCTTGATAAATATAATGTCCTAAGAACCTGACACGAGTTTGAAATAAACTAATTTTCTTTGCAGAAAGAACTAAACCAGTGTGTTTAACAATTTTGAAGAATTGTTCAAGATGTGTCCAGTGTTGAATAATAGAATTGGAAAAAATCAAAACATCATCAATATAAACAATTGTGAATTGAGAATGGGGATTGAAAATATCGTTCATAATTTTTTGAAATTCAGAGGGAGCATTTTTTAAACCGAATGGCATTACATTCCATTCATAATGTCCAAAAGGTAAAGTAAATGCAGTTTTATATCGATCTTGTTCAGCTAATTGAATTTGCCAAAAACCAGATTTCATATCAAATTTTGAGAAGATTTTTGCATGACAGAGACGTTGAAGAAGATCTTTTTTATTGGGAATAGGATACCGAATCCATTGAAGAGCATCATTTAGAGGTTTATAATTAATTACTAAACGGGGAGTACCTCGTTCAATCTCAGCATTTTTATAAACATAAAAGGCAGCACAACTCCATGGAGATCTACTAGGGCGAATTAATTTTTTATCAAGTAAATCCTGAATTTCTTTTTTACAATATTCAAAAAGTTCATGGTTCATTTGGATTGGACGAGCTTTGGTAGGAATTTTGGCATCAGAAAAATCAGAAGCATAAGGTAAAGTAACAACATGTTTGTGCCTAGACCAGAAAGCATTGGGTACATCAGAACAAACTTCTTGTTGTAATTTGGTTAAAAATTTACCGATGGCTAATTGTAAAGTACCATTTTGTAAGCTACGTTCAATTTGAGTATTAATTTTTTCTTCTTTTAAAAATAATAAGTGTTTTTCTTTTCGAATGATAAGATTGAGAGTTTTATGGGAAATAGCAAAATTTTTTAAAGTATTGAGATCTTTGGTACGAGGAGGACTTACAAAGGGGAAAATAATTTGATTATTATTAAGAGTAGTAGTGATACCTTTAGTAGTAACTTGAAAGGGTTGTAGAAGACTAAGGAAAGGAGTCCCTAATATCACTTCCCTGGAAAGGTTTTTGACAAGTACAAAAGGAGTTTTGATACATATATTATTATTGCAAATATGAGCAGTAGAAAGTTTATATTGTATTTGGAGTGGAGTTCCACTGGCAGCAGAGAGACGTTCACGTGTTTTTTCAAAATATTTAGTAGGGATCAAACCTTCTTGAATACAATTAAGATCTGCACCAGAGTCAAAAAGGGCAATAGTGTCAAATCTAAATTCTTGGTTAACAACAAGGGTAATTTTGACATTCCATTTTTGATAAGAGATTTGGGAAAGTAAGAAAATATCTGTAGGATTGGGAATATTAGGCTGGCTAGAAGAAGAGGAAGAGTGTTGAAGCAATAACACTTGATTCTTAAGATTAACACTTGATACAGTTATGGTATCAGAGCCATGTTCTTTGTAATTGTATTTATTAGTCACTTATTGTGAATCTTTCAAGTATTTGTTTTCAAATTATATATCTGATTCTTATGCTCTGTGTTGTCTGATGAACCTGTAAACCAACTAGTCGCGTAGCCGCTATAAGTCCCAAGGTTGAGGCAATAGGTGTAAAACGTTGACCGGCTAGGGTACATCTAGATCACCCGTAGGTATTAATCTTTATATAATTTTGAATCTGAATACTTAAATGATAAACAATTAAGTTCCCTAATGAATCATTTAACGAGAACCATGTCTTCGGTGTCTAGGCAATCTCATAGTAGTAATGACACTTCAATACTTAACCAAGAAGAACAATGTTTTCCTCCTCCCAATTGGACACCTCCTCGTGTCTCTGTCCGTCAAGTTTATCAAATTAAACCTTTTGATTTTTTGTCCAATTATACTATCAAAACTGTCGAACAAACAATTCCTTTTACAGAATCATCTCAACAAATTCAACTTCTCAGTCAAAATCTTATTAACAAATACAAACAACAAAAATACAATTATTTACACTTAGGATTAGTACAAGTTGCTGTTGTTCTCTTAACCCGTCAGGGTCAAAATACTGCAATTCTTTTAACTTTACAAGATAAAAGGCACACAACATTTATCAACAGTACCTTAGGTTTAATTGAAACAAGTCTTTATAGTGGGCCTGTCCATTTTGATTGTTATCCCAGATATGCTGTATGTCTCCAAGATACTGGTATTCTTAAAGTCTGATAAAAGGCACACAACATTTATCAACAGTACCTTAGGTTTAATTGAAACAAGTCTTTATAGTGGGCCTGTCCATTTTGATTGTTATCCCGGATATGCTGTATGTCTCCAAGATACTGGTATTCTTAAAGTCCTCACACTTAAAATTAAAACTTCTGGTTATGACTTAGGACCCGGCAATATCCCTTTTTCCATTATTTATCGAATCCACCTCAAAGCCATGACTTCACTTATAGATCCACGTTGTAAGATCACAAGCCCCAAAGGCGAAACACTCCTTATTTATACGAATAGTGACTCCAATATTAGTACTCCCAAGACCATACGTTGGGAAGATGTTAATCTCCCATTAGAATGGACTTTAGACAATGAAGTTCCATCTACAACCATAGAAAACAAAAATTTAGAATATATTCATGAAAGCACTGATGGCAGTGTTCGTATCAAATTCACCAATACTACGGCAGGGTCATCTCGACCACGATTCTCCGATGTTGGATCATCTACTAGCACTCAATTTCAATCTTTCCCACCTAGGAGTTCTTTTTCCTCTGTCCCTTCTTCTTCAATGCATTTTAGATCTCCTGTCTTACAATCTGTCACAACTTCTAATGTTGCACAACCTATTTATACATAAGATGATTTTCCCCAATCTCCCACACTATCTCAAATGCTTCCAGATCCTCCTCTTGATCCTCAAATAAATATGATAGAACAAGAATTTATTTTTGACAAATCTATTTTAATTCGTGATTTTAATTCTCCCCAAAATACACAAAAGAAGAATTGGTTTTTAAAAACCTTTGATGAAATTGCTCGCCTTCCTATACGTGAAGAATACTATCAGTTTGTTCAAAATAACAAAATTTATTTAAGTTTCTTTGACTGGTTTTGAATATTATTCTAATTATTTTGACCAACTTAATGTTATTACCACTACTGAAAACCAATGGGTTACTTCCAACGATATTATTAAACCTTCTATTCATCCCCCTCTAGAAGAAATTCATATTCAACACCGATCTAGTATTATTACTGCTTCCCCTTTCAAACTTAAGCCTGATACTTCACCTCCTAATGCCAAAGATATTTCTAATATTTTATAACAAAATAATTTTACAAATCAAACACTTAAAACTATAGGTGACCAATTAACTCGTGTAGAAAACTTTATCAGCAAAGATCAAGTCACTACACTCACCACTACTGAAACCCCTCTATTTACACCACATGAAGTCCCTTCACATCTTCAAAATGAATTAAGTAATCAAGACTTTTCTTCTCAAATTGATCATAAACTTGCACAACTTGATCATGTTATCCGTGTTGTCACTGCACCTGACACACCTCCATCTACTTCTAAAACTCTTAATACTATATCTCAACCAACCCTTTCTGAAGTTGAAGAGATTGAACAAACCATGAATGATTCCCAACCTTTAGAACTCAATGCTACCCAGAATAAAAAACAAAAATGGAAATATCAAAACCGCTATGAAACCAATAACACTAAAAATTATTATCCCCGTCCTACTCTTCCTGATATGCAATATGAAGAAAGAAATCAATTCACTCAAGCTGCTTATCATGGTGGTACCATTTATGAATGGAATTTTGATGGTATGACTGAATATCATATTCTTAACAAACTCCAAGAAATGACAATGGTTGCTTTAGCCTACAAAACTAAACAAAAATCTTCTGATTTTGCTGTTGCTCAAGCTTTAGTTGCTGGTTTTACTAGTCATCTTAAAGGATGGTGGGATCATTTTCTCACCTCTAGTGAACGCACTCAAATCCTTATTGCAATCAAAACTGATTCAAATGGTACACCCATCAAAACTGAAGACAATCAAACAATTGAAGATGCAGTTAGTACCCTTATCTTTTCCATTTCTAGGCACTTCTTAGGGCGTCCTTCCAAAGTCCAAGCTGTTACCTCTGAAATCCTCAATAATCTTAGATGTCCAAAACTTCAAGATTTTCGTTGGTATAAAGATGTTTTCTTAACTAAAGTTATGTTACGTGATGATTGCCGTCAAACACATTGGAAAGAAAAATTTTTAGATGGTCTTCCCAAACTATTTTCTCAAAAAGTTAAAGACAAACTCAAAGAAAACAACAATGGCATTGTCCCTTATGAACAACTCACTTATGGTGACTTAATTAATGCCATCCAAACCCAAGGTCTTGAACTTTGTACCAACTTCAAACTTAACCAACAATTACAAAAGGATTTAGCCACTTCCAAACGTGAATTAGGTACCTTTTGCCAACAATTTGGATTTGAAAATACCACACAAATCATACCCCCTTCCCGACGTAAACCTCGCACTACTTCTGCACGACGATTCTTTCGAAAACCCAAACCAAGTTCTAATGTTTTTTTACCAAAAACCCCATGCACAACCTCCTGTAAAAACTTCTCCATCTAAACCTAAACATGTTTCTAAACACACCAGAAAAGTCCCCACATGTTACAAATGTGGTAAAGTTGGCCATTATAAAAATCAGTATCGAATGAATCAAAAAATTAATTCCTTAGATATTGATGAAACACTTAAACAACAACTTATGCATTTATTCTTAAACTCTGATGCTTCTGATAATCCTTCCCTCTCTGATGATGCACTACAAATAGATGAAATTGTATCCCAATCTTCTTCTGACGAAGATGAACCTCATACTTCTTCTTCTTCCCCTGAACCTGACCAAATTATAAAAACCAATTGTCAATGTCCAACCACACGTACTATTAATGTTATTACAAAAGAACAAGAATTACTTCTTGATGTTATAGATAAAATTTCTGATTCTCAAGTTAAAAAAGATTATTTACTCCAACTTAAACAAAGTTTAACTTCTGTTGACAAACCTACCCAAGATATTTCATTATTAAATAACCCTAACGATGGTACTTTTGATGTATCAAGCCCTCAGGTCATCAGGACGCAACATTTTGCATCCTGATGATGGTATTTTTGGGGAAAAGTTAGCCTCGGGTCGTCAGGACGCCCTTGCTGACACTCGTGATTGACAGCCTCGACAATATTTAGTAAAACGAGCATAATTTTTTCTAGGAAACTCAAAATGATGCACCGTTTGAAGTATTGAAAAATAGACTCATGGACCTTTGTGCCCTATAAAGTTTGTTCTCTAATTATTTATAGATTGAGAGTTATGGAGGTTTAAAGTTGACCCAAAATCTATGCCAAAAATATTGTCTTCCAAAATTTTAGTCCACATTTCGGGAAGCATAACTTCTTCACCCGAAATGTGTTTTTGGCTCATGACCTATCAAAATAAAGGCCTTTAAACCTATTTTCAAATGGAACTAGCCTTGGGTGTGAACTCATCTTTAAGAGGTGGTTGGAACTCGATGAGGGAGTCGACATTTCAACTTTCATGTTCAAACCTCAACTTTATGTTCTTATTTTACATCAGGACTTTGTCCTAGAGTTTATTCTCACTCTCCCGTTGTGAGAATGAGGTGTTGTTGAGTCGTGGTCGAGGGGTTTCTGTGCTTAGTCTTAACTTATGTGTTATTGCTTTGCCTTAGAGTCTTGTATTGATATTTCTTTGCTTCCACGTGCATTTATATAGGAACACCTTGTCTACCACCCATTCTATCGGAGAGAGGTGAGTAACGATATGCCATCAATAAAACTATATTATTTTCCAAACATTTTAAACTCACCTCTATATCATGAATATTTTTCATACAGTTTAATGCCTCAATGTTATATTCAATTACAAATGTCACATTTCAAATGCATGCTAGTTATATTTATATTATGAATGAAAACCATGGACTATAATGTTTAAATGAAGGAGATGCTAAGTTTCCAATGTATGGTGCCAACTCGGGTCTTCTCGTGGCAAGACTTTAATCTAGCCCGATAGTCCTACGATAGGGGACGAGAAATAAACTATCTATGTTGGGAGACATCCCTGGCCTAAAGAGCCTTAGTGTGACCTGCATGGTTACTATGGAGCCTAACTCATATGTCGAGTTGTAGCACACTTATGTTTTGAACCGAGAACTATAATATGTTCACATGTTTTACAACAAGTTATGAAATGTTATATCAAGAATAATGTTATGTTGCATCTCTTCTTATGATACTGTATTTCAAATGATGTTTACGTTACCTATTAGTTCCAAGCCTACTCTTTAAATGTTCAAAAGCTCATTTCCTTATACATAAATGATTATCTATCCTTGTAAGTTGGATATAATTACTAGTCTATGATATTTTCTCGCTCATACATCATTATTATTCACTAAGCATTAGCTTACATTTTCTCAAATGATTTTTAGGTAGCCAATCCAGAAGGCCCTAAAGCGAGGCCATATGTGAATTTTGAGCTACGGCCCACGGGCCTATGTTTGGTATAATGTTTGAAGGCTTGACCCAATATTTTGTAATGATATATTGCTATAACTTTGGTGGACCTTAATTTGGTCCTTATGTATGTTATGTTTTGGATTAGGCACAGCTCTACTATGTATGACACGGATTATGTTTTCAAGTTACCAAAAGTTCTATTTTTCGCAATTATGCATCATTCTAAATGATTATGCACATGTGATAACCAGTTTATGTAATGCGGCCTTAGGTAGCCTTGCTACTGGCCGATCATGTACCCTAAATCCGTATAGGCCAGGTTATGGGGCGTGACAGCATGGTATCAGAGCTATAGGTTGACACTGTAGGATTAAGTCATGTCTAGATAGGATTCTAGGTTTGACTTGAGTATGTGCTATGTGTATATGTATGTGTATGCTACATGTATAATGACATGCCAAGGTGTAATATATGTAGTGTTATGTTAAATGCTTAACGTTTTGTTGTACGCATATAGTAGCTATGCTACCGAGAAAAGGTGGTTATAGAGGGGACCAAGAGCCTAAAGACCGATTTGATCGCATAGAAAGGATCTTAGCTAGATTCATTCAAGTGGTCCAGGATAACTATAGCAACACCGCCAATGCACCAGAACAACCGGCAGCTCAGGCCCCAAGAGGAGAGGTAGTAGCACGTACTACCATTAAGCAGTTTCAACAATTAAAGTCCCTAACTTTTCAGGGGACTCCCGACCCAATGGCCGCGGAGTTTTGGCTTTTGGGAATAAAGAGAGTGTTCGAAGTGCTACCTTGCACATATGAACAAAAGTGACCTTTGCCACTTTTATCTTTGAAGGAGCTGCACTTGTTTGGTGAAAATTGAAGAAGGCGACGGAGCCACTATGGTTGTGACCTAGGTTTCTGGAGGTGTTCAATGAGGAATACTTTCCTAAGACTGTCAGAGATCAGAAGACTACGAAATTCCTTAGTTTGACACAAAGGAATATGACTGTGGTAGAGTACAATGTCAAATTCATGGAGTTATCACGATATGTCCCATATATTGTGTCATTAGAGACTCGCAAGGCGAGGAAGTTTGAGACAGGGTTACGATGGAATATCCGTAACAAAGTGGACATACTGCGGCTAGGGATCCACCAAGAGGTTGTACAACGAGCAACGATTGTCGAAAGGGAAAATAATGAAATGTCCCAATACCAGGAGAAAAACAAGAAAAGATTGGGAAGTAACCAAGGCAAGGGACAAAGTTCAAAGCGGCAAAGTTCTGGATCTTCTAGTGGGAATTCAACTATCATACGGGGGATTACCTCTAACCGAGGAGGCAACATGACCCGTGAGATACCAACGTGCTCCAATTGTCAGAAGAAGCACTGGGGTGCATGGCATTTGGGAAGCAAGGCTTGTTACAGGTGTGGCCAGGAGGGTCACCAAGTGAAGGATTGTTTGAAGAAGAACAGGGCTTAAGGATCTAGGGCGTCAGTATCAGCCTCAGTTCAGCAATCTACAGCAAGCAAGCGAGAGAATCAACCACGGAAAGGCCGAACTTTCGCACTTACACTAGGAAACACCCCAACTACCGACTCCATAATGTCAGATATACTTCTTATTTGTGGTCGACCCACACACATCCTTATTGATTCTAGTTCCACACACTCATTTGTTTCATATCTCTTTGCTCAATATTTGTATACATCTCTAGTACCTCTTGAAAATACTTTAATAGTATCATTGCCATCCGGGGATTCCATGTTATGTGATAGGAGTTATAATTCTTGTGAAATTCTTGTTAACGACGTGCCTATGTTTGTAAACCTCATTCCCCTAGAAATACACGGCTTTGATGTTATCTTAGGAATGGATTGGTTGTCTTCACACTGTACTATCATTGATTATGAGCTTAAATGAGTTGTGTTTCATTCTTCTAACCATTTGGGACTTGTATTTGAGGAAGTTGGAGTCGTGCCTCCACCCTATCTCATTTCATCTATGCAAGCACGTCATTTAATTCAAAAAGGAAATTGTGCATTCTTGTGTAGCGTTTTTGACACACACGTTTCCCCACCGCCCTTGGAAGACATCCATGTTGTCCGAAAATTTTTCGATGTCTTTCCTGATGAGCTATCTGGTTCCTTGGTGGACTGGGAGATTGAGTTCCACATTGACCTTAATCCGGGTACTAGACCCATTTCCAAATCTCCTTACCATATGTTCCCTTTAGAGTTAAACGAGTTGAAGGTCCAACTCCAAGACTTGTTAGAAAAGGGATTCATCCGTCCTAGTGTTTCACCATGGGGTGCTCCAGTGTCATTTATGAAAAAGAAATATGGAACCATGAGATTATGCATTAACTACCGGGAATTGAACAAGGTCACCATTAAGAATAAGTATCCATTGCCTAGAGTGGATGATTTGTTTGATCAACTACAAGGCGCACAAGTATTCTCGAAGATCAACCTAAGGTCGAGTTATCACCAACTAAAGGTGAGGGCAAGCGATGTGGAGAAGAAGACATTCCGAACTAGATATGGTCATTATGAGTTTTTAGTAATGTCATTTGGAGTCACAAATGCACCTGTCGCTTTCATAGATTTGATAAATCGGGTTTTTAAACCCTTTCTTGATTATTTTGTAATTGTGTTTATTGATGACATCTTGGTGTATTCTAAGAGTCTTGCAGATCATGAGCACCACTTAAGGATGGTTCTTCAAACTTTGCGAGACAGGAGATTGTATGCCAAGTTAAGATAGTGTGAATTTTGGCTACCGAGTGTAGCATTTCTGGGACACATCATCAGTGCAGATAGAGTGTCCGTTGATCCTTTGAAAGTTGAAGCCATTGTGAATTAGCCAAGACTGACGAATGTAATCGAAGTTAAAAGTTTTATTGGCTTAGCTAGGTATTATTGAAGATTTATGAAAGACTTCTCCAAGATTGCGACTCCGCTAACACAGCTCACCAGAAAGAACACACCATTTGAATGGAACGAGAAGAGGGAACGAAGTTTCCAAGAATTGAAGAACCGATTGGTGTCCGCACCAATTCTAGCTTTGTCTACAGGGATTGATGGGTTTTCCAGCTACAATGACGCCTCATGTAGAAGACTGGGATACGTATTGATGCAACACGGTAAGGTAATTGCATATGCCACAAGACAGTTGAGACCACATGAGAAGAACTACCCAACCCATGATCTTGAATTTGCAGTGGTGGTCTTTATTTTGAAGATTTGGCGCCACTACTTGTATGGAGTCACATGTGAGATCTTCACTGACCACAAGAGTTTGAAATATCTTTTCACACAAAAAGAGTTGAACATGAGACAAAGAAGATGGCTCGAGTTGATCAAAGACTACAACGTTCTCATTTAGTACCATCCGGTCAAGGCCAATGCGGTGGCCAATACCTTTAGCCGGAAGTCTACCACCAACCTAGCATGTCTTGTCACTTTTCAGCGACCCTTACTCCTTGACTTAGAGAGATCAGAGATTGAAATTGTTGCACCAAGAATTGGTGTGATGTTTACCACCATGATCGCCCAACCGGCGTTGATAGACGTTGTGAAGCAATGGCAACCTGAAGACCCTTACTTATGGAAGATCTATAAGGAGATGGGGATGAATCCAAAGCCTGACTTCACCTTGCATGATGGAGCTTTAAAGTTCAGAAGCCGATTGTGCATTCCAAATGTACCCGAAATCAGGAGGCAAGTTTTGGAAGATGCCCACAACACAAAGTTCATTATGCATCCAGAAGGCACAAAAATCTATCGGGATTTGAAGGAGACATTTTGGTGGTCGGGAATAAAGAAGGAAATAGCCGAGTTCATATCATGACGCCTACAATGCCAACAAATCAAAGCGGAACATCAAAGACCGGCGGGACTACTTCAACCTTTACTGATACCGGAATAGAAGTGGGAGCATATTACCGTGGACTTTATCATCGAATTGCCGAGATCACCACGGGGTTGTGATGCTATATGGTTTATTGTTGATCACCTCACCAAGTCCGCACATTTCTTACCAGTAAAGACTATGTACTCTTTATCAAAGTATGCGACCCTCTACATTGCGGAGATTGTTTGATTACACGGCACGCCAGTTTCGATAGTGTCTGACCGAGACCCGAGATTTGTGTCGAAATTTTGGAAGAGTTTGCAAAAGGCTTTAGGCACCGAGTTGAAGTTCAGCATAGCTTTTCATCCACAAACCAACGGGCAATCAGAAAAGACCATTCAGACCCTAGAAGACATGTTACGGCTATGTGTTCTCGACTTTCAGGGGAGTTGGGAGGATCACCTACCACTAGTAGAATTTTCCTACAATAATAGTTTTCATGCAAGCATCGGGATGGCACTTTATGAAGCACTTTACGGGAGAAAGTGTAGATCTCCAGCTTGTTGGGCCGAAGTTGGCGAGAGAAAGATTCTTGGGCCAGAGATTGTGTAACTAACCACCGACAAGATCAAGATCATTCAACAACGACTGCAAACTGCTCAGAGTCACCAAAAGAGTTATGCGGATGTGCGAAGGCAGGACTTAGAGTCTGATGAAGGGAGCCACGTGTTCTTGAAGGTATCTCCTTCTAAGGCGATAAATCGTTTCGGCAAAAAGGAAAAGCTTAGTTCAAGGTACATAGGACCGTTTAAGTTCTTGAACGGGTTAGACTCGTTGCTTATTGTATTGCTCTTCCTCCGAAACTTTCGCAAGTTCACAATGTCTTTCATGTTTCAATGCTACGAAGGTATGTTCACGACCCGACGCACGTGATTGATCACTATCCTTTGGCCATGAATGAAGATTTAAGCTACGTGGAGAAACCGATTGAGATTCTTGATCGCTATGACCAAGTTCTTAGGAACAAGGTCATTCCTTTGGTACGAGTTTTATTGCAAAACCACACTTGGGAGGAATCTACTTGGGAACGTAAAGACGAAATCAGGGAGCATTATCCCTCAATAATATAATTAAATAGAGGTTTGGGATATCACATCATTCCCCCCTTAAATAAGAGTATATCTTGTAACTTAAGTCCATGGAGTGAGACATGTGGGATTATTCCTATGTGTATCACTCTTATACACACACTCACACACAACACACACACCTACCACCGTTAGAGAGAGATAGGGAGAAGAAAAAGATAAAGAAGAAGGAGAAGGGAAGCTTGAAAAGCCTCAACTCAAGCCAAGATAAGTCATTTGAAGACTTGAACAAGCTTGAAGAAGGTAAGGTCCCTTCCTCTCTCTACAATGTTATATGTAAATGTATTTATCTTGTATTAGAAAATGGTATATATGCATCTATATGGATTAGGGTGTTTGGGTTTGTCTTAGGGGACTCCTTGAGTCCCAATTAATTTGAATTTGAGAGCTTATAGCTCAATATTGAAGAATTGGAGAGTTGGGGGTTGAAACCTCCAAATATATGAAATGTTAGGGTTTTGAATCTTTTCCTTAGATCCCTTTTGATTTAATTGATCTTTCTCCCCCATTTTGAGTTATTGTCATCCTTTTGGGTCAATTTTTGAACCCTAGAAGCATTGGTAAAGTTTGGTAGAGTTTGGGATGGTTTGGGTTGGAAATCTAAGGCTTGGAGAACCCATTTTCTCGAACAAAATATGCAATGACAGTCAGGACAGCACGTTTTAGCACCCTGACAATCAATTTTGAAGTATTGGAGTAGCCACGAGTTGTCAGGACGCAACATTTTGTGTCCTGATGATGGTATTTTTGGAAAAATTTAGCCTCGAGTCGTCAGAACGCCCTTGCTGACACTCATGTCTGACAACCCCAACACTATTTAGTAAAACAAGCATAACTTTCTCTATAAAACTCAAAATAATGCACCGTTTTAAGTATTGAAAAATAGACTCATGGACCTTTGTGCCATTTAAAGTTTGTTCTCTAATTATTTATAGATTGAGAGTTATAGAAGTTTAAATTTGATCCAAAATCTATGTCAACAATATTATTTTCTAAAATTTTAGTCCACATTCCGGCAAGCATAACTTCTTCACCCGAAATGTGTTTTTGGCCCATCACCAATCAAAATAAGGGCCTTTAAGCCTATTTTCAAATGGAAATAGCCTTGGGTGTGAACTCATCTTTGAGAGGTGGTTGGGACTCAATGAAGGAGTCGACATTTCAGCTTTCATGTTCAAACCTCAACTTTATGTTCTTATTTTACATCAAGGCTTTGTCCTAGAGTTTAGCCTCACTCTCCCGTTGTGAGAATGAAGTGTTATTGAGTCGTGGTCGAGGGGTTTATGTGCTTAGTCTTGACTTATGTGTTATTGCTTTGCCTTAGAGTCTTGTACTGATATTTCTTTGCTTCTACGTGCATTTATGTAGGAACACCTTGTCTACCACACATTCTATTATTTTCCAAACGTTTTAAGCTCACCTCTATATCATGAATATTTTCCATACAGTTTAATGCCTCAATGTTATGTTCAATTACAAATGTTATATTCAAATGCATGTCAATTATATTTATGTTATGAATGAAAACTATGGACTATAATGTTTAAATGAAAAAGATGTTAAGTTTCTAATGTATGGTGCCAACTCGGGTATTCTCGTGGCAAGACTTTAATTTAGCCCGATAGTCCTACGATAGGGGAAGGAAAATAAACTATATATGTTAGAAAACGTCCTTAGCCTAAAGAGCCTTAGTGTGACTGTCGCGCCCCAATTTTTGGGTGTCCAAGGTCCTTTCAGCTCGGAGACCCTAAAATACGGAACTCTATCACTAGAACTCATCCTCCTAGAAGGACAAGTGCGACTAGATTTGAAAATTGGTTTGACTAAGGGCTTTTTAGAAAAATAGGAGTCGCCACCTAACTTGATTAAGGTAAGTTAGAGCACCTAAAACTAAGTGTTAATCTGAAGATTAAACTTAGGGTTTCTTGGAAAAGGTTTTGAAAAACTCCCTCAAGAGAGGGTTTTTAAGAAAATAGGTTGTTTGGCAACCTTTTGAAATGTTTAAGCCCTTTTTTGAAAGTAACTCCATTTTGATTTTTTGAAAACAGAAATCTAAGGTTCAGGGGTTGGTTACGTGTAGGGAAGATATCCTAAGATCATCACCCTAACCTGCCCTTTCGGTACCTACATGTCTAATCACCCTTGGTTCACTCACTAGAATAACCGGTTACCATGGTCCACTTTATATCCACTTTAGAATTTTTAAAAATGGGGTTTAGTCATCACTTTTCGGATGGATGATGTATGATGCAAGTTTTTTAAAAAAATTTGAAAATAACAGACGTTTTGAAAGAGTTTGGAATAGAAACTTTGAATTGATTGGAATTTTTGAAAAAGGGATTGGGGTTGAAATAAAAGTTATGACCGCACCATTTTAAGTTGCCTACGTATCTCATTTGGCGAAAATCAGGTCATTCGTAGTTCGAGCAAGAGCCCGATGGAAAATAGGCGCATTAGGGCCTTTAGAAGGTTTGAAAACACTTTGGGGTCTTTAGAAAAGCTTAAGACACTTTGAGGTCTTTGGAAGTTGAAGACTCTTTATGGTCTTAGAAAAGTTTAAGACACTTTGAGGTCTTTGGAAGTTGAAGACTCTTAGTGGTCTTGGAAGTTTTTGACTTGAAATTGGATTGTGGAGTGTTTTGAAAATGTTTTTGGATCAACTTAAGGGAGTTTTGGAAAAATCTTTGGCAAGACTCAAGAGAAGTTGAAAGTGTTTTTGAAGTCTTGTTTTGAAAACCTTGGAAGCACGACTTTAGAATGTTTTGATGAATTAGTTTTTGAAAGTGGTTTTTGGATATGGCTAAGAGTTTGGGAATCCTAATATGGACAACCTTAGAAGTTGTTCTTGATTTATCACTTGTCCTTGGAATCCCTAACCATGAGAGGGCTAAGGACACCTTAGGTTTGTGACCTTTTAAAAATATTTTTGGAAATGCCTTAAAGATGGAGTGTAGAAACATTAGAAGAGCGTATGGAGTTGGGTTTTTGAAGTCATAGGGGCAGGAGGTTTTGAAGGAATAGGTTGAGGATAATTTGAAAGTTTGAATGATCATTTGAAAAAAGGGTTCAAGAGTTGGAACCTTGAAGTGTATTAACCTTGGTTGGGTTAGCCTAGGGTTAGGGGGAACCTAAGGTTAACTAAGTTAGGTTAGGTTGACCTACGGTTAAGAAGACTTAGGGTTAACTAACTAGGCTTAAGCTAACCTAAGATGAGTGAACTTGGGTCAAGTTAACCTAGGGTTGGTTAACTAGGGTCAAGTCAACCTAGGGTTTGGTAACTAGGGTCAAGTTAACCTAGGGTTAGGTAACTAGGGTCAAGTTAACCTAGGGTTTGGTAACTAGGGTCAAGTTAACCTAGGGTTAGGTAACTAGGGTCAAGTTAACCTAAGGTGTGGTAACTAGGGTCAAGTTAACCTAGGGTTTGGTAACTAGGGTCAAGTTAACCAAGGGTGTGGTAACTAGGGTCAAGTTAACCTGGGGTTGGATTGAAAGATGATTTTGAAGTGTGGTTTGGTGCATTTTTGGAAAGAGTTTTGGAAAACACAACATGTTATGCAATGAACTTTAGTAGGCCATCTCTTTGAAGATCATTTTCATAAAAATTTTAACTCTAGTCAAGAGTATAGTTTGTATGGATGGTGCTTGGAGACCATTCCAAGGAAGGTTTCCTCATGGCCATTATAAACACTATCTTAGCAAGAGTATAAGGGGTCAAAAATCAACATAACGATGCCAATTTTTGAAAAATCATTTTTGATGCAAAGATGGAGAGAATGCATTTTTGAAAATCATCTTTTGAGAAGGATTTTGAAAACCATTGTCCAAGGGGAACATTTCATCAAGGGAGGGTTCATATGGCCAACAAAAGGAAGACCACTCAAGAGAAGGTTCCATGGGGTCATTCCAATCACCAAACTTGAGATAATAGAAACCATAGAATTCAAAGAGTTTGAACATCATTCTTAGGCAAGCATAAAGAGAAAAGGGAGTCATTCTAACAATTTAGGGCTCCTATAGCCAATATAAAGGGAGACCACTCAAGAGAGGGTTCTATGAGGCCATTTTAGCCACTAAATTTGATAGAATGGAAACCTTGAAAATTAGAGAGTTTGAAAGCAACTTTTATGCAAGTTGAAATGCAATGATGCAAAAGTGTGAATTAAGTAGTAGTGAGGAATTTTCTAAGGCATGACTCCTAAGATCTCATCCTAGACTTCAAGGGGCCAACTCTTGGAACAATTTTTGAAAGAAATGTAGAGCTTGGAAATGGCATAAACTTAAGAGCAATGTAAGCATTATGGAGCATGACAATAAGCATAAAATGAAGTCAAGCACGCAAGACATGATCAAAATAGGAATATGCAAGGGGTTATGATTTACATACAAGGCTTTTAGGCTACACCACATAAACAAGGGGCTCCTAGGCTATACCATCTTAAAGTAGGCTAGTGAGAGGTCCCCCTACACGGTGGCTCTCACTTGCTTTCCTCTAAGCATGATCTAAGAGCCCTCTTAGCTCAAGCATGCAAGAAAGGGGGGTTGAAGATGGGGATTAAAATAGAGAATAGCTTAAGTAGGCTAGGAGGGAAAAGAGAAGAGTGGGGGAGAGCACAAATGTAAAAGGGATACCACCTTTTGCCTTCAACACACTTGTAGTCTTCAATAGATGTCTTGATTGGAGCTTGAGTGACTTCAAGAAGGCTTGAGAGGCTAGAGTGGAGTGTATAAGTGTGTATGAGGCCTTGTATGTGGTGTGTATAGGCTTAGGACGGGTAGAATCTAGCCTAAGTATTGGAGGGGAGGAATATATGTAGAGATTCAAATTTCTGGAGTGATTTCAGCAGAGTTTCGTATCAATTTCGGACCTGGAATATGCAAGGGGGGAGGCCTCTATTTATAGGCAATCTGGAACAGGCCTTGCGCATGTGCTACATGCGCATGGCCAAATTTTGGCCTTGCGCAGGTACTGCTCCATTGCCAGAATAACACGTGGCACCCTGTTTACTGGTTAAATCTCAACCCTTGATTGAAATTTGGTCGATCTGATCAAAATTTGAGCACATGTAGCATACGCTCCATCACCGAAAAAGTTTGTCCAAACTTTGCCTCGATAATCGAGTCAATTGGGAAGGTTCCGGGGGAATCGATCGCACTCGGGATGTTCTCCTAGTGCTTCCGATGAACTTTCATGTTCTCGAAAAGTTTGAATTATGTTTGGAGGTGAGTGATATCGTCTTGGGAAGTGTGCCAAAAAGGCCACTTTTACGGAGCGCCTGTGATATGCTCCGTGGGTGCTTGAAAGTGGTTGTTTTCATTTCGTGTGATCGAGACCTTCGAGAAGCGATCTACTCGATCGGATCGTACCGATGGAAAGTACTCTAGGAATACTTTCTAGAATTCTCAATTTTACGCATTTCTCAAGTCGTTTGACGGTGGGTTTTGATTAGGGAATTGGAGAAAAAGTCAACCTTGGCAGAGCGTCTGCGAAACGCTCCAGGGGTTGCTAAAAGTCATGGTTTGCACACCGTACGATGGAGGGCAGCGGGGGGCGGTTTATTCAATCGAACAGTATCGATGGAAAGATCTATGGATGAGCTTTTGAGAATTCCCTAATTTACGCATTTCTCAAGTTGGTTGACGGTGCGTTTAACTAGGGAATCGAGGGAAAAGACAATTCAGGCGGAGCGTCTGCAAGACGCTCCAGGGAACTTTTATCGGCTCGTGTGAGCTTAGTGTCGTAGGGTGTTCCTTGGGTTAAACAAAGACGTGTGGTGAAACCCTTTGCTAGAAATCCCAAGGCCGGTGCTATTTCGGGGCATTTTTAGATTTCTAGGGGCAAAACGGTCATTTTGACCGAAGTTGGCTGGAAATGGTCAAGAATTGTCTAGTATATTGTGTTAAACATGCAGGGCTGTTCAGGAATGGTTTTGAGAGAGTCTTTTACCGTTCAGCAGGGTTTGTGTCATGCTGAGGCGTTCAGGGGCAAAATGGTCATTTTGACCAGAGTGAGCCGGAATAGGACCGGATTTGGACCAAATGGCGTGTGGGGGACGCCTGATGGTTTGACAACATTGTGGAAGGATGGACTTATCATTTTGAGGGATTTTGAACTTTCTCAAAACGTGCCTGGAGGCCCAAAGGGCAGGTTTGGTCATTTTTCACCGAGACGGGCTAGCAGGCGCCGGTGTTGACCTAGGTGTTGGTTTCCAAGATCGCCCGATCTCAGAAAACTACCTGTACAGTGTTGGTCTCCAAGAACGCCCGTTCTTAGAGAGCTACCTGTAGGGGTGGTGTTGGTTCCTGAGAACGCCTGGTCCTAGAAAGCTACCTGGAAGGGTGGTATTGGTCTTCGAGAACGCCTGGTCCCAGAAAGCTACCTGGAAGGGTGGTGTTGGTCTCCGAGAATGCCTAGTCCCGGAGAATTACCGAATAACGGACATTCTACATTGGCGGGCTAACAGGTGGCCAGAAGTGAACCATCTAGAATTCTGATAAGGTGTTAGTCCCCGAGATCACCCGATCCCGGGAAGGCACCTGGATGGTGTTGGTTTTCGGGACCGACCAGTCCGGAAAGCTTCCTGGAATGATGGTGCTTATGGCTCCAGCGGGTGCTTGTGGGCCCAAGAAGCGACCAGCTGGTTGGATTGGAGATTGTAAGGCTCATCTTGAACCTGCATGTGTTGTGACGTTGGAAATCGAACCCGGTCAGGCCGGAGATTGCCGAGCGGGCAAAAATGGGGTGCTTATAGTGACCTACATGATTACTATGGAGCCTAGCTCATATGTTGAGTTGTAGCACACTTATGTTTTGAACCAAGAACTATGACATGTTCACATGTTTTACGACAAGTTATGAAATGTTATATCAAGAATAATGTTATGTTGCATCTCTTCTTATGATACTATATTTCAAATGATGTTTACATTACCTATGAGTTCCAAGCCTACGCTTTAAACGTTCAAAAGCTCATTTCCTTATGCATAAATGATTATCTATCCTTGTAAATTGGATATAATTGCTAGTCCATGATATTTTCTCGCTCATGCATCATTGTTATTCACTAAGCATTAGTTTACGTTTTCTCAAATGATTTTCAAGTAGCCAATCCGGAAGGCCCTAAAGCGAGGCCATATGGAGATTTTGAGCTACGGCCCACGGGCCTATGTTTTGTATAATGTTTGAGGGCTTGACCCAATATTTTGTAATGATATAATGCTATAACTTTGGTGGACCTTGATTTGGTCCTTATGTATGTTATGTTTTGGATTAGGCACAGCTCTACCATGTATGACACGGATTATGTTTTCAAGTTACCAAAAGTTCTATTTTCCACAATTATGCATCATTCTAAATGATTATGCACAGGTGATCAACTAGTTTATGTAATGCGGCATTGGGTAATCTTGCTACTGGCCGGTCATATACCCTAAATCCGTATAAGTTGGGTTATGGGGCGTGACAAGATCTGTCATAGTCCATTTTTGTCCAAGGTTGGTAAGGGGCTCTGAAGAATATGAAGGTCGAGAGCTTCTCTCTTCTCTGAAAAGACATCCTAAACTACTTGGAAACTACAATGGAAGGTAATCCTGAGGGTCCATCTAAAGCTACAGAAGGCATAGATGTTCTAGCGAATGCGGCTACTATTTCTGAGGCAGCAAAGACTCAGTCGACTGAGGTTGCTGCCTCAGTCGACTGAGGTTGCTGCTACGGATGGGTCACTTGGAGTCCAACTGGCTGTAGCTATTGGTGTGGATGAGTCAGTTGATCCTGCTGCAAAGCCTACTAAAGATATTGTGCCTCAACCTTAGGGCTTTCTCTGTTTTTGCTTTTGCTGAGATACTTGTATCCCCTTTTGGTTCTTTTAGTGAAAGAAGGCTTCTTTATTTTAATTAAATGGTTCTAATTTCATTCATCTTTAGGTGAATCCAGATTTTTGCATTTTACTGCTTTACTTGATTGTGGCCTTTATGGCTGTTTTTGATTCCTTCGTTTTAGTAAGACCAAATTGTTGAACTTGGTTTTTTTTGTTTAGCCTTCTTTGGCCAACCTGCCTAACTTGAGCAGAATCAAGTTTTTACACTTAGTTTTTCTTAAGGCCTTCATTGGCCGACTTGAGCAAAATCAAGTTTTTACATTTAGTTTTTGTTAAGGCCTTCATTAACAGACCTGCGCAACTTGAGTAGGACCAAGGTTTTACACTTGGTTTTTATTAAGGCCTTCATTGGCCGACCTACCTAACTTAGGCAGGACCAAGTTTTGACACTTGCTTTTTTTTAAGACCTTCATTAGCTGATCTACCCAACTTGGGTAGGACTAAGTTTTTACACTTAGTTTTTTACTTTCCTTGGTTCTTTTCTTTTAGTGTGGCTTTGAATATCAAAGTCGCTGAGTAACCATTAATTTATTGAACATGCACAACTTGTGCGAACAAAGGAAAACATCAAAGTCATCTTTATATTGATAGAATTTTCTGAGATTATTTGCACTACATGGTCGAGGTAGATGGCGCCTTTCCTCAATAGTCTTTGGCCAGTATGCCCCCACGCTAACTTGGGATGTAACTCTGTATGGACCCTCGCAGTTGGGGTTGAGTTTTCCATCTGATGGATACTTTGTTGCCCCTAATACCTTTCTAAGTACTAGGTTTTCGGGTATCAAAACTCTTGGCTGAACCCGCTTATTATAGGATCGGCTACGCTGTTGATGATAACTAATGAGCTTGAGTAAGGCCGCCTTTCTCTTTTCTTCAATGAAGTCCAGGCCTTTAGCTAAGGTCTGATCATTAAGTCTGGTATCAAACACTATTGATCTGATTGTTAGGAATCTGACCTCTAAGGGTATTACTGCTTCGCCCCCATAAGACACTGGGCAATTCTTCTAGCCACCTCCCTTTAGCTTTTTTCAGCCTTTTCTTGATTTTGTTCAACATTGTTTTATTGGATCTTTCAGCTTGTCCGTTGCACTATGGATAGGCAGGTGTTGAATAATAATTTCTAATTCTGAGCTTATCGTAGAATGTTCTGAACATATTTTTGTCAAATTGGGTGTCGTTATTCGAGTCCAGTGCACGTGGTATGCCAAATCTTGTGATTATGCTCCTCCATGCAAATCTTTTTGTATCTATCTCTCTAATAGTTGATAGAGGTTCTGCTTCCACCCACTTGGTGAAGTAGTCTATTGCGACTATGAGGAACCTCTTGTTTCCCCAAGCTCGGGGTAGAGGGACGACTACATCCAATCCCTATTGGTCAAAAGGCCAGGGGCTGGTAACTGTTGTGAGGTCCTCAGTTAGTTGGTGAATTAATGGTGAGAACTTCTGGCACTTCTCACACTTCAGTACATATTAAGCCGCGTCCTTCTGTATGCATGGCCACTAATAGCCTTGTGAAATAGCTTGGTAGGCAAGCGATCTCCCACCGACATGACTTACACAAATCCCTTCATGAATCTCGAACAAAAGGCCCTACACTTTGTCTGAATGAATGCAATATAGGTAGGAACCCGTGAAAGATCTTCTATATAGCTCCTTACTGGGTGAGATCTAGTACTTTAAGGATTTATACTTTATTCTTCTGGTTTCATTCTTGTCCTCAAGCAACTCATCTTTATTGAGGTGGGCAATGATTGGATCCATCCAAGACGGTCTTAGCTCTTTGATGGCCAGTGCTTGCTCCTCTTCTTAAAAGATGCTCGGGCTACCCAAAGTCTCTATGTGGATTGTTCCCTTTGATCCTGACTTCAAGGCTGCTGGTAGTGTTGCCAGGGTATCCGCATGGGCATTAATCTCGGGCCCGATCTGACATAGTTTGCCGAGATCTAACATAGTTTGTATCCGCGTGGGTATTTGCCAGGTATTGTGTCATTCTATCTTTCTTAGCTGCATATTCTCCTATGATTTGGTTTACAACCAACTGTGAGTCTGAGTAGATGCTTATCTCGGCAATTTTTAGCTCTATAGCTCAGCACAGTCCGGTAAGCAAAGCCTCATATTCTGACTCGCTATTTGAGGCATTGAACTCTAACTTGATGGCTTGTTCTAAGGCCATCCCATAAGAGGTGATGAGTATTATGCCTAATCCTACCTCTCTGTCGTTGGATACTCCATCAACAAAAAATTTACAATGGTCATTAAGCTCCTAGGGCTCCAACTGCGGGTTATTAGGTGGGAGTTCAATGACTTCTGCCTCTTCTATTTCCTGTGGCAACTCAACAGAAAATTCGACAACCAAGTCAGCAAGTACCTGACCCTTGACCGTCATCTTGGGTTGGTATTTGATGTTGAATTCGCCGAGCTCTATCGCCCACTTAGCTACTCTCCCTGAGAAATCTGCCCTTCAAAAAAGTGGCTTCAACTGATGGTCAATTAGGACGTTGATTGTATATGCCCTAAAGTAATGTACCAGCTTTCGTAACGCTATCACCAGGGCTAGTGCCAACTTCTCCAAGGGTAAGTATCTTGTCTCTACCCCCAAAAGGTTTTTGCTTCTATAATAGACTAGCTTTTGCTTCCTTTCTTGCTATTGTAGTAGCACGACGCTAATTGCATGCTCAGAAACGGTCAAGTATAGGTAGAACTCTTCATCTTTAACTGGGGTTGATAGGAGTGTGACTACATTGTAAAAATATAATTACAAGTTCCTAACTTTGTATTTGTTAGCATTAAAATAATTATAAATAGTTTTAATTAATTTATTTTTAATCCTAATAAATTTTATTGAGAATTTTGTAGGCTTTTAGATAAAAAAAATAAATAAAAAAAAAAAAGGGAGCAAACTTACATGGAAAGAAATGAGTCTTTATTAATTGGAGCCCACCCACATGGATCCATTTTTCAATAACTCCACCAAAACAAACAAGGCATGTTTTTGCTTTTGGATAAAAGAGAGAGCAACCTCATGTGAAAATTGACATAAAAAGATGGCAATTGACATGAAAAGAAGGCAACTCACATAGAAATTGACATGAAAAAATGGTAATTGACATGGAAAGATAGCAATTAACATGGAAAGAAGACAAAAAAAGAAATTAATAATAAAAAAATAATAATGCATCATTGTAGGGAATGGATGGCTTCATCTTATGAGTATACAAATAGCAACACCAAGAGACGCAAGAGAGGGAGCTTGAGAGGAGGCAAGAGAGAGAGATATATGTAAGAGCTTCCAATTATTTATGAAGTCATTTTTTTTTTCAAGTCAAGTCTCTTCAATATTATGAATAGTTAATTTTATTCTTTAAGCCAATTGTGAATATCATTCGAGGATCTTGGGATATCAACAGAGGTAATTAGTATTTCTTGGTAATTAAATTCTAGATCATCTTTGAGAAAAGTTAGATTCTTGACTATGTTTGTAATACCTTTTACCTTGACAAAACAGCTGGTATATACAAATCGATGTTATGAATTCATGAAGTTAATTTTGCTATTCTAGATTTAATTATTATTGAAATTATATTTGTATTGCTAAATCTTCCAAATCAAAGGCTTAAGACGAAGCCAATGATTTGAATTACAAAACCTCTGCTAATATTTTAGGTGAATCGGGTGGTCTGATCCATTGGATCTGAGATCGTTTTTGTTATTTAAAGTCTAGTTCCATAATCATCAAACCTTCCAAAGCAAAACATTTTTCTTTGGTTACTATTTTTCTGCACCAATTGTACAGATCTCAGCGGTACTATTCTTGATAGAATTCGAACAGGTTGGCTTAGGTTCCAAGTGAAGCCAATGCAATGTACAGTATTTACCACAACTTAGTCGGTATCTAATCTTTTACTGTGGGTGAATTTATCTTTTACCGTGGGTGAATTTCTAGCTCCAACTTTGCATGTTTTGTTAACCATTCCCTATGGATTCAATCTCGGCTTACCGAGTTATTACTGTATCACAACTGCACACTGGCGAATTTCAATCACATTATTTACAAGTGATTAGAGCGGAGGCTAGGTCAAATAAGCTTTTAGTTCGCCGAGTGATGTGTCGTAGTCTGGTCCCCAACTAAAACACTCCTGCTTCTTTAATAACTGGAAGAATGGGTTGCATTTGTCTAAAGAGGAACTTATGAAGTGGTTGAGTGCGGCAGCCATTCCTGTCAGCTTCTGAACTTTCTTGACATTCTTTGGGGCCTAGATGTTCTGGATGGTGGTTATCTAGTCAGCGTTAGCCTCAATTCTTTGATGAGTGACCAGGAACCTTAGAAACTTTCTAGACCCAACCCCGAGCACACACTTCGAGGCATTTAACCTCATATTGTATTTCTTGAGGATGTCAAAAACTCCCTTCAAATTTTCAATGTGGTCTCTGCCAATCTTGCTTTTCACAACCATGTCATCAATGTAAACCTCCACCATGCTATCGATGTAATGTTTGAACATTTTGGTGACCAACCTCTGGTAAGTAGCACCAACATTTTTTAGTTCGAACGGCATTACTTTGTAACAAAATATTACTCTTAGCGTGATGAAGATTGTCTTCTCTTAATCTTCTTCATGCATGGGGATCTGGTGGTATCCTTGATATGCATCTAAAAAGCTCATCCTCTCATGCCTAGTAGTTGCGTCCACCAGTTGGTCGATCTTTGGTAGTGGAAAAGGGTCCCTAGGGCATGCTTTGTTTAAATCTGTGAAATCTACACAGACCCTCCACTTACCGTTCTTCTTCTTGACAACCACAGTATTGGACAGCCATCGTGGATAGTACACTTCTCGTATTACCCCTGACTTCAAAGAGTCTTTCCACCTCTTTAATTACAACGTCAACGTGCTATTACTCGCCTTCCTTCTATACCATAGATCGGCACTGAGGACTAACATTGAGTCTATAACAGGTGATGGCGGGATAGATCCTAGGCATCTTATATGGAGTCCAAGCAAAGGCTTCCAAATTCTCTGTCAATAAATTGATCAAGGCCCTTTCTTCTGTGGCTGGCAAGGATGTACCAACCATGAAGTACTTTTCCTTGTCCAGTCTATCAATCTCAATCTTTTTTAGTTTCTGTGACTGATTACTCTTAGAAATAGTAATCTCTATGCTTAAATTGTTAGTTGATTAGTTGAATTTCAGTGTTAATTTAGTATTTTAACTCCTAAAATACATTAAAACTCTTTTTGTGCACTTCTTACAAGAATTGGAGCTTAAACGAAGGCAAATGGGCAAATGTGAGGATGACCGATCAATCGGCCGATCGATCGGTGATCTTGCGATCGATCGATGATTCTCTATTTGACCTTCTGCAGCAAACTTCAAAGAGGGCGTTTTTCCGATTGATGGGTTGTTCGATCGATTACGTCGGAATTCCCTCAACAGACTACACAGAAGCAAACTTCAGAGGGGTCAGTTTTGCGATCGATCGGACGTTCGATCGCATGGACCGTTCGATCGGTCGCCTACCGATCAATTGGTGTGTACAGACTCTGTTTTTTTGTAGAGTATAAAAGCTGTATATACGGGACAAAAAGGGATGTTAGGGTTTTTCTACAAAATTGGACAGAGAAGGAGCTTCAAAAAGGAGTCTTTTGTTATTTTGTAAGGTTTTTAGTTAGATTTACTTTAATGCTTTGTATTGTTGTCATTTATTGCTTTTGGATCATTGTAAATGAATGCTTGATATATATGAAGTGAATGATTTTCTACTCTTTCTAGCCATTTTCCCTCATTTTCTTGCCATTTTCCCTCACTTTCTTAACAACCAAACACTAGTTCTATATAGTTTAATGGTAGATTTGTCTTCTTTTATGCTGTTTGATATGGATTCTAGTAGCTAAATATCCCTTGGATGTGGTTGTGAAGACCCACCAAAGATCTTCAAAGGGTGAAAAATGAGTTGTATGAACTTCAAAGGCATATCCTCAAAATTTCAGGGTTTCATTTGATTTAGTATGAGATTCACTAGAAAAACTTAGATTCATAACTGCTTGGCAACATTTATGCACAAATCAATGTTTGGTATAGGTATTGCACATGTCTAAGGTTTGATTCTAGGGTGCCAATCATAGATTCCCTCTTTATGCTCAATCAAACAAAAACCCACATTTTTATAGTCGACATTTTTCGAATCAAGAATCCAAGGTGTGATTCTTGATTTGAGTTATAAACCTCTCATTGGAAACCCTTGTTTTGAATTGGTGGATCGAAACAACCATGTCCAAGCTTTTCTTCTAAATTACATAAAACTAGATTTTATTGTCTTCATTAGTCATTAAATTATTGTATTAAGCATTGAACCACCATCATCTCAAAACCAATATATTTTCGGTCTCTTTTGTGTTAGGAAAAGAAAAGAATTTTCATTTGCAATCCATCAAGATAAATGCCCGTGCTAGTTGAGCTTTGTTGCTATATTTGTAGAATTTCATTAGGAGAGAACGACACTGGATCCTCCGATTTTTACTACAAGCGCGACCTCTGTACTCTTGCAGAGTGACTCCAGTTTTGAAGCACATCTGGAGGCGAGTCAGTGACCTTCTTATCTGGGTGTTCCCCAACATCATCTAGAGTAGGGGTATATTTGTGTAGCTCCATCATCTAGACCTGTTTTGACTTTATCTTTGAGCAACAAGCTGTTAAAAAGCATTGTTTGGTTACAACCTAATCCCCCCCTGATCTCCTGTATCCCCTCGTTGCTAGGGAAGCGTATCATCTGGTGATAGGTGGATGGTATAGCCTTCATCAGGTGCAACCATGTCTGACCTATTATTGTATTGTAAGGTGAAGGGACATTGACCACCAGGAATTCAATTTGCAGCGTTATATTTTCGGCCATCAGCGATAAGGTCACCTTTCCTAGTGGCCAGACTGGGTCCGAACTGAAGCCAATCAATGGGTTAAGGGAGTGCAGTAGGTCGGCATCTTTCAGCCCTAACTTCGTAAACAAGTCATAATATATTACCTCAGATGAACTCCCCTGACCAATCAGAATCCTCTTGACATCGCAGTCACCCATTCGTAGAGTTATAACTAGTGCATTATTATGGGGCCTCTAAACTCCTACTAAATCATCGTCAGTAAAGGTTATGGCCTCTACACTCCTGCCGACTTTGATTTTCTTGTCTAGAGGTTCGATTTGCATCACTTGTCTCAGGTGTGCTGCTTTCTGGATCTTTACTCAATACTTATGATGATCTACCTCTACCAACCCTGTTGATCCATACAACACTGTAATTATCCCGGGTGGCTCTGCCTGGGCCTCCTTTTGTGGGGCACCATCTTGGTTGCTTTGCTCTACTTCCTACTTAGTCTTCTCTTGGTCAATGTACTGGTCAAGATGACTAACTTTTGCCAATTCTTCCAAGTGATTTTTAAGGTGCCTACAGTGCCCCGTTTGGTGCCCCTTTTCCTTATGGTAGAAGCAAAACTTTCTTTAGTCCCGTGCTGTGGTCTCCAGCCAACTTCGGTGGCCACTTAAAAAAGGGCTTGTCACGAATCTAGGGCAGAATTTTGTAGATCAGGTCCTTAAAGACCGTGCTAACACCTACAATCATTTTTCTGCCCTAATTATTGTTTTCTTCACGTCAGGGCTTCTTGCTTTCCCTTCCATCTTTTTTATCTGATTTCTCGCCATCCTTCTCCTGGATCAGCTATGCAATATCTTCCTTAACTCTGGCGTACTGTTCAATTCTTAACATCAGGTCCTGTATCCCAATAGCTAGTTTCTTCATCAGGGATTGCCTCATTCGGTGCTCCTTGGGAAAGCTGATCTTGAATTATGCGATGGCTAACTGTTCGTTGCACTCCTCAATTTCATTGTAGGCCTCCCAATAGCGTCTTGCGTATGCTCGTAAGCCTTCCTCATCCTTCTTCTGTAAGGTCAACAAGTAGTCTATTTCCTTAGGCTGCTTGCTGTTTGTGATGAAGTGAGTGGTGAATAGCTCGACGAGTTGTCTCCAACTTGTTATTGATCTAAATGGCAACTTGTTAAACTATCGTAAAGTTACTTCTCCAAGACTTGATGGAAAAATTTAGCACATTAAGGACTCATCTCCATTCCACAGCACCATCATCTGCATGTAGTGCCGAACATGACTAACGAGATCTGACTTGCCATCATAGGGTATAAACTTTGGCGGCATAAATTTTCTCGGAGGTCGATGGGCCTCAATTTCCTCTGTAAAGGGTGTGGACGCGATTTGATCAAGGGCTCTTTTGGTATATCATGGGTCGTTCGTCCCGTACAGTGCTTGTCCCTGTGGTCTAGTCGCTCCTTCAAGCATCGGTCCCAGTCTTGCTGTTCTGGATTGGCTCTTGTCGGATCTCGTACGGGTGTCCAATTTTTCCTATGTTGTCAATCTTTCTGTCTATCCTTGTAGTGTCCAATACTGGAGGCATGGCTCGTAGTCAAACGTACAGCAAGGGGACTCATGCTTCTTAAATTCGTCATCTTTCTTCTATGCCGATCTGGAGATCTACCGGAGATCGTCCATCTCTTCTAGCGATAGCCTCCCTCATAACTTCCAACTGAGACTTGAGGTGGGTAATCTCTGGAGGGTAAGGGATTCAAGTTTCTGCGATAGCTCCTTCAGCGGTTCAAATTTTTGACATATTGCGGAGCCCGCCATATTTCTTCTCGTCTTCCCTAACGATTACCACCAAGGACTCGTATCTCCGATCTAATCAGACGACCTCCTGGAGTTCGTGTTGAACCATCTTGACGACTTGACAAGTAAGTGTCATCATGACTATGAACATCATAGGTGTCTTCAACCTTCCTAATGGTGGGTTCGACTCTTCCTTTAAGAAAGCTGGTACTCATCGTTGTCTAGACCTCCCACAAATGGCTCCAATTGTAAGTGGAATTTTTAGGAAGGCCCGATTCAATGCACAAACCAAATTGACAAGTGTAAGCACCCCATTTTTACCCGCTCGTCAATCTCCGATCTGACCGGACTCATATTCAAGTTGACATAGACATATTCAAGTTCAAAATCAACTTGTCAAACTCAATCCAACCAATCAATGACTTTACGGGCCCGCTGAGCCCAATAGAGGCAAAATGACCAAAATGCCCTTGCGGCATTGCTCGGTCTAATTCCAATTGGCACCTTTTTAGAGACGGTAAGTCCCCGTTTCAATCTCAAATTCAATTTTAAGTCCAATTCCAATTCAAATCAAATCTGGCACACCGTTCGAGAAAGTTGATCCCTCAAGCGATAAGACCATCCAATCCCGATACATTTTTTGAGAAAACTCTTCAAAATGTAAGTTCTTTTAAACCCGTCGACCAGAATGGAACCCAAGTCCTTGAGATGCTAGAATAGTTCACCTTTGGCACTGGCTAGCCCGCCAATAAAGAATATCCGTTATTCGACACGTCTTTCAAGAAAGTTGATTCCTCAGATGATAAGTTCACCTAGCAGCTTCCCGAGATCAAGCAATCTCCGGAATGAATACAAACCGTCAGAGTGGTGAAAACACTCATAAACATTGCAACCGTCAAAGTGGTGAAAACACTCGTGAACAGGTCGACATGCCCGCTCGTCAAACCCCCTATATCACAGGACCAAACTCACCTCTTGGCCCTGACACGTTTACCAAAGGACGAGTTACCTTTGGAAACCAACTCGTCATAGACCGTCAGAGTGGCAAAAGCACTCAAAACCCAGGTCAACACCAATGCCTGCTAGCCCACTCTAGTGAAAAATGACCAAACTACCCCTTGGTCCTTTTTGGCACGCTTCTCGAGAAAGTACCGAAGTCCTCAGAGCTATAAGTCCACCTTTTTAAGATCGTCCCAAACATAATCCAGCATGTTTAAGTGCCTTCCAGTCGGTTCCGAACCAATTCCGAGACCATTCGGTCAAAATGACCATTTTGTCCCTAGACATCCGAGCACCTCCAGGAACTATATCGGCTCTAAGTATCAAACTGGTTACCTCTTGAGAATGCTTCTAATAGTATTCTCGATCTTCCACTACCTTTCCGGATCATTCCGAGTCAATTCCGACAAACCCGGTGCAAAATAATCGTTTTGCCCCTAGTGGGCAGGTCGCCTTTTCCAACAACACCAGCTTTGGGTATCAAATTGGCGCTCCCTTGGAACACTCTAGATAGTGTTTCCAGCCCTCAAGTCCTCTCATGATTCATTCCGAGTCCATTCCGTTGGCTTTTCGGTCTAGTTGACCATTTTGCCCCTAATAGCTCGGTCGACAATTCCGACCTTGTTTTTCAAGTCCGTTACCCCGGGGATACTATTTCAAGGGTTTCTACCCATTTTCAGCCTTCCAGACCATTCCCGGTCTTCCGAAACATTCCCGAATCTTTCAAAGTCACTCCTAATACAGGCACCCAAATCTTTTGTCTTGCATATCAAGGCTTGAAAGATACGTTGTTTGCCGATCTTAAGAGTTTCCTAAGTGGCTGGCGCCATCGCTAAAAATTGGCCTAGCGCCATTCTTAGTGGCATCAGAAAGAATTTTAGCCTGGCGCCATTGCAAATACAAAGTCTCCCCATGCGTGAAAAGGGTCAGCAATCTAACTTCAAAAACTCTGTCTCTTGATATACAGGCCTCGAGCTCTCTCCAAACCCTAGCTTTCTTAGGCTCCTTCAAACCCTAGCCCCTATACACTTTAACCCCAGCATACATACACTCAATACACTCCTATGCAAGCCTCCAAGCCGGCCATTGAAGACTCAAGGTGCTACAAACTCAGAGCTCTCAAAGATTAAAGTGAAGTAAAGCAAATAAAGCAAGCAAATCAAAGAAGACACAAGGTTGGTTTTCTATTTATGCTTATGCAATTCCCCTCTCTCTCTTCTCTCTTCTAACCCACTTGGGTTTCTTCTATTTTAATCCCCTATCTTCTTCCTCCCTTTCTTACATGCTTGAAATGAGGGAATCCCTGATTCATGTATAGGAAGAATGGTTGAAAGTCACTATGTCGAGGGCTTTCTTCTAATTTAACCTTAAACCATGTGGATTCGGCCCCCTTGATTATATGGTGAAGCCTAAACCTTATATGTTCACGACCCTACTTGCATTGTGCATATCGTACTCATATATCTCTTCAAAATCGTTTTCTAAACTTGTTTTCAAAACTTACATCAAAATGTTTTACAAAACTTGCATTAAAAATCTTCTCTTTCAACCTTGTTTTCAAAAATTACAATCTTGAGATGATTTTAATCACTTCATGGTTAGGGTTGTTTTAGGAAAGTGTTACATAAGTTTTGGGTGTAAATCCCAAATTGTTTTTGTCCAAATCACAATCCTAAGGTGATTCTAGTCATTCCATGATTAGGGTTGCTTTAGGAAAGTGTTATATTTAAAGTGACTAACATGATCCATATTTCCAAACCCTTGTTGCTTTCAAAATCACAATTCTAGAATGGTTCTAATCTTCTTATGGTTAAAATCGTTTTAGGAAAGTGAGATATTTTTTAAGGCTTGCAAAAATCCACATTCAAATCCCTTTCCAAATTGTTTTTCAAACTTACTTTCCAAACTTCTTTTCTAAATTCTTTCCAAAATCTCTTTTCGAATTCACTTTCTAAAACTTCTTTTTCAATACACTTTCTAAAAACTCTCTTCAAATCTCCTTCCTAGAAATCCTTTCTTCAAAATATCCACTTTCCCAAATCTCTTCTTCTTAAAATCCAAGTCAAACTTTAGAATCCATGATTAGGAAACCCTAATTCCTCTTTTGAAGTTTTGATTTCCTATTTTGCCTTAAAACATAGATTTCCAAAACTCTATTTTCTACATCAAAATCATAGATTTCCTAAACCTCTTTTTTATGTCAAATCATATTTTCTAAATTCAAGTTTTCCAATTCCATGTCAAATCTAATCTTCTAACTTAGGAAACCAAATCCCATTTCCAATTTAGGAAACCAAATCCAATCTTCCGCTTTTAGAAATAAAATCAAATCATCTCTTTTTGGAAATAAAATCTAATTTTTTATTTTAGGAAATAGAAATCTAATCTTTCCTAATTCCATACATTTTCTAAATCTCAATTTTCTAAATTATAAATTATCAAATCCTTCTTAAACTCAAATCTCTCTTAACTTCAAGTATTTCCAAAACTCAAACTTTCAAATCTTTCTTAATTTCAAATCTTTCTAATTCTAAACTTTTTAAATCTAAACCTTTCTTAAATTCAAAACTTTTCAAATTCAAAACTTTCTAATTCCAAATCTTTCCAAAATCCTAAGACTTTCTAAATTTCAAACCTTTCTAAACTTTCTTAATTCAAGATTTTCTTAAATCAATTCTTCCTTCAAAAGAAAATATTCTTAATTCAAAACTTCCCTAAAGTAGAATTTTCCTAATTCGGAACTTTCTTAATATGAAACTTTCTTAAAATGGAACTGTTCTATTTTTAAAACTTTCCTAATTTCAAAATTTCCTAAATCCAATCTTTCTTAAACTCCAACTTTTCAAATTTTCTAAATCAAACTTTCAAGTCAAATCTTCTCCAACCAATCTAAGTTTTTCTAAATCAAATCAAATCTTTCCTAAACCCTATTGTAAGTTTTCTAAAACTAACCTTTCTAAAATCAAACTTCTTAAGTTCAAATCAAGTCCTTCCAATCCAATTGCATATTCCAACTTTAGGTAACTTAAACCCTATGAGGCCTAAACCCTAGTTCAACCCTAATCCTAAAGTTAGGAAGCTTCAACTCTTTTCTAAAGCTTATTTCCAAACCAAGATGGTTTTCCAAATTTAAACTTCAAAAATGTTTTCAAAACTTAGCTTTATTTTTCCAAATCTGGTTCAAGTTTTCTTTCAAAGATCAAAACCCCTTTTTCAAGTCTAATCCTAAGTCTAGGTTCAATTTCTAATCAAATTTCAATTTCAAATATTCTATTTCAAGTTTAAATCAGATCTCCTTTTCAAATCAAACTTTTCAACACCTCAAAGTGTCTATTTTCAATCAGACTCTTGTCCGAACTACAATTGACCTGATTCTCAAAAGGAATACGTAGGCAACCCTCATGGGTGCGATCGCAACCTTTTTCAAACTTTCAATTCCACAATCTTTTACAAATTTCTAATTCTATAATCTATTTCAAGTTTCTAAATTCTAAAATCTATTTTTAAATCTCTGATTTCAATTTCTAAAACCTTCTTTCAAATTTCAAATCAAATCTTTTCAAATCTATTTCCAAAGTCAAATCTTTTTCTTCAAATCTATTTTCAAAATCAACTATGATTCTCTCACTTGCAAGTCATGTATCATGTCAAACTTCTTTCTCAAAATTCTTTTCTAAAGTGGATAGTTTTTGAACATTTATTAATCAAAGATTCCGAATGAGTGAACCTAGGGTACATAAACATGTAGGTACCGCAAGGGCAGGGTAGGGTGATGGCTTAGTGCGTTTTCCCTATACATAACCAACCTACGAACCTAGATCACTGTTTTCGAAGACCAAAATGGAATTATTTTCAAAAAGGGCTCAAATCTTTCCAAAGGTTGTCAAACAACCTATTTCTTAAAAACCCTCTCTTGAGGAAATTTTTAAAATCTTTTCAAAAACCCTAAGTATAATCTTCGGATTGCACTTAGTTTTAGGTGACTTAACTCACCTTATTCAAGTTAAATAGTGACTCCAAACCTTTTTTTGAAAGCCCTTAATTCAAATTAATTTCCAATTGAAATCTAGTCGCACTCATCCTCCTAAGAGGATGAGTTCTAACAAAAGAGTATTGTATTTTTCTCATTTGTGTATTTTGCTCTAGTGCAAAAAATTAAGGCGCCACAACAAGCACAAACTATTTGCAAAAGAAGAAGACAATGAGAATGTGTCGACCCTCTTTGAGTTAAAGATACTCTGATGATTAAGTTAGCAAGCTTAATCACAATGAACTGAATGAAGTACTCTCAACTAGAACACAAGTGAACGTACCTTGCCTCTTTAGTACAGGAGATATTTATAATTTTCGGAATATCATGTTTCCTTTGAGAGTAGGAATCAATCTCTTCCTAGGAGTCTCCCCTTTTGGGTCGGTTTACAATATATTGGACTTATTCTTTATTTGTCCTAGTCCATATAGGAGAAAATTTTGTATCTGCTAAACCCATTAGTTTTTATAGTCTTTGGATCAGAGTCCTTGGGCTAGCCCCTTTAAGAATTGGCCCAGAGTCAGCATAAGCCCGGACTGCTAGGTTGACAGTATTGGACCGGCATCCATGAGCTTGGCTTTCATTGGGCCACACTTCTGATTGTAAAAGGCTTGAACTCTAAAGATTGAGGGCAACTATGCGTTAGTTGACCTATACAGATAGTTTTTGAGCTCAAACCCCATTGAATGTTTCCTAGCAATTTTTCATGTCTTTAATTTTGTATGAATTCGTAGACTGAAAAAACAAAAATTAAAAGGCAACGTATGCCAAGCCCATTCAAAGTAGTACTTCAAAATATGAATACGAGATGCGCCAAAGTTTAATATTTCAGAAATTTTAAATTTGAAAAACTTTAAAAGCTTTGTTTTAAATTTCAACAGATGCCCTAAGGGCATATTTTAAAGAAGTTAAAAAGTGTTGTTTAAAGATAATAAAATTCGTGTTTATGTCATTTTTTATACTTTCTAAATAGTTTTTAAAGCTAGGTAATAAATGCTATTAACTATTCTATCAAAATTATTAGAGTGACCTTTTTCAAGAAGTAGTTCAAAAGTTCCCGTATAGGCTATTTATATAGACAGTAATTTTTTAATTATTCACGTGACATCCAACCAAACAATAATCAAGTTGAGGCCTTTTTTATTCTTTTTTTTTTTAATTTCTTTATCCCTTGATATATAAGATAAAATCAAAATTAACATTGAAATCAAAATCAATAAAAAAACGAGATAGTATTTTTGCTTTGTGCTATATACAGTTACTTGTGATTGTAACACCAGAAAATAAAATATTATCCATAAAGGGTAGTACTGTGATTGTTGCAATGTCATAAAAAGAGTAAAGAAAATCAACACTATTTTTTCATTGTTTAAAAATTTAACCAACTTACTTTCTTTTTTGTTTTTTTGCCAGTTCAACACAATAAATAAAACACCAACACAATATATCATATTAATTATTCTATATTTATATCTCATCATATCAAATAGTTTTCCACTTGATTGATTCACACACTAAATAACTGTATACAAAATGCCTAGGTAAGATAAATTTGATAAATTTTGCTAAACAACTAGTCTTCTACGTTTTTAACCATTGGGGAATTAAATATTTGGGTCCACTTATTGATTAATGAATTAAAAGTGTGTAAGTCTAACAGTTGTAGAAGGCTAAATTTGTCATTTTAATTAATTGACATAATTAGGTTTTGGTAGTTAGTACTCTCATGAAAACAATATATTGTAATATGTGAAGGGAAGCAAAAATTAAGAAAATAAATGCTCTTTAACGTATATCCTTAAGGCATATGTTAACATTTGTCAAAAACAAATATTAAAAGGCATGCCAAACCCATTCAAAGTAGTACTTCAAAATATGAATACTAGATGCGCCAAACTTTAATATTTCAGGAAATTTTAAATTTGAAAAACTTTAAAAGCTTTGTTTCAAATTTCAACAGAAGCCGTTGGTACATTTTTAGACCTACTGGGCTAACGTCTACAAAACCAAACCCCTCCCCCCCCCCCCCCCCCCCCCCCCCCCCCCCCCCCCCCCCCCCGGCGGCGGCGTCCTCCCTCTCAGATTCTTCACTGGTTTGGGGTCCCAATTTTCAACCGACTGAAATTTGGAGGAGGTATTCTCTCTCTCTCTCTCTCTCTCTCTCTCTCTCTCTCTCTCTCTCTGTATTATGTGCTTGCATACTCTTACGAAATGAGAGTAGTGACTTCGCTGCATCCTTTCATTGTTTGGTTAATTACTCCGAAACTAGAGATCGAAAATGTATTAACATTTTGATTTCCATTATTAAATTTGTCCAATTTCGTTCTCTGAGGGTGATTTCTCGACTACCAGACAGAAACATCTTTCCTTGAATTCGTTGTTTTAGTTTGTATGTTTTGTTGCCTAGAGTTGTGAAGTAACATAATTAATTAGTTTTCCTTTAATTTGATAATGGCTGATTTGTAAACAAAGCATTCATTTTAAGTTTGCTGGCACTTCCTTACTCTGTTTAGTTCTCGAGAAAATCCGTTGAGGAAAAAAATAACAAATTTCTGTTTTCAAATTGTTTGATTCTTATGACGTCGTTGTCTAGCAGTAAGTGCTGAAATAAAATTTCCTTGAAGATTTTCTAGATTTGTGGCTTCTCAACTCCTGATTCTCTCTCTCTCTCTCCATATATATATATATATATTTGCATGTATATATATATACGTATATATTGTATGTTGTTTACGTGTAATGAGAATTGAGTCAATTGAATTTGTTGCTTCCTTTTAATTGTTCGGTTTCTGAGAAAACCAGAAATCGCAGGTTTCCTTCTCTGCCGGATATTTCTCCACAACAAAGCAGAACATGTGTTTTCTTGAGTTCATTCTTTTGGTTTGTTTGTTGTAGAGACGACTTTGAACTAATACTGTCACTTGATTTCCGTATCAGATGAATAAGTTTTCCTTCAATTTCATTTTGCTTCTCAGTGACCAAAACAATCTTCCTTTGTTTGCTGAGAAAAATGATTACAGGGAGAAAAATGATCGTTGCTAAGAAAACGAATTTCTTATGTTTTTAAATCAATTGTTTTGTTTTTTGGTTTCCTTTCAAGATTTATGGCTTCTCGATTGCCTTCCTGTTTTTTCTGTGATTGCATCTTTCTTTTTTTTTTTTTAATGACTATTGTATGTTTTTAGTTTTCTCAGGAAAACCATGTTTTTCGTTGATTTTCTTAACCCTCTGTTCAAATTCCAGCTTCAACGGTTACAAGGTCATCTCTCTCTCTCTCTCATATGAACACAAGTTACACAACATAGTTTTGTGTGAAAATTTAATTTCTTTTCTGTGAGCGATTGCCATGGATGGAAAAAAAAATGTTTGTCATCGATTTTTCTAGAACACCTCTTCAGATTCCAGTTACAAGGGTCAGCTCTCTCTCTCTCTCTCATGCACACCTTACATTTTTGCTATTGCTTGTTAAATTCCCTGTTTGGTGAGAGAATTTAAATTCTCTTCTTCTGCATGTGATTGCCATGGATGGATGAACTAGATTTTAAAATTCATTTAGTTGTTCATCATCATGATGATTGTATGGATGGGATGTTAAGCTCTATGTGTGTGGTTGGATGTTAATGGCCAGCTCATATCCCACATAGTTTCAATCGGTTGGACTTGGTTGACTCATTTCATCTATTTGTAATTTGCTATGTAATTTGTTCTCATTATTGGGTTGTATATATAATTGGCCGGGTCGGGGCCTTCGCTTTGCATTGTATTCCATTCCAACCAAGTCAATGGATTGAAACTTGTCATTGAGGCTACGTGATTAATCCAACCATTTGGAGGATTTGAAGATGACTTGTGGACTCTGCGGCACAATCTTGATTTTGGAGAGTGGGCAGAGCTTGGGCGATGATGGCGTCATTGGATGTTTCGGAGGTCAAGTAGCTCTATTACCATGGCATGGGATATGAGTTGGACATGTTTCTATGGATTGCGTGGCAATCGATTTAGAACAGAACTCCAAACAGTGCACACCACATGCTTGATAAATGAGACTTCTTGTAATAACTAACCTGAGGCTTTGGATCAAATTAATCTAACTAACCTGTCCCCTGTTGTTGCATTGATGCTAATTTTTGCTTGAACATATATTTTATCCAGGACGAGTTTTGGGATTCTTATCACGCTTTAAACGTAGATACATATACATATAGATGTACGTTTGTGAGGTAATATTTAGATCTACACATCCCTAATGAAAAATAGAACTCATATACCAAAGTTGTACTTCATACCACCGAAGAATAGGCATCCTTCTAATAAGATGCACAAAGTAAAAATTTAAAAATAAATAATTCTAGTATGCTCATCAAGCATTTGTAAAGCTAACATGCTGGAACAAATCATATATTCAAATCATGTTGTCACATTAGAAAGCATAGTCTTATATTATGTTACTTGTGCCATTACATTCCTAACAGGTATAATAGGTTAGGTATATCATACCAAGCATCCCAACAGAGCATCTAATCATGTTATTATGTTATCTCTAAGTATATCACATATACTTTAATCAATCATATATAAAAATTTCCTAAACACGTCACAAATGATGATTCAAATCAAATCCATGCCCATAATTCATATGGCATGTAAACCAAACATTTAATGCAACAAATAATTTATGCAATGCAACCAACATGAGTATGCAAGCCCAAAGTCGAGGAAAAGCCTCTCCCACTCCCACGGTAATCAGGTACTCTAGCCTAGTGCTTTGATACCAATTTGTCAAGTCTTAATTTTGAAAAACCAATTTTTAAGGCATAAAATTTCAAATGTTGAAAAGTTAAGTTAAAATTAGGATTCACGTCAAATTTTAGTTATGTTTTGAAATTTATTTTAAAGATAGTTTTTATTTTAAAAATTTTTGAAACAAAATTGTGTTATATTCATAAATTGGATTAAAACCATTTTTAAACCTGTTCAAAATTTTAACAAAATATATTCTTTCTAAAGTGAGCAATCAACCAACAGCTATTTTAAAATGTCTTATAAGCATTTTCAAATATGAAAAATCATTCATCCAAAGTATAAATTAAGTCTCTAAATGATGTTAATAAAAAGTGTACAGTTATCTAAAAATAAAATTCAATCAAAAACATAAAATTAATATTATACAATTTCATTGAAAATAAAAATATATATATAACAACGCGGAATCAAAATAAAACATAAAGACCTTAATTACTCGATTACTCGGTCCAACTATTTACTTGTTTGGGATTTTACTTGCAATTGTGATAGGGTGAGCATTCCATGGCTGAATAAGAAGTTATGCTACAAAATTAATAAACATGAGGTGAAATGTGCAAGTGTACAGTAAAAAATGCACGAGAGTATAGAAAATACAATTTTAAACCTAAATATCAACCCACTCCCTAATGCTATGAACTAGGCGCACAAATAAAGGTAAATCAATCAATGCTAAATAAGTTTCAAGTTACAGATATAGTATTTTCTACATCTACAAAACAACACAATCGAAACCAAATGATATGATACAAGCACACACATAAATAACCTAAATTAAGATCAAACACTTATAACATCAATCTACAAACAATACATAGTCACCAATAGCAACAAAATCACAATGACTCTATAAAATCAAAACTGAAATGATAAATGCATAAATAAATAAATAAAAATATTTGGATTCACTCAAGTCAAACCCAATGCAAGTGCATGAATGCAACCAACCGTAGTGAGAAGGAGATACAATTTCACTTGTAACATCTTTCACTTTTTATGGGATATCACCCAAGTGATGCGTGTTTTTTAGTAATTTTACTTTTTATGGGCTGCACCCAAAGGACATGTGTATCCCACCAAATAAGACACCAGGCTTTTATTCTAATGCAAATCCTAGAACTAAGGCTTCAAGCCTATGCCAGACCATGCCTAACAATTGATAGACTTTAACTCAAGTCTCAACCAAGATAAATACCATATGGAGGCAAAACTAATAATATCTAACTCATCAATAATCATCCAAGGTTTAAAATCAACATAATTATTACAAAGCCTAAATTAAGCATTTAAATCACCTCACTTTAAATCACCATTTTCATTCAAATAATATCACATTGTTATAATATTAGTTGTAGATACATTCTAGGCACAAAGCAATATTTCAAGCATGCTTAAATTTTATTTAAATCATAAAACCCAGTATGTCAACTTGCTTGTTTTATCTACATAATTTATATAAATTATCATTTGCCTTTAACATCAATTCTAAACACACTCTAGGCATAAAAATTGAGAAATTTATATATGATAAATTTTTCAATTTTCATCATCTAATAATTTCTAATTTTAACTAAACAACTCAAATAATTAGATAACCATCAAATTAAACATTACAACAAGCCAAACAAATTTTTCATTTTATCAAATCATCAAAAATCACAAATAACAATATTTCAAGTTTATGTAAGACCCTAGATTTACCCCAAGTGTCCTAGAAATATGATTTCTACCATGAATTCATTAATAATTCAAGCATATTAACCAAATAGCAAAAATCTCCAAGTGAAAACCCCCTACCTCTTGAAGATTCAACTTAGGGCAAGAACTTCATTGTGATGAAACCACAAACCAAAACTATCACCGCGTAATCCTTGACAAGAGGAATGCAAAATTCTTAAGAAGGGGTGTTAAAATCTTGCTCTAAGGATAGATAATGGAGGGTGAAGAGAAGGAGAAGAAGAAGAAAAAGAAAAAAGAAGAGAGAGAGAGAGAGAGAGAGAGAGAGAGAGAGAGAGAGAGAGAGAGAGAGGTGATTGTTGTCTTTTAAATCATTTTATGGTATTTACAAAACAAATCCAAAAGTCTTTTGAAATTTCAAGAAAAACTCACCTTACCTTTTGACTTATTGACCAGATTTCTGCAATACTTGGACGAGTCGCTCAACGTCCCCCTTTGGTTAGAGTCTTCGGTCTACAATCCATGTGAGAGTCCCGATCCAAGATGGAGTGAAACTTTAGGAGCATTCTTCAAGATAGGGGTAAGCTTCACGGTGTGTTCTCTTGCCCTGACTCGTCTTGGTCAAGCTCGCTAGGTGACGTTTAGAGCATGTAAGAGGTAATGTGAGTAAGAGAACACAGGGCCTTATACAAGTGGGACTTCTAAGTCACTTGCACCACACTGATATAAGGAACCTTGGAGAGGCCACCTGGCATGCTAGTTAGAGGTGAGGCCTAGCCACGTGGCTTATGGAGACAGAGGTACCTACACCCACCATTCTTTAAGGTAGTTAAAGACGTAATTTATTACTGCATCAGAATTCAATAGATGAACTCCCATATATGGAACCTTATTTTCAATTAGTCAATAAAAATGATGCCCTATTTCAAACATCTCATTGCGTTCATTGCAACTGCTTCTTGATCGCACCAAGGTTGTCACAATACAGATGATTTATCACAAATTCTATATTCCCAATAATTATTTCTCAAAAGGTGAGAGGCATAGCTGAAGGCTTGAATTCAGTTGTCACTGCCTTTTTCAAGATCATGATTTTTTTTTTTTTTTTTGGTTCTAAACTTTTTTTCAGTGGTGTCTACAAAGCATATATGCTTTAAAATTGGAGAATGGAGTAACAAAATGAGAAAGACTATTGTGGTTAAGAAACAAGGGTGTGCATGTGTGAAGTGCAATATTTCACTATATGTATATAATTTCTCATGTACATCTGCAATAAATCTGATGAGCCAGATAAACTTTTGGCTCAATTGGATTTTCCCTTGGTCCCAAGGAGATGGGAAAAACTTGCAGCACGAGGGCAGTACTTGTGGTTTTGTGTACCGACTTCGTTATGGTATTTTCCTTTCGTGCATTTAATGAATGTGAAGTGTAAATATGAGTATTTGGTACTACCCATTGAACATTTGTCCCAAGGAGAGAGCTCTCAAATCGCATGGTTTCCAGGTAGAATCCAAGACTGTGGAACACCAGCACTATCAAATAGCCTCTTAAAAGGCATATTTTGGAACACAGAAATTTACTAATTGGGAGGCCTTGTGCACAGTTGCTACCAGACAGGAGAGCTATACCTTGTAGGCTGCTTTTGCTAAGAGTCCTAAGATAAATGAATTGCACAATGATGTTACAAATTGTGGAATCGGTAATGAAAATGGATACACATGCAGATTTGATAATTGTGCTCTAGAAGTGCAATTACTGCACCTTTTAGTAGTTCCTTGTTAATTTTAGATTATGATAATATAAGTCTTTTTAGCTTTCTTTCATTATTAACTTAGTTTGTTTGAATGTGAGCAGGATTCCCACTTAAAGAAGGAGAAATTGAATGAAAAGGATTAAAGTCGTTCAAAGGGGTGAAGTAGTTCGAAAGGCCGTTCGAATGGAGGAGATATGGAGAGCATGTTTTCCTATTTGAATCGGGTTCGATTGCCACTTGAAGATTCTACAGCTTGAAAGGGTCATTAGCAGTCCGTTCAAACAGGTGTTCGAGCATAAAATCAGCCCGTTTGAACGGATTCCAACACCTCAGGTTTTATTTACCTGTTTTAAGAGTGGATTAAGCCTAAGTTAAAGGTTGTTGATTCTTTTACAAATATAGGGTTTTCTCAAGTATTTTCAGAGCAGTTTTAGAGAAGAATACAATTGTTTTTCATACATTCTCAATACTCTGTAATCGGATTCAATAATTTTCAATACTTTTTAATATATATTTGCGTATCTATTATGAAAATGAAACATACACTTTGGAATCAATTGTGAAGTTTAACTGAAAATCTTGGAAATCAATGGAGATAATTAGGGTTTCAATATTTCATTTTCTTAACTTATTAATTCTTGGTGTTCAAACCCTAGGGACTTGAGAAAATATAAATTCTTGACTAAGTTTGATACTTTCTATGCACAAATCAATGGTATGAATCTATGGCTTTATTTTATTACAATTCTAGGATTGGTATCACTGAATTCATATTTTTATCACTAAATTTTCCAAATTAAAAGCTCAAGACGTAGCTAATGATTTGTGTTATCAAAACCTCTATTGAGATTCTGAGTGAATCGATTAGATTAATTGGTTTTGAGACTTTCTCTTATGTAAGTTAAATCATTTTCAATTAGCTCTAGTTTAGATAAACAAGTCCTCAAAGCAATAAATTTTTTATTTTCTTTTAGAAGTAATTTGAAGTTCTTATTTAACTGAGAATTTGTTCGTGAGCCAATTTATCATATTGACGTGATCCCTATGCAATCAACCCCGAATTCAACAGGTTCATACTGCTTCGTCATCATGCGCTTAGAATTATTCTCAAACACATTTGAGTCATTTGACTACAAAACATCAGCTATCAAGTGTTTGGTGTGGATAGGCCAAGATGGAACCACTGGATCTGATACACAAGAAACTTGGAGGGACTGTAGAACTAATGAAATGCACCATGGCAGAGTCATCCTTTGAGTTTGGCTGCTAAATGGAATGAACCTATGCTGATGAATCCCCAACTCTTCAGGGCTATGTACATTTTCTTTTTACATAGATCTTGTAGAAATCGGAGTTAATTTAGTGTGCGTAAATGGGGAAAAAATTATTTATTAACCATGTACAGAGTTACTGGGGTCATAGTTTAGTTGTAGTTATGTAATTCTTATAGATTAGAACACGACTCTTCATTTGGTTTAATATATAGTTTCATTTTGAATCAATGACTTAAGACAAAGATTGATGCTCATGCCCAGTTATTCTTTTTTTAGAATTGGACTCAATATTATCTTAGCAGAGTCATCCGTTGAATAGCATATTTGGTGGATCCAATTCCATTAAAGCTCTATGCTGCAGAACAACCACTGTCATATATATATATATATATATATACACATACACGTATAACTTCGTGACATAGTAAATAGCCAGTAATCCAAATTACAATTTCCTATTCTTCTGTTTTTGGAACTAAATGAAACTTAAGTACTCTAAATATCTCCTAATTAAAAAAATGTTAATACACTAATAAGCTTCTACCAAAAATTTTCAGGTCAAAACACTATCATCTAGCCTACTGTATGTAAAAATATTCACCATCTTCGCGATCACGGCAATAGGTCCATGCAAGAAAAAGACACAGTTCAGTAAAGATAAGAACTGCTAGGACGAAAAACTGCAGGCCTTTGGCCGGAGAAATCCCACCGACCACTTGGGTTGAATCTTTCGTGTCCATATTGCTATTGCTGCCGGTACTGCTCTCGCCTTCATTCTTTGCGATTCCACCACTATACCATGGATACATAAGGGACTGCAACGCAGGATCAAAGAAGTCCTCCACCCCATGAATTATAACCCGTCCATCGTTGTAAAGGTCCCACTCTGTGATCTTGACTCCATTGATGGAAGCATGGCCGGTATGGCCAGGCAATGTAGTAACCACGAGTGGATGGCCGGGAAGGAGAGTATCGACCTTGGATTCGAACGGTAGAGGCGATTCAAGAAACTCCCTGTCAAGCTTTAACGGCACGATATGATACTGAAGTAGGGTGAATGGAGGCTGGGGGTACTTGGAAGAGAAGAAAGCCTTGTCAGGCGGGCTGAATATGGTGAATGTGGTATTAGTGTTGCTGCTTACCAAAGTAGTGAGAGTCTGTTCCAAGATTAGAGACATAGATATGTAACCTTTGCTCGATAGAGCACTTGAGATCTTCCTAACTTTCAACCCATGATGATGATCGCTTGGTTCTTGGGCTGCTGTTGAAACGCTGGGCTGTGCCAGAATTGAAAGAAGAACTAGAAGAAAAAAGGCAACAGAAAGCTTGGCGGCCATGACAGAAAAAAACTGCAGAAGAACTTGAAGAAGAAAGAGCAGAGAAAGATGGAAAGGCGGCTGAACGATGGATGTATGCAGAATGTAAAAACTATAGCCTCGGAAACCCTATATATACAGATGTAGAAACCTTCTCCATCTGGGGTTAGGTTTACGAAAACCTACCTGATCAAGGTTTCCACAATCCATGCACGCGTTTCTAATACTCAAATTTAGGGTCCAATGGGTCGAAAATAAAGGTAACACTCCTTGACATTTGCTATTGCAATTTTTTTTTTTTTTGGTACACAAAAGGTTGGTAGGTAAAGTACCCTCTCCCAACCGCCAGGGCAACAACCGGCCACGGCCCCCCTCCAGCCATCTAAACCCAATGGGACAGTACACCAAAGGTTCTCTGGCTCGAGTCCGAGCTGGAAGCGACGTCGTAACCTGTGGAGATGGCCCCAACGAGGCGCTATGGTGGAGTGCTCTATCATAAATAAAAAATTAAAGAAAAGGTAATTTTCCTATCAGAAAAATATATAAACACAAGGAGTGCTCTATTATGTATCAAACTCATATGAATGGCTTGCAATTTGATGTAACCATTGCCTACCTTTGGAGAATTTATTTAGGAGGTCCGGAGCACTACGTCAGCACGATAACGTAGTGTGCCCTACGTCAGCAAGATAACGTAGTGTGCTCGACCTATTAAAAATAAATATGTTATATATTTTTTGTCAACTCAACTACATGAATAATAAATATGAATAAGTAAGAAAAGATATTTTTCCATTATCCTAAGATTTGAGTCAATCAACATATTGTTATTTTCATAACCCTAAAAATTAGGAATAATACACTTTTCTTTCCAAATATCAACCTATAGTACGTTCCAGCATACTGAAAAAAGTAGATGATGTTAATAATAATAATAATAATAATAAATAAATTTTGATGGACAATTTGTGATTGGTTTTAATAGTCTCATTTTGAATCAAGCGGGCATTTGAAGCTAAAGTTAAGATTAATTAGGAAAAACAGAAGCCAAGTACGAGAAAGAAAATTCATGGGTAGTTGGCAACAAATTTTTATTTCTTCAGTGTATTTGCTTCTCTGCCATTGCCCTTCGAGTGCTCTTTATTAAGCTTTAAGAATGCTTTCGTGTCCAAATCTCCCTTGAACCTTCTACGTACCAAGCTGTTGAAGTATTCCTAAGTACACGTGTGTCATATAAACTCCAGAAAATCAAAATACAATGAGCAATGATGGAACAAGAAATTTGTTCTTGGGGACCAAACTCGTATGAAACTAATAATAAATATTTTTTTCCTACCAAAGCTTCAATAATATTTACATCTCTGGTAATATGGAATGGAATTATTTGTGTATGAAAAAAAAATAGCAATTACTGGTGGTGATAATATATTCCTTTCTATATCAAGTGCTCTTTTTATTAGGTAATTTAGAGTTTCATTAGAGCAACCAAAAATAAATAAAAAACAACTTATCCCACCTAATTCTATCCCAGTTTCTATAAAATAGATAAATGTAAATTCAACTTAAATTTTAACACAACCTCGATTTAGATGAATATTTATTCAGTTTGGCGTGTAAGAGATCTACTTTGTGTTGCTAGTTTTCTATTAAACTTATATGTACAAAAACTTATTCATAATTTTGATAATGAAATAGTATAAACAATTACAGATCGCAAATTAAAGATCCTAGTGGGGCGACTTAAATGGTATTAATATCTCTATTTGTACCATATTTCTTGTGTTTTTTTGAGCAAATATCTAGAAACTGTTAAAAATAGAGTTCTAAAAGAGAACAACTTGATAATAATTGACTAGAGAAGGTTTCCAGAGATAATCAAAGGGGCCATCTTATACAACATAACAACATAAGTATATATATCTTATCTAATTATGATTAGTCAACAAAGAGTCATGGCCCCTATAACCCCCTTTCCTCCGTCCCTAACAATAAAGACACATTTACCCATAGCAACCATATGGGTGTCTGAGTTCGATCCCACTCCAAGACTTTGCACAACTTTGAGGGACGAGTCAATTGATGGACTAAATATCCTGTATAAAAATTATAAAATAGAAAAACAAATTTGGATTCATCATTCTATGTGATGTTTCTTGGGGTCTCAAACACATATTACAAAATTGGCATCCTTTTTTTACTTTCAAACACAACAACTATTATGTGAAAAATCATACGTGGGTCTTAAGAGTTCAAAAGTATTTTTTTAGTTTTATTTACGTTTTATTCTTTTGATTGGCAAATTAATAAGATATATGAGCCATTGTGGTAATTTTATACAAACAGAAAAATTTATGTAGAATTTGTGATTGGACAAGAGTAAATCATTTTAAAATAAAATACCCATTATAATGGCTTTTAATTACAATACTACTACTTCACATCATTCTGATAAAGGTTTCTGTACAAACTTTATGAAAGAATAGCATTTTCCTTATTGTAAAAGGCTTGAAATTTAAAGCTCTGCTTAGAACCCGAATTTTTAATACGAAAATAAACACGTAAAGAAAAAATAAACAAAAAAGGCTTGAAATTTGAGACTCTGCTTAGAACCCGAATTTTTAGTGCGAAAAAAAAAAACACACTTTTTTTTTATTTTTTTTTTATTTTTTTTACAAAAAAATTTAAATTTCAAAAGAAGCGATCACTTGACCTATAAAGATAGTGGTTTTTGAGGTCAAAACCCATTGACTGTTTCGTAGGAATTTCTTATTTTTTTTAGTTCTGTATAAATTTTTAGACTAGAAAAACAAATATTAAGGCAACAGATGCAAAGCCCATTCAAAGTAATTCTTCAAATTATGAATCCGAGATGCACCAAGGTTTAATATTTCAGAAAATTTTAAATTTGAAAAACTTTTAAAAGCTTTGTTTCAAATTTCAACAGCAGCCGTTGGTCCATTTGTAGACCTACTGGCTAACGGTCCATTTGTATTGCCAGGCTATAAATATTCAACCTCTCTCTCTCTCTCTCTCTCTCTCTCTCTCTTTCTCCTCCTCCCTTGATTCAGATTCGTCACTTGTTTGGGGCCCCAACTTTCAACCGACTGAAAATTCGGAGGCACTCTCTCTCTCTCTCTCTCTCTCTCTCTCTCTCTCTCTCTCTCTCTCTCTCTCATGTGCTCGCATAGTTGCATACTCTTACGAAATGAGAGTACCTCGAGTTTGTTGCTTACGTTCATTGTTTGGTTACTCCGAAACTAGAGATCGAAAATGTACTAACATTTTGATTTCCATTATTAAATTTGTCCAATTTCGTTCTCTGTCAGTGATTTCTCGACTACCAGACCGAAACATCTTTCCTTGAATTCGTTGTTTTAGTTTGTATGTTTTGTAGCCTAGAGTTGTGAAGTAACACAATTTCCTTTAATTTGACGATGGCTGATTTGTAATTCATTTTAAGTTTGCTGGCATTCCTTACTCTGTTAGGTTCTCGAGAAAATCCGTTGAGGAAGAAAATGACAAATTTCTGTTTTCAAATTATTTGATTCTTATGATGTCGTTGTCTAGCAGTAAGTGCTGAAATAAAATTTCCTTGCTGATTTTCTAGATTTGTGGCTTCTCAACTCCTGATTCTCTCTTCTCTCTCTCTCTCTCTCTCTCTCTCTCTCTCTCTCTCTCTCTCTCTCTCTCTCTCTCTCTCTAATATATATATATGTATGTATATCCATGTATATATGTACGTATATATTGTATGTTGTTTACGTGTGTAGAATGAGAATTGAGTCCATTGAATTTGTTACTTCCTTTTCATTGTTTGGTTTATGAGAAACCAGAAATTCGAATTTTGTCAGGTTTCCTTCTCTGCCGGATATTTCTCCACGACAAAGCAGAACATGTGTTTTCTTGAGTTCATTCTTTTGGTTTGTTTTGTGTAGAGACTGACTTTGAAGTAATAATGCCACTTGATTTCCGTATCAGATGAATAAGTTTTCCTTCAATTTCATTTTGCTTCTCAGTGACCAAACCAATCTTCCTTTGTTTTGCTGAGAAAAATGATTACAGGGAAGAAAAATGATCTTTGCAGAGAAAATGAATTTCTTATGTGTTTAAATCAATTGTTTTCTGTTTGTGATTGCATCTTTCTTTTCTTTTTTAATGACTATTTTATGTTTTTGTTTGTTCTCAGGAAAACCATGGTTTTCGTTGATTTTCTTGAACCCTCTGGTCAAATCCCAGCTTCAACGGTTACAAAGGTCATCTCTCTCTCTCTATCTCTCTCTCTCTCTCTCTCTCTCTCTCTCTCTCTCTCTCAAATTCTGGATTTATCAATTTTCTAGTTGTTTTTTAATGAACTCTCCTAAATTTCCTTCAAATTGTACCGTTATCCACCTAAACAACGAAATTTTAAGTTACTCTTCCTAATTGTGAAATCCTTCAAATTGTACTTTTTGAAGGATTACTAATTAACCCTCGCGTTTCATGCACCTATGTTCATGATGTCCTTTTTTTTCATAGCCTTGAGAAAGTCATAGCCGATATACGCTACCACAAACAATGTGAAATTCATCGAGAATATTATTGCATATATTATGAAATCATTTGAATTGTGTACTTTCTTTTTTCATCAATTTCCTAGAAGTTTACCTGTGGAAACTTTCTTTGGATTTACATCATGGTGTTATCCACCTAAACCACAAAATATTAGATTACTCTTCCTATTCTCTTGAATGCTTCAACTCTTTTCACGGACATCAACTATTATTATTCACCAAAAGAAGAAATTCTAAAATACCCTTATTTTACTGTAGAAATAGTGAAATCTGTCAAGAGGTGGATTTATTAATTCTCTAGAAATTTATCCAATAAGCCTACAAAGTTTTCTTCAGATTCTAGCACTATATTATCCACCAAAACTACAAAATTCAAAAATTGCTCTTCCCGTTCTTCCAAATCCATCAACTCTGTTCTTCACTAAATTGGCGGTCTAAACCAAGAAATTTAAAGTTACTCTTACTATTCTCTTGATTAGTTCAACTCTGTTCATGGACTCCCCAAAAGTCATTGCCATAATTCATGTACCACAAATCCATCAACTCAGTTCGTCACTAAATTGTCGGTCTAAACCAATAAATTTAAAGTTACTCATACTATTCTCTCAATTAGTTTAACTCTGTTTATAGACTCCTAAAACGCATAGCGCTAAAAAATTGTCATAATATGAAATCGATCAAATTTTGAAATTTAACCAAATAAGCAGAGAAATTCTTAGAAGCTCATCCAGAAGTTTATGTAATAAGCTTACGAATGTTTCTTCATATTGTATAATTATAATTAAAGCCAAAAATTTTCCGAATTACTCTTCCTAGTTTCCTGAGTACTTCAACTCTGTGATATACTTCGACTCCTAAAAAGTCGTAGCCCCCCCAAAAAAAAAAAAATCACCCTAACTATATTTTACTACTTAAGACAACATGTGGTATAATTTAGAAACTTTGAAATTCATAAAACTTTGTTACCTAAACAATTATTTAAATAAGACTACAAAAATATCTTTAGATATTAAATTACTATTCCTATTCTCTTGAATTCATTCATTGACTCCTAAAAAGTAGCCATATTACACAACTTATACACAACCGAAATTATGGAATCTATGAAATATGGTACGCTGCAGATACTACAAGTCAGTCAAATCGTGTACATATCCATTCCCTACAAGTGTATTAAGCCAACCCAAAAAAAAAAGGCTTTCTTCAGATTATTCCAATACATTATCCCCCTTAAACAAGAAATTCTGAATTACTCTTCATATTCTCATGAATACTTATAAAAATTCATAGCCCTAGTACAACTGCAGCAACTACGAAATCTATCAAATTGTGTATTTAAAAATTTCCTGCAAGTTTACATGATAAATCTACAAAAATTTCTTCAAATTGTGCCATTACATTGCCCATCTAAAACAATAAATTTTAAATTACTCTTCCTATTCTCTCAATTCCTTCAACTCTGAATCTGTCTCCTAAAAAGTCATAGTCATAGAATACAATACATATACCACCTATATATGTTATATAACGGAAACTATGAAATTTATCAAATTGGAAATTTATCAATAGCTTTGAAGTTTAGGTAGTAAGCCTGCAAGTTTTTATTTTTAATTTTTTTCAATTGAACAATTACATTATCCACCTAAATCAAGAACTTCTAGACTAATCTTCCTCTTCTCTTGAATCTTTCAACTCCATTCATGAACTCATAAAATAGTCATAGCCATCGTACTGTGCTAGTAAACCTGCAAATTTTATTATCAGGATTATACAATTACATTTATCCTTTTTGTTAATGAATTTTTAAAAAGCCCAAGCCTTAAAACGTTGTAGTGATAGTACAATACTCATACCACAATTGGATTAAAGGGAGTGTGATCTACAAGTGTCATACACGTCATACACGTGTCCATGTCCGTGTCAAAAAATTATGTTGAAAGATTATATGAAAACACTATTTTCAAAAACCATATGCTATTTGAACTGATTACTCGAAGTAAAATTATTTAATTAATAGTTAAAGCCATTATTTCGAATTCCCACTTAATTTGTTTAAAAATTTTCATCTAGTTGAGAAAAAATTATAGCTAACTAACTCGATAATGCAGATTATCACTTGTGATCACTTCCAAAATTCTAATAAGTGTTTTAGAACGGAAACAACAATAGTTATGTTGTGTTTGGATCTTCAATTTATTAGGGGAAAAATAAAAGTGAAAAGAAATTACTTATGTAGGAAGCCATTTTTTTTTTTTTTTTTGGCAAATACAATCTCATTTTATTAACCCAACAAAAAAAAAATGAAATTTAGCTTTTTCACTTCGTTAGTTTTTTTTTTTTCTTATCCTTTTCCTCCACCACCTTCTCTCCCTACCAAAACGCAATATACCATGGTGGCCGTCATCAGCGCCACCTTATTTTTCACTCTCTCTACCAAACCCCCACCACTGTCCCCAATTGATTATGATCCCATACAACATGATTTATTTTTTTCAATAGTCACCACCATGATCTACCACCACTATTACCATGGAGATTAACTAAGCCCCCCCATCTCATGGTCGATTTTCACCAAATCATGCCCTAATCAAGCCGTAATTCTCAAATAGAGGATCTCATTTGTGTTCACCGTTGGTACTTATATACCCAAGACCCGCCACACAACCTTCCACTGTGAGACTTAACACACAGCAATACTGAAGGGCCTTTTGAATCATACTTACCACGAACAATTCCTGATGATGCAGTAAATTTGCGTGATCTCCCCTAGCTCTGGTGTGGATGACTGAAAGGAACCTTCGACTGTGAACACCGGTGTAGTGTCTGCCAAGGACACTCTGATGCCAAAGTTAGGCTAGAGATAAACAGACAAAGTAATGATGCTTAAGGGTTAGTGTTTTTTTGTACCTTCTTTTAGAAATGGTAGCTGCCGTTTATACAGTGATGTTAGCAAGGAGTGTACTTTGGATCATGGAGACGTGGATTGTGGGTGTCAATACATAGATCATTCTTCTAGTCATGGGAGTAACCGTCCCAATGATGGGGTCGTGGGAGCTGAAATTTAGGCAAGAAACTCGGAGTACACCTCTGATGGCGCCTAATGCATTGTGCTTGTGTAGCCTGTCCAGGTCTGTTCGGTGCAACTAGTCAGAGGGATATTCAAGGGTGGTCTTGGTGTGAACGCCTCTAGGTTGCCCAAGAAGGATCGACCGACTGCTCAGTTTTACCCCTATCAGATGCCCCTAATTCTCCTAGGCAGCTCTGGTCTGCTGAAGGGAATTCGAACGTTACTTTCGAGGTGCATTTATGGCGTTGTAATCCGTAATGATTATGGTAGCAGTTGAATCAGTGCGACGCTTGGGGTGTCCGCCACGTGGCCTTTTCAGATTGGTTCTCAGTCTGTGATGGGACGCTTTCAAATGCTGGCCGTTGATCTTGAATCATGGAAGCAATCATGTCTGTTGCTTTCAAAACGAGGGGTTTTAAGACTTGGCGGTTTGCCAGAAACCCCTCACTTTACACCCTTCGAACTCCCAATAACTGACTTCCCCATTCTCTCTAAAAGTTCTTCATCCTTTGTTCTTGGGACCACATTCAAGATGATTCCAAGCTCTTTTCTCTGGGCCATCCCAACTTTGGTAAGGTGTTGTGTTTGTTGAGTAGGATTTTATGTTTTGACTCTTGCAAAAAGCCATTTGGTACTATGAGTGGAGGATTAGGGCTTCGTACCCCTTAACATTTGTAGGTAATCCTTCCCTTGTTGAGTCAGTATACTGGGGTGATCATAAACCCCCATCCTATTGATGTTTCGACCAGTTCAGAGCACATAATGTCGGCCGATTTGGATAGGGTGAGGACAGACGAGGCTTCTAGTACCTCTATCAATTATTCTAGGCCAGATATTGAGGAGGTTACCCAAGAAACGAGGCCAGAGGGAGCAAGGAGCCGTATGATCATAGTGGACACCTTCAAGGACGTCTCCATGGTTGAGGATGAGGAGGCAATGCCCCCAGCCCTAGAGTGTAGGTATGAGGCGAGAAATATTGCCTCTATCTTAGATGGGCCGAAGTTTTGGTCTGTCTATCAGTTTTTCACATCCATTAGCTATAGGGTCCCTGGGGATTATGACAAAGCCTGCTTCCCTCACCCTGGGGATATAACAGTGTATGAGAGCACTTTATCAGGGGGGTTGAGGTTTCCCATTGCTCCCCTCATTAAGGAGGTTCTGAGCAGATGTGGACTGGCCTCTAGGCAGATCTTACCCAATTCATGGCGTATCCTAGTAGGCTGTGCTGCTTTATGGCCCTCGACTACTGGAGGAGAGGAGTACCTGACCCCTGAGGACTTCTTTTACTACTACAAGGTGACCGAAAGCAAAGGCTCAAGTTGGTTTCTAGTCTTCCTGCCTCCCATAAGCACTGGAAAAAGAAGTTCTTCTTTGTGTATGGCAAGGGCATGGAGATTGCTTACTAAGATTGCCCTCACGTACGCAGACAGTGGGGGAGACTAGGTAGGAAGGGTATGCTCCCATCATACTTCTTGTACTTAGATTTTATTTATGATAGTGGTCTGAACAACTTTTGTTTTATGCTCAGCACGTCTTCTTATGCTGGAGGATGAGGCGAGGAAGGCACGGGTAGCTAGGGTAAGAGAGCACCCAATCACAAACTGGGCGCACCTTGTGGCAGGTGAAAGTTTGGCTGCCTACCTCTTACTTCTAGACCCTTCCATCGAAGCCCTTCGTGTTGAGAGGAGTGAATCTGGTATTCTTACAATTACTGCTTTATATGTTGTGTTCTTCCTCTTGCTCTATTTCTCTTTGTGCAGACCAGGACTCTACCATGGGCTTCAACAAGCAAAACTTGAGAGGTGCCTCTAAGAAATTCGAAGACTTGGAGAAGGCTAAGGTTGCAGGAGAGAAGCCCAGCAAATGCCCCCAGATTAGCTCTAAGAACAAACCTGTTGAAGCCCAAACCAACAAGGGTCTTGCCTCAATAGTTGGCCTATCCAAAGGAGCCCTGGCCCCTCCTACTTCTAAGGCGTCGGGCTAGACCTCTAATTCTGGAGCCGACATACCTCCTCCTACTACCAGGGAGCCCTTTGCCCAAACCCCTTCAGATCGACGGGGCAAACCCTTAGTGGTGAAGGATATGCAAGCTTCTGGAAGAGGATGTAGCAGTTTATTAGCATGGACGACGTCGTCCCTTTTAATGATTGGACCAACGCCCAGCTGACCAGGAGTATGAATCACGACGCTCTTAGGGTAAAACCTCTAGTCACTTTCTCTTCTTGGATTTGTGCTCAGACTTGTCAATTTTGAAGATTTGTTAGTCCTTGTGCAGTTGCATGTCAAGGCCTTGTGCATGTCTACTCGCCTAAAATCTAAGACAACCGAGAGCGACAAAAAAGGTCAAGTGATTGAGACCCTGACCGAGACCAACAATGAGCTGGAGAAGCGGCTCAAGATCGCTGAGGAAGCTCTGGGAACCTCAGAGGCAGAGAAATCTACTGTGATGGACAAGGTAAAGGAGCTCAAACAAAGGAATGAGAACCTAACCTCTGAGGCTCAGGCCTTTGAAGCTGTTAAAGCTTCCCTTGCCATGAGAGTGGCTGAGCTGGAGGAGTAGCTAAAGACAACCCAAGAGAGAGTTGTGGAGGAGTTCAAGATTGGGTCGACTTTTTAGGACGAGGTCAGTGAAGCCTATATGGAAGGTCTCTGGTTTGTGGAGGATTTTCTTTAATAGCTGGTCGATCAGAACGACTATAGTGTGTGCCTAGAAGTATGGCCTCAACCTCTGTGCTAAAGTCACTAGGGCAAGGGCCAGCAGCTCCATTCTGGGATACGTTCTTCTGTGCCCCTCAGGGCTCTACTAGTGTAATAGGCTTCTAGACTCCTCCCTCTTGTTTGACCAAGGCTGAGCTTACTGCTATAGCAGACACTGCGAGGTAGAAATAAAGTTCTTCCCCTTCAATAGTCCTGCTTAGCAATGGTACTGAGCTCAGATATTGTTTGAGTTGCTGGAAGGCCTGTTCACATTCAGTGGTCTATTCAAAAGCTTTTCGTAAAATTTTAAAAAAAGTAAGGCACTTATCTGTGGATCTAGAGATAAATCTGTTAAGCACTGTCGCTCTGCCTGCCAATCTCTGGACATTCTTAGTGGACATTAGAGACTGCATGTCTAGTATTGCTCTGATTTTTTCTGGGTTTGCCTCTATCCCCCAGTTGGAGACCATGAACCCCAAGAACTTACCAGATGCTACCCAAAATGTGCACTTGGTAGGGTTCAGCTTCATCTTGTAGGCCCTTAAATTCTGAAACGTTTCTTCTAGATCTGTTAGGTGATCTGCCGCTTGTTTGCTTTTGACTAACATGTCATCAACATACACCTCCATAATTCTGCCAATCTGTGTTCTGAACATATGATTGACCAACTGCTGGTATGTGGCTCCGGCATTCTTTAAGCCAAAAGGCATTACTTTGTAACTATAGAGGCCTTTGTTCGTCACAAAAGTCGTGTGTTACTGGTCATGCTCAGCCATCTTGATCTGGTTATAACCTGAGAAAACGTCCATAAAGGTTAGCATCTCGTACCCCACCGTTGAATCTACCAGTTGATCTATCATGGGTAAGGGGAAGTTATCCTTAGGACAAGCCATGTTCAGATCTGTGAAGTCCACACACATTCTCAACTTTCCATTTGCTTATTTGCCCATGACCACTTTGGACAGCCAGGAGGGGTACGTTTCCTTTATGGAGTCAGCTTTGTTCAGTTTCTCCACCTCTTCAGCTACTATCTCGTTACACTATGGGGTGAAACTCCTCCTTTTCTGCCTTACTGGTTTCACCGTTGAGTCTATGTTCAGATAATGTGCAATGATTTGAGTATCGATGCCTGGCATGTCCTCATGAGACCAGGCAAAGACATCGGTGTTCTGTAAAAGGAAGAAACAGAATAAATAATTCTTTCTAGAATCCACCTACGTAGCTTTCAAAATTATATCTCCAAAGTACTTCATAGCTCAAAGTAATAATTCCATCTTTACAAATCTTATTGTAAACCACGAGGTTAAGTAAAGTATTATTACATCATAAGAGAAACCATTGGTGTTCATGTCTTATTACAGTTGCAGCTCAAGGAAACAAAATATCTAGAGCAGGATAGTAGTGGGATTCCCTCTCGTAGTTATTTCCCTGGATACCCAGTTCATGCCTCAATTCTTGAAAAATATCCCATAAGATAGGAGTGAGCTGCGAAGCCCAGTAGAAATACAATGCCATGACATGCATATGTGTCTGTTTCTTTTTATCTTTACTAGGATCCCGCAAATATGTCCTGCCTGAGACATCATCAAGCCCAGTGGGCCCACCCTTGACACTCCTCTTCAAGTTTAGTAGGGCACCCATGATTATCTAGCTCATACCAAATTAATGAATACTAATTCATGGTAGCCCCGATACTAGTTGATCAGCAATCATCCATGATATAAACCCAGAGTTCTTTCATTTATCTAGTTGTTCCTCCCCAATGATGCGACCCTACATGAAATGCACTTTTGCAAGGCATGCAATATAATGAAGCAGGATATAATCTTTTAGCATTTAAACCAAGCATTTGGATAGAAAGGAACATAATCAAATGAGCATGTAATCGAACATTTAATAGAGAGAAAAATAAGCATGTATCTTTAAAAATGCACAGTTTCCTACCTGATCACGCATTCACCCTTACTTTCATTCCTCTCGGAGTTCATGCCAAACCTGTAAAGGAATCTATTTTGAAATTAACTTATGTTTCCTATAAATAAGTGAAAATACACGCGTGTAATGCCATGCCTCACTCCCCTTTCCTAGACTTAGCCTAAAATCAAATGGACACAACTTTATGATCTAATATCAAAATTTTCCAAATCTTGTAGGATCAAAAAGTAGACATTTTGAGAGTATTTAGACTAAATTTTATAATTTTAGGACAAGCCTAAATATTTATTCAGCATTTTATAAAACAGGACAGTGCTGCTAAAATTTAATTTCTGCAGCAGATGGTCTAGTTTTGAGAAGTTCTAAACATAGGCAAATAATATCAAACTAACCCGAAATTTGGTACACAACCTCACCCACAGTTCTAATAGCTACAGTAAAAATTTCATGAGTGCTTGAATAATCTAACTTGGTCAAATATGTGGTAAAAGCGGAGATCACAATATAGGGCATCAAGAATCAGCTATGGCAGTCCCACTTTAAAACTCCACTATAATTCGTATATTCAATATTTTTAAATGAGACCAAAGTTCAAATCACTATTATAACTCTAGTTACAAGTATTCAAGGATTCAGCTCCAAATAACATTTTTAAATAGGTCAATTATCAATAAAATCGTAGCCCTGCAGTTGCTTAGTGGTAGATTTTCTTAGCAAATTTTAAACCAGCATATCCCCTTCATTTCTAAACCAAACCATATGAATTTTATGTCTAAAGTGAAGTTCTTTCTGAACCCGATCTATTCATATGTTCAAAACTCAATTTCATGGAAATTTGGTCTCCCGAAAAGTCTCTGAAACGCACTATACCAAACAAATTCGTACAAAAATTCATCCTAACTTTAAACTTAGTTTTCTTTCTCATTTCTCGATGGATTTTGATGAATCAAGTATCTCAAATTATCTAATCTTTAAGCCTGACCTCCCCATAGTCTCAAAATAATTTTTCATCGAGGTTTGAGGCCTGAAAATGGTCCCAAAAGTTGTTGTTTCTGCAGAATTTCGCAGCAGTTCTGGGTGTAATTTTGAACTAAGTTTTCTCCCTCAATTCTTAGCCAAATCAGATGAAATTTGTGCCTAAATCAAATAACATTTAGAGAGCTTTTCACCTATGGTTTCGGAATCAAAATCAGAGGTCATTTGCCTTCCCAAAGGAAGCTCTGAAATCTACTGCGCAGAGAGAAATTTTCACATCCTGCCCATAACTTGCAATTCCTTTCAGTACTAGAGTTACCCACTGCCATCAATGACTATAATACTCTAAATTAACTCACACACTAATAATTTACAACATCTAGTCAATTTAAAACTGCACGCAACATAATCATCCACTACATGTAACCCAATCAAGCCAAGTTAAAGAAATGGTTAGATTTCTTTGGTGTGATGTTATGGGTCTTCTAAGTCCCTTGTAAATCCTTAGCAACCCACTGAAAATCATCCCTCTATCTCTTAATCAAGCATGCCTTAATGAAACACCCATTTTCCCAAGCTTTCCCGAATTGGCAGCGTGCCGATACCATAGACATTTGCTAATTTTTTGGTTAATACAGCCATTACCTTGCATGCATGACCTAAATATAGTGCAGAAAAGTATATATACCTTAAATTACTGCTTCCTAGCTTGGCCTTGCTTCTCGGAAGACTTCCCTTCACTGGTTTCCCGAAAACAGCAACCTTTCCCCCTTGTTCTCTCTTTCTCTCCCTCTTTCTCTCACTATAACTCTCAATCTAACTCTCTGTCTACGAACCAGGGTTCTTTCCCTTTGGTTAATATTTGTTGAATAGTCTTAGCTAGTGTAATAACAATACAAAGCTTTATTGCATTATATATAAACAAATGAGTGGGGTTGCTAGCTAGGGTGACAAGTGTATCACAATGAGTGGGGTTGCTAGCTACGGTGACAAGTGCATGTGATACACTTGTCATTGTGGGTCTCAAGTGATATTAGCTTAACTTTTAAGGGACTTTACCATCATTTCATAATTTTAACTTTTTCATTAATTACACCAAGGTCCCCATTTCTATTTCTCACAACCACATATGCCCTTAAGTTTCTTTTGCCCTTCTCAAACATTTTCATTATTTTATGTAAGAAATTTCCATATTATCGGAAAATATTACACCCCCTCCATCTCTCGAAATGTAAAAATAAATTCGTTGTTCAACATATCTCCTAATAAGTATTATTTAAACAAAACACTATTAGAACCAAATTAAAACTTTAGGGGTGTTATAGTTGTCTCCATCTTCACTACTCCGGTCTGATCTTGTGTTCCGACCATGACCTCCTCGAGTTCTTCTACTAGCTCTCCCCTTCTGATCTTCTCCTCATCTCGGACCTCCAGTTTCTCAATCAGCATAGCCTCCTTAGTCTTCCTTTTAAGGGATACCATGTAGCATTCCCTAGTAGTTTGTTGATCACCTTTGGCTTCCCCAACTCCTGGAGACACGGGAAACTTAATCTTTAAGTGGTAGGTGGACAGTATAGCCTTGAACTTGTTGAGAGCTATTCACCAGGGGGAGTTAACCAGTTGTAGGTTTTCCATGCCCACCTTCAATTGCTTGAAGGCTTTTAGGAAGGGGATGTCTGCTAAGCTACCACTATCTACAAGGATTCTCCGTATCAAGAAGTTGGACACTACTGCTAATATGACCAGGGGATCGTCGTAGGATTGACATAGGGTCTCTACCTCTTCATCAGTGAATGTGATGGGGGTATGTTCTACCCTAGACCTTTTGACTTATTGGTCTATGGACATAACTTCCCTCTGACTTCGAGTCTCCCTAGCGTGCTTTTTCTTGGTGGATGAAGATTCACCACTGCCTACGAATCCTCCAAGAATGACCCTTATCTCTCCCATAGGTTGTTGATTCTGCTTTTTCCTCTCGGGGCTACGTCGTTCGGCCTATCGGGGTGGCTAATCTCGCCTCTTGTCATGCCTGCCTCCTGCTATGTATCTTCCTAACCTCCCTTGCTTGATCAGGTTCTCCACCCGTTACTTGAAGTCATAATAATCTTCTGTATCATGGCCATGGTCCTGGTGGAATCAGCACCACTTGTGGGGCGATCTCTTCTTTGATGTGGACCTCATTTGTCCTGGCCATTTTAACGTTGGAACCCCTTTGATTTCGTCGAGCACCTGATCTAGGGGATATTTAGGGGGGTAAAGTGCTGGTTGTATCTAGCTAGCTTGGCCCAATCGCCCTTTATCTTGGGCTTCTGCTCAATCAATTTAGGGGCTTTTGCTGTCATGTCATCTTTTTTCTCCTCAGCCAGTCTCTTCTTGTCTACGCTTAGACCAGCATCTTCTAGGCTTTCCTTGGCTTTGAGAATGTCTTCCGCATTCATGTACTTCTAAGCTCGAAGCATGAGCGCGGCCATGGTTTTGGGCACTTTCTTAGCCAGAGAAAACAGGAATTTGGGGGTTCTCGTTACCCTATAATGAAAGCTGCTACCGCTACCTTCTGGTCTAAGTCATCTACATAGAGGGTCTCCTGGTTGAAACAGGTGACAAACTCGCGTAGAATTTCATTCTTGCACTATTTGGTGTTAAACAAGGAAGTGGAGGGCCTCCTCTGCCTCTGCCCTCCGATGTAGTGGCTGACGAATAATATGCTCAGATCCACGAATTTGCTAATGGTCTCAGGGGAGAGTCTGTGGAACCAAATCCAAGTCGGGCCTTTGAGAGTTATAGGAAACGCTTTGCACATAATTGTGTCGGGGACAGCCTGGAGGTCCATCAGGGCTTTATACGTCTCCAGATGATCCAGGGGGTCATTTGTGCCATCAAAAGACTCTAACATGGGCATTTTGAACTTTGGGGGTAAGGGTACCCTCGTTACTACTGGTGTGAAAAGCGTGTCTATCCTATTCACTAATTCATCCACCATGCTGGGGCCTTTTTCCTTCACAGTTGTAATTACTCCGGCTAGTTGAGTCTGCATCTCCTTCATCTGTTCATCCCACACTAGACGAGTTTCGTTAGTGTGCTCCGGAAGCACCACTGTCGCTGTCTTGGATTAGGTCATACGACTCTGGGCTTCCTCGGCATTGGCTCCAGCTCCCCTCTAAGGAGGGTTTCCTCTTGAGAGCGCTAGGTCCTCTACTCCTTCGTCGGCGTTGCCTTCCTCTGCCCTTGTAGCCGCCGGGTCTGCAAGCATCAGGGGGTCCTCCGGTGGCGAAGGGTCCACTACTGTCGGCGTTACTGGTGGCGGAGGCAATCTTCTTTCCAATTCCTAATTCCGAGCTTGGAGCTGATTCATGGCAGTTATCATTTCAGTGATTTGCTGCTCTAAGGTAGTGATCCTAGCAATGCCTTGTTCCTCTATTGTTTGGTCTAGCCTGATTGATGAAGCACTAGATCGGGTCAAGACCATGAAACAACCAAAATGTCGTTTCCATGGACGGTACCAACTAATGATGCAGTAAATTTGCGTGATCTCCCCGAGCTCTAGTGTGGATAAGTGGAAGGAATCTTCAACTATGAACACTGGTGTGGTACCTGCCTAGGACACTTTGATGCCAAAGTTAGGCTAAAGATAAATAGGTAAAGCAATGATGCTTAAGGGTTAGTATTTTTTCGTACCTTCCTTTGGAGATGGTGACTGCCATTTATACAGTGATGTTAGCAGGAAGTGTGCCTTGGATAATGGAGACGTGGATTGTGGGCATCAATTGGGCCCTCAGATTAAACATAATGGATAGAAGACATGGATCGTGCTTCTAATCATGGGAGTAACTGTCCCAATGATAGGGTTGTGGGAGCTACTATTTAGGCAGAAAACTCATAGTACACCTCTGATGGCACCTGATGCTTCCTACTGGTGTGGCCTGTCCAAGTCTATCTGGTGTAGCTGGTCAGAGGGGAGGTCTTGGTCTGGACGCCTCTAAGCTGCCCAAGAAGGACAGACCGACTGCTCAATTTCCCCCTTATCACCCACTATAATGTTCCAACAGTCGTGTGCATATAAATTTACTCTAATACCATAATCAATAGCCACAGAACTCACCCAAAGGGATAATCACAGGATGTCATTTGTATTCATTGTTCATACTTATTAATCCATAATCCAAGACCCCACATATAAACTTATGACATGTGATCGGTCAAGGTCATTACATTTTGCTTTCTTGGTTAACAGCGTTAATATTTGCACTCTGATCTTGAGCACAAAGGCTACTAGTTCCAATTTTCAACGTAGAGTGAGTCAATATGAATATCTTCCTAACCTTGGGGGGCAAAGAGTAATTTTACTTTTTCTCTTCTTTTCCTCCTTTTAACCGGTGTAGGCCTCAAAATAGAAATAACAAATGGTGTTTCAAATGCTCCTATTGTCCTCCCTGCCAACAATATGTTTTCTTGGTGTGACAATTTAGATTTTATGCAAGTAAATACCTTTAGTTGATATTCATTTTTATTTAAAATGATGGATTGACTAGTAATAATTGCATATCAGTATTACAGAATTGGCTTACTCAAGGGATGGTAACGGGGCATTTGTTATGGATTTGGCTAAATCTTATCTTGTCCTTAATAGAAAATTTTGTATCACATACCCCATTTTAAACCCATGAAGGGTTAAAACACTCCACCTCGCCCCATCCTACTTAAGTTAATCGAGATTAGAGTTGAAAAGGGTTCAACCCGTATAAAATTTTAAAACAAAATAAATCTCTAAAAATAAAAAATAATGCAAATTATACTAACCTAATACAATTAAAAAAAATTGACAAAGAAAGAGCCTAAAATTTAATAAGTAACATTAGAATTCAGATATTTACTTATATACTAAGTATATTTTGTATGATTAAATATTATTTAAGTATTTCATAATACAATCGGGGCGGGTTCGAGATAGGGTAACCTTTACCTACTCCATCTTAAACCCGCATCTAATTTTGCTTTCTTTCTCATACCCCGTCCCCTAACCCGTTTATTCATACCCCAAACCCTTTCTATAAAGGACGGAGTGAAGCGAAATTCCGGTATTTCGGCTCCAATTGCCATCCCTATACTCAATGGATGTGTCTGATAAAAAAAATATAAAAAACTGATTCACACTTCCACAAGGGTGTAAGGCCATGAAATGGCTTTGAGCCTATGCCGCCGTTCGCCGGGGTAGTTTTTCAACATGGAGAGAGTCAATGAGTAAATGTGATCTGATATTAAAAATAGCAAAAATAAAAATAAAAACTGGGAGAAGAACTCATTCGGTAAATTGTTTCTGAATTTTTGAAAACCGTTTTCAAAAAACAACAATGATACGAACACGATAGTATTTTAAACTTTTCATTGTTTTTGTTTCCTAAAACACAAAACACCAAAAACAATAATTTTAAAAGCAAAACCAAACGCCCATTTTGCGCTAATATCATAATTATTTGAGCCCATCGTTGGATCTACTCGCACATAAATGCTGCTAATCGATATTGTTCTATTAAAATTCCTGTGCTTTTCGTGTCCTCAGTAGTTTAAGAAACTTCCACAACTAACTGCATTCAGTAACAACATTACCAAAGCATAATGAAAGGAAATCAATATCAAGATGCATAAAAGCACCAAGTGAGAAAAAAAAAAAAAATACAGGACAAGCAGATCTGGAAATCCATTTAGATGGATGGATGTTTATATTTTATGATTCTGGAGCATACATACACTCTTTATTCTAACTTTTCTGATGGGATTCTATTACATACACCGTGAATAGAAAGTGAGCATATATGAAGACTTAAACAGTACAAGTGTATGTAATAGAATATATGAAGACTTTAACATACATACATACACACATACTTGAAGAATTATCTTCCATCTTCCCTTTCCTTTTGGTGCTTGGTTGATTTCTCCTATGCCGGCAACGGTTGAGAAACATCAAGCTACGACAAGGGTGACGTTTACTCCATCTTGAAGAGCATGCTGTGATATGAGAAGTCTCTTCAACAAGTTTCGAGTATGGGAACGAGGTGAATCAACACTTTCATCATGAGTTGATGGTGCGTTCAGAGATCACTGTTAAAAGGTTGAATTCACGCTCCAAAATCCATGAAGACTCGTTCTGATGGTTGATGGTTAAGCTGTACTCCAGGAAGTACCCGCTGCAGGTGATAATGGATATAGTGGCTCTGAAAAAATGCAGTACACAAATCTAATATAAATGGTAGATTCCTATAATTAAATTTCAATGTAAGTCAACAAGACAAAGGTTACAAAGTGAATTCCCACGATGATGACAAAGCCAAAGAACCTCTTTTTAAAGAAGTGAGGAATGGTACATTTAAAAGAACCAAGCCCATTTCACTGCTCATGCTAGCCAATGATGGAACATGGAAACAATCCACAATAGAAACGGTTCTTGGATGATATTGCTGCAACTTAACCCATAGTTGAGACCACCACCAAGATCTCAAAACCCAAATAGCAGTTCTAATGATTCCAATCTCTATGTAATAATACTAGCTCCTCAAGCATGGTTTCAGAATTTTCATAACAAAATAAGCAGCCACAGGCACCGCACAAGCACATACCTCATTATCCGCAAATAGGACAACCATTATCTACTTCAAATTCATGTATATTTATATTAGAACAGGAAATGAGAATTGACATTACTCAGTCCAACCACCATATTTCTTTCAGAAGAAAATCACGGAACCCCAGTCAAGAAAATAATAATATCTATCGATCAAACCACAATGTACATTAACTCAAATACTATCATCTCTCAAAGCTTGTAATACGCCATGTCATTTTTCCATATCCTGAAGGAGATATTAAGGAACACCAGTTTAAGACGTCACCAAATGATCCATCAGGAGCACAGAACATGAATACTAAAAAGGAATATGCACCGTACATATGTCTTCTCACCTCATTGTACACCCATGATTCACTCATATTGCCAAGTAGCAGCATTTCAGAGTAGTCATGGCAAAGCATACCAACAAACCAAAGGTCACCATAATAAAAGGGGACCAATGAAAGTAACCACATTTGTTGCTAATTTCTTTCTTTGTTTACATTTCTTATTTTCTTCTCTTATTCACCAAAAATGGTCTTTTCATTTCTTATTGGCATCAACGCCTCGCTTTCATACAAAACCCCGGATCAGCAGCATAGGCATCAAAAATCATAGAACCTATCACAATGGAACCTTAATGTTATAACTATCCAAATCATTATATCACATCGAGCAGTTAAAATCAGATGTGTTCAACAGAACTATTGAAGAATACTTGGATCTAAATTGGTCAGGTAGCCTTTGGGGCCGCAAGGCCATTGGCAGGGCGCCCCCCCCCCCCCCCCCAAAAAAAAAAAAAAAATTCAAAATTCCCTTAAACCCCCATAGATTTTTGTATATTTAGGAAAAAATATATGAGTAATGGCCCATCCAAAATTTATATTTTAGCTTACCCTCCTTTGAAATTTTTTTTTTTTTTTTTACCTTGGCCCCTCCTCACCTAAAATCCTGGGTCAACCACTGCACAAGGCCAACAGTTGCATTATTTTGTCATGGATATTGACTTGGATGTAATCAAACTGAGATATAATTTCTTTTACCTCATACCCTGTTCCATCATTTCCCAGTTGGATTTTTGGAACTTGTTCATCCCAAGTAACCGTGCACAAACCACAATTGGAATACATGGAATTGGAGAAAGGAAAGCTTATCCGTCCGAATTTTCCACAGTCGAAGGACTTGGGACAACTGATTTGGACTTTGCTATCTTCATCAGTCAAGACCGAGTGAAGAAACAACGGATGAGAGAGAACAGAAAAAGCAAGCAAGAAGGGGAACAGCCATTCCAGAACCAAAATTCCCGAAACAAACCAAAATTTCCACCACAATGACAAAAGCAATAACAAGAGAGGAATGAAATGCTCTTCCTTAAAAGTGGAAATACACAAGAGAAGCCTACAGTATTACATAACACTTACTAAAACTTACAGAGAAAATGAAGGAAAAGTAGTTTCCCTTCCCTGTTAGGTTTTGCAAAGAAAATGAAAGGAAAGTGTAGGGAAAGAAGAGAGAGAAAGAGAGAGAATGATTTTCCTGTTTGGTTTTGCAAAGAAAATGAAAGGAAAATGGACGGAAAGAAGAGAGAGAGAGAATGATTTTCCTGTTTGATTTTCCTGTTTGATTTAAAATTTTCTCTCTTTTTTTCCTTCCCTTTCCCTTCCCTTCTCTGTTAGGTAGAATCAAACAGGAAAATGATGGTTTTCCCTTCCCTTCCCTCCCCCAAGTTCCAAACAGGCTGTTAGAAGCACAGAGAGAGAGAGAGAGAGAGAGTATAAAACTAGATCATTGTCGAGGAGTAAGAACAATATCAGTAAACTTACCTACATGCCACAGATTCAGACGTAGATGATTCAGCAACTTTATCTACCATGCGAATCATTGCATAACTGCACCAGAGCAACTGATTTAATAAAATTTGTGCATAAGAAAAGCTAAAACCAAGCTTGCTTTCTTACATGAAAGACAAATAAGATGCCCAAACATTGAGGATAATCTACTGTTAAAATTCTTTTGATGCATAATGCATACTTGAAGGAATAGGTCGTAATTTTGTGGGTCATCGCGGGCAGGTCCCGTAGTTCCAGATTGAAATCTGACTTGAAACTGTAACTAACAACTGTAGTGCTGTTCTGATTGCTTTCATAAAATCCCAGGTGTTTTACGGTATCTTCCAGTGAGTTATTTCAATGGTGCCTCTCTGGTGTCCCTTCAGTTTCAAACTTGCCCTGTGAGCTTTCAACCTAAGGCCAAAATGGACCATCATGGGCCCACTTTCAATTGCAGTGGATAGGATTTGAGGCAGGCTGCAGTATACTAGTGTGACCAAAAGTACAAACAAACCCAAGCACAAGCCCACCCCCTTTGCAGTGGATAGGATTTTAGGTTACAGGGTTTTTTCCATTAAAAAGTGAGGTTAAAGGTTGAGTCTGAAGAGAATGAAAATTATGGAAGGGAATTGAAAAATATGAATTCACAACTTATATTTCCATTAAGTTATCAAAAGGAAAATTTCAGACACAACATAATAATAAGTTGATTATGTAGCATCACAGTTAATGTGTCAAAAACCTCTCTCTCCCAAACGATTCTATTATGCCACATTACTGTCAAACCAAGACAATCCTTTATGGTCCACTAATGCAGTATGTTATGCAACAATTCATAAAAGGCATCACCTTTTGACTCCTGCTGGAAAAGCATTATGAAGCACATGATGCTGAGCAGGATCCAATGCATCATTAACAGATTCCGGAATTATCGACCCCAGAAAACTACTTGATCTTTTGCTTCTAACAAGGATTAAATTTATGAAATACAGATAAGTTGTCTTCACAAATCCTTCAAACAAACTACAGCTGCAAGTTAAGCATTAGTGAAAGTATGGCCCAACAAAAAATTTTGGAGAACATAAAGCTGCCTAGACTTGGAAATAGAAAGCAGCATCAATAACAGTGGAACAACGGAAACCTAAAAGGAAAAATATTAAAATTCTTAATAAAAACAAAGTCATTAGGGAAATTTTCCAATAGAAGGGGGAAAACATGAAAAGAAGAATGGAGAAAGAGTGGTAAAACACCCACAGACGTGTTGTCTACGAAAGAAGTTCTAGTTATGTATATCCAACATAACACAGACTGAAGTAAGAGAAGTAATATCATCAATATGAGGCAAGCAGATGGATTGTTTAGACAAGTTAAACAATGGTTAAAGCCAATAATGATAGTGAAGAAATTGTGCATATAAATGATAAATTGTATTTGCAGTATATAACAAATTATGATAACTGAGATTTTATCTACATATTATGACAAATTATGATAGCTAAATTCCTATTTTTCCATAAGTGCAATAGCTAAAATGCTATCATACTACGCCATAACATATACATATATACAAGGGTATACACATGATTGCTAACTGATGTGGCAAACTAGGAAGAGGTTCAAAATGCAGTTCACCTTTGATTTATAGCGAATCCTAGAGGGAAAGCATGAACAGAACCTGAAGAGCTTGTGGCTACAAGAATATCTGGAAGTTGAATGGATGGCCCAAATGATAACGAAAATATAGTTGATGGGTATGTCCCCCTTCGGAAACTGTACGACTGTTAAAGATAGAAGAGTTAGGTTCCTTAACTGAAGTATAACACAACCAATTACAGATATGACCAAGAGTTAAGTCGAGATGTTGAAGAAAATCAGAGGTAGAAATGGTCATGCATCTTGAATGACATTAGGCAACAGCATGACAGATGGTACAGAAAGGGTGGTCTAGCCATTTATGAAACTGCTCAAAAAATCTAATGTAAATCAATCATTAAATGCAATGAAACCAGGTCAACTTGTATCCTAATAGCTATAAATTGAGCAGCCCATCACACAGCAAGTCCACCCTCCCTCTCCTTTCATGCACCACAAGGTGTGGCAGTATGTGAGCCCGCATGCACCAATTCATAGGTACCAGAGCTACTCTCCATGTGGAAGTCCCATCAAAGGCATGTGTGGTGCTTCACCTTAGTCGCTTCTGAAACAAGGTGAACTCTGATTATGGTTCCCTGCTCAGACGCTGTTGCTATGTACATTCCATTTGACGAAAGGACCATTGCAGTCAGTGGTGAGCGGTGAGCATCGATCTGTAATTTTATTTTATTTTAGTGCAGAAATGAACACATCAAATGAGAAATACACATTCAAGAAAATGCTCCAATATAATCAAAGCATCAAAATACTAACCAAAAATCAGAAAATAAAATCAGGAAATTAAGATATATTCAATCCAATTTCACAATAAGAAAAAATAAAACAAAAATATATTTTGCATTCAGCAATGGAATGACAACCCACCCCCCTCCTCCTTTTCCCCGTTGAGGGCTGCCCCAACCTTTTCCTTTTTCCCTTTTATAAATCCTGGTTTCAGAAACTTAAGGAGGATAAGATTTTAAGGTTTCTGAATGCATCAAAGAGCTAAAATTTCAAGTAACTTAGTCAATGGCATATGTCCCAATTCCCAAACTGATGCAAGAGGTTTACATATAGCCAGCAGCATCCAGAGGGAAATTAGTAATCACAAAATTATTATCCACTGTGCTCTTAAGATCCTCATTGCATGTTGCCTTTCTCCGGAAGCTGAACAAGCAAAACAGGATTGTCAGCAGTTTGTTACTTTCTCTCTCCCTAGGTATTCATAAAACCTTTGATGCACAGCGTAGGAGATCAAAGAAAGAAGAAATATAGTGGAAAAAGAAAAAGGGGGAGGAGGGATTTTGAGAGTTGGTCATAGTGCTTGATCTTGGACCAGCTGGTTGATACTTAGAAATAGAAACCGGAAAAGGAAAGGCAATCTGTCATCACTTATTCAAAAGTAAAATACCAAAAAAAAAAAAAAAACAAATAAAGGATTGTTATGGCAGCCATCTTCTAACAGAAGGATACTAAGTCCTCTATCAAAGAAAATGATAGAGGACTTAAAACAATTGCCAAAGAAAGTGTTACTAATTGGGAACATTGTTATACAGGATGTTGTAACATTATTTATGCCATAACTGCACGTGATTGTTAAATGTGTTCCATGAATCTCGTCATTTGAGCTGTTTTGGGGTTAGTGATGCCTCGAAAAAGAGCCTAATCCTCCGTAGTAAGCACTTTAAAGCAATTGCCAAAGCATTTAAGAAGCTTTTCCAATAGCATAATTTTTTTAAACTCCATAAGGGAGAAAAATACAGAGGTTGATAGGAAAATCTTCCGTACCTAGGCCAATTGGTTACCCAGGTCAGCAGGTATGACTGGTGGAAGGAGACCAAGAAAATTAGTTTTCCAGGAAACGCAAACATGAATTTAGGATAATCTCTGTTTAATTAACTATTTATTTCTAGAAACCAGAAGCACTAGAATTCCACATAAGTTACTCTCACTGTAAGAAATACTAAAGCTTCCTGAACATGTTTGAGTAGCTTCTTGCAAGGAAAAGAAGATGAATAATTAAGATGACGTAAAACAGAATAGAATCTTGATTCCAAATCATGCATTAAGCATTTAATTATAACCCTGATAATATATATATATATATATATATCATAACCTCACTGTGCGAATGGAGTTCCAGGACATTGTAGACTAACACAGATCCTTTTGTTGTACTTGCTGGAAGAGCCAAAAAGCAACCATCCAAACTTGGGGAAAACGCACAAAGTCCTGAGAGGAAAAAAATAAGAGAGAGAGAGAGAGAATACACAATAAGTTACAGCAGCAAAAATAAATATTGGAAGCTATTTTATTCAGCATAGGAGTTCTTACAGGAAAATGCAAATTAAGAACCCCACTATTATTGTAAACTGAAAAATATAACGACACACCAGAAACCAAACTAGAAAAATCTTCAGCTGTACTTCAAAATTATGTTGGCCCTAGTCGATTGATCCGCAGTACTGTCCCTCCCTCTCTTGTCAAGACCTTTCCAAACAAGTACAACTAGGCTCATTCATCTTGCCACCTTTCCCTTCTCCTTGCTGCAGCTCCTACTATTTGTCCTGTCAACAATAGCGTCTTCAGCCGTCAATACATCTCTCTCCCTTGTGTTTGCCTCATGCCCTGCATATTATCTCTAGGGAACCTCTTTTCTAACATAGTAAGTTTAGGGTACTTATATTTGTCAGCACTATTGTACCATAGTATATGAATTGTAAAACGTTGCTCCTCACAGCTTAGCCATCATTAATTCTCATCTTGGTGCCAACTTACCACATAAACTGGGCACCATCACTCTTATCAGTTACCATATCAGCAGTTTCCTGCCTCAGCTTGACCCACATCACTATTTATGCATGCACACTGTCCCTCAGTTTGAACACAAAACTAAGAAGGTAGATGCTACATTGTAATTGTAATTGACAAGGGCCCAATTAAGAGGGTCGGTTGGCTGCCCATATTGGTGAAACTGAGAAGGTTGATGCCAACATCAAACAGGTGAAAGATAAGTTGAGGGGTAGGTCAAAGCGTGGATATTGCTGTTAGCCAAGTTAGAGGGTGATGCAGTATGAAGTACAAAGTTGGTCTTACTGAGATGCAGATCGACAGTAGTATGGGTACTAACGTTAGCCAACTACGAGGTGGAGAAATACTGATATGGCAACTGAGGATTGCAGTTGACTCTAAAAAGGAACTAATAATATGTAAGTTATGGCCAACATGCAAGTTACAGAGTTCCATCAAAGGCACATGCTGTCCAAACTTGTATTAGAAATCAAGAACAATAAATAAAAGAGTCACTATTAGAAGTGTAGACAGCATGGAGACACAGACAATGATGCAAGAGGTAGTTGAGGATATAGAGGATATAGAGGTAGCAGTAAGGAGAAGGGCCACTAAGGCAGTAAGGGCAGTTTATTAAAAATGTATTGACCACGGAGGGATAACGTTACAAAGACATTTTTGAGATCAACCAAACTGCTACTTGGGATAAATCTCATTGGTAGAATTGGGAGTAAACATTGGCATAAAACAAACTAAAATGCAGACTAAGGCCCATTTAGATGTAAGAGACATTAAAAACTGGGATATATGTTTTGTCCGCTTGATTTCTTTTTGTCAACTGTTCTTGAAGATGACTCACTTCCCAATAAAATAATGCAAGATGAGCCAAACTTACTACCCTCTACTATTACATTGCGATGGAACTCAAATCTCAGGTTTTGATACAATATTTAAATGATAACCCCCTCCCCCAACTGAGCAGGTCCCTTTGCAAGAATCCAGTGGCTTAATTAGCATCTAATGGGAATCCATGGGAAATCTTAAAATATCATCTCAAAAATATCATTTTGGCTTATCCCCGCCTGTCAGGTCCTGCAGTTTCTGAAAATCCTCGCATAGACGTGTTCGTATCGTGTCTATGTCCGTGCTTCTTAGGCTCATAGTTTGTTTGAAGTCATCTTTTGACTATGGAGGAAGTTGAAAGTTCTAAGAGTTTTCTTGTAGGTTTTTATTTTACCAAGATTATGTTTTCTAAAATTTTCTTGCTTTGGAGTTGAGTGATTCCTCATTTCAATCAAGCAGGTCACTTGGTTACACCAATTAGTTCGACAATAGCACCATAGAGCACCTCTATTAGCCTTGGTCTAGGGATTCCAAGGCCTACTCTTCCCTATTTAGTCAAACCTTACCAACAATAAAGTGGCCTCAATCCACGGTCTCGGATTCGATTCCCCCTGGGATTGAACTCGTGATTTAAGTGGGGAGTCGTGGCGGTGGGTTGTTGCGCTAACTCCCTACAAGGGATTTGTCCCACCGAAGGTGGTGATACCCCTGTTATCCAAAAAATAAATAAATAAATAAATAAAGTGGCCTCAATCATCTTGTTGCCTCTGCCCTTAGCTGCTACTCCTACCCTGCACTCCAACAATCTTAGCAACTCCACCTGACCTACTTCCTCCCTTGTCTTTGCCTCTATGTCCACTGCTTTTTAAAAACCACTAATTAGGGAACCTCTAATCTAAATTCAGTTTTGGGGAATGTACCTGTTGATTCTTTTAACTTCAAACTTCACCATATGATAGATAACATTTTCTACTAAGAACCACGGACACGACACGTGTTGGACACGCCGATAAGGCGATTTTCAAAAAAACGCAGGACACAACACAAAAGGGACATGACCAAAAATCTGTTTTTTTATATTATATATGTCCAATATAAAGATATTTTACTCAAAGATAATAAAAAAGTACACTATAACAACAATAAAAATTAAAAACTACGTATTCCATAGTTTAAACATTAAATTAGTTATAAAATTACATCGCTTTATTTTGCAATTGCATCCCAAGTTATTTTTTCCAAACATGCTACATGTTCCATTTGTGTCTAAGCATGGACACGAGTATCCAAATAACAAACACGCGTGTCCCCAAGTGTCCGAAGAATGTCCGATTTTAAAAAAAATTAATAAAATAATAAGACATGTTTGGACACGTGTCGAGGAGTGTCTAACAAGTGTCGTGTTCAACACGGTGTTTGATACGACACAACACCTTCTTAGAAGTGTTCGTGCTTCTTACATTCTATACATCATCACTTGCAACTTAATTGTCATCAATTTAATGTCATGTTCAATGAACCAAGTCACCCTGCCCTACCTCCTATGTTGGCCATCTTCCATTCCCATAACATCATCATCTATCTGCCTCTCTAATGCCGGAGGCCCATCATGTTTCGCAAGCCTTAGCTCCATTGGGTTCACAAATACAGGGCACCCTGCAATTCTACTTTCCAATGCATCAAATGGTCTGTCATTTAGAGTTCTCTAAATCTAAAGGGTGTCTAGGCTGGCTGCTAACCCAAGGATTCAACAAATTTTGGTTTCTTTTGCTTGTGGTCCAGCACATCTCCTTTGGAGTTTTAGCTACTTTGATTTTCAATGTTTGGAGTTATAATTGCTGCCTTTCAAGCACCTATATCCTCTCATTTGGTAGTGCTAGCTTTGGTCAAGTGTTTTCCCTAGTTACTTAGAACTTGTGTTGTCCTTCTTAGAGGATGACTTGAATTTCACTTATGGTGGAAGGCTGTCCTAGGCATATTTTAAGAAACTTTTAGCCTTGTAATATGAAATATCTGTTACAAGAATAGGAATGAAATTTAGCCTTTAGCTTTGAAGGAGTTTTTCTTGGAACGAAATGATTTCAATTTGAATTAACTAATTCCAAATCTATCAATTTGTAAATAAGCCAACTCGGATCTTTTCTAGTTGTCAAACAGAACATCTTTTGAATCTCTCGATTTTAAATTTCGTATGCGAATAAAAGAAAGACCAATTTCAGATCTTCAAGAAAACAGCAAATTTTGCAGATATTTTATTTGCATTATTTTACAACCCAATACATCTAATCATCAAATTCGTGAATGAGCTATTTCTAAAATAGCCTGATTCATATATTTAGAACAACCAAAGGGGACATTAGTTAACTACTACATCTATGAATATGAGACATATCCACAACTATCCTAGGAATATCCGTATCCAATGTTGATGCAATATTGATATAGTTGTTTTTAAAAGTATCCATTCTTAGGTGCTTACTGTAATTAGATAATGGTTTCATATCACTACTGTAGGAATCATTGGTGCACAAATTGAGCAAAACGGCAAAAAAGCTTTATCTAGAAACATGTTGACTGCACAATCCAACCTCACCTTTAACATTTGGCACTGTATCTATTGTGTCCAATATAGCGAGACTATTTATGTCATAGATGTATGTCTTTTCTTGCAAAACAACGATCAATCTGCACAAACAAATACAAAATTTCAACAAGAATTGAAAAGAAATGAAGATTTTTTAATGAAAGAACAGTAACTTCTAGTGGAATAGCCAGATTCCTACAGTTAGGAAACCTGATTAGAATGTAAATATCCAAGATATTCTTCCCCATTTTTAAGAGCTACCAATTATTCTCTTTTAATTTCTTTTATCCCTTATGTTAATTTCAATACAGTAATGACAATAAACAAAAACATCAAATCTTTTGCTGCTTTAGTATGCATACACACTTATCCATCCACCTAAACTTCTAATGGATATCTAACATGCAAAGGAAGTATTTTTCCTAAGCAAGCTTTGAAACATCCTAATTTCATTGACTATTCATCATTAGCAAGCTTTCTTTCCTGTATCCTCTGATCTTTGCAGGAAACTATGGTTGTTCACAATGCTCAGAATGGAAAGGACAATTATCCACTACGTGCCCATGTTCCACACACCTCTAAGGTTACTAGTGATAGTCAGCTCAGGTAATCTATTGAAAAACTGCTACATGCATATGAGGATTGATAAAAATCACACCAGGGCAGGGTACAACCTCCCTCAACATTCACCATTTCAGCGGAGGAATCCAGGAACTTGGCAACACAAAATTAATTAATCCTGAGTCTCCGGTTGAGAGAACATATTATAATTCAAACTCCAAGGAAACAAAAGAGGCCAGTGAATAACATTAAGGGCCATATAAACTCAAAGCTTAGTAACATAGTTCGTTGCACTGGAGTGACGCATCTGCACTTAATTCGTGAATTTATGAATTCAAAGCAAATTCACGGATTCTATGTACTCAGTGTGCAAACTTAAAGCCAGAGAGCGTGAATCCATAAATTGTTGAATAAAATCGTGCAATTGTGGACCCCAATAGTTAATTGTCTTGCAACCTATAATTTACTCTAGAGTTCAAACCTCTAACTTTCACAGCAGTGCACCTGACATGAGGGCCCCACTCCATTAATTGTGCAACGAGAATTGACTTGTGCACCCCACCCCTTCTCTTGCCAACCTTGAAGCAACAATTTATAACCTACATTTCTGATTTTACAACACTGACTTGAACTGCCTACTGAATGAGCACTATAAAATTTTATAAATCAACAGATAATAATATTATTTATATATTATTTTAGACATATTAGTGTATATATCTATGTATTACTTAATAGATGCTCTCAATTGTACTTTTTTTTTTAACATTATACGCTCTCAATCCCACACCAGCTCGACAAATCAGTTACTTAGATTCACAGTTCATGAAATTTTCAAAATAGTTTTAAATGTAAGGAACACAAATTTGAGGATGAGTAAAGTCACGATGGAGTTGTATGTGTAAAAGGGCGGCAAGGAAGAGCGGCATTGAGTGGTTGATGCCTTGGGCGCACTAAGGGTGTCCAAATAGGAGACCTTTTGAAGGTGGAAATAAATTTTTTTATTATACATAGGTAAACAGAGTGAAAGTGAACAGTCCTGGCCTTTAAGGGATGTTCATGTTTTCCCATATATTTTATTTCTCGATTAAGGAATCCATTCCAGATCCATATTTGCTTTAGCTGATTCTTGGGGGAATTGTTTGTTCATGTTGCTGTGCAGGGGTTTGGAGGTTACTTTTGAAAACTCCATGGAAAGTTATCCAAAATAAAGTCAAAACAACTCCCACATCAATAATTTCAACCTGCAGAAAGTGGTCCGCAGCCAATGTTGGAGGAAGCTAGAAATTAATCTCAGGCATCAGAAAGTAGCTGTCGACAACCTAGTACTGGAGCCTTGAACTGTCACATTCTTTATGTTATGTTACTTCAAACTATGGCCACATGATTCAAAAAATGACTTACCAACCACTGGTCAGTAGTAACAATGTTGACCATGATGATGCAAACCAACATTTCTTTAATCAATGCCCTGCCTTACAAAGGACAGGCTACGATGCAAAGCATACAAAGATGAAAAGCGTAATAAGGGCAAATGTGGAATTGCATATGGGCCCTATTTGTGGGACCTTCCATTCAGATTTTGTTCAACTTTAGTTTCATTTTTATCTTTTATTGGTTAATTGCTACAGGTACAGGTTTATTTTTCTTCATATAATAGTTTGGATTCGAGAGTAGTTTTATAATCTGAAAAAACTTTTGGCATGGCTGTAGTATAGGTCCATGGGTCTTATTTCGGTCGAAAACATTATCAGGTCATTATACATGATCTTTATTAATCTAAAATATTTCTAATGGTCAAAGTTCCTTCAATAACTTGGAGTCATAATCTAAGTAGGAGTAGGAAAAGGGAAAATCAGTTAAATATATGCTAGTCTTTCACTTAAATGGAATTAAGTATGAGAATTGTGAGAAAATTTTTGAATTTCCCATGATGCATGAAGCAAACTAACCGTAGGTGTTATTCCAAAGGACTTCTAGTTGTTATTCCAAAACCCTAAAATGCATGCTGCCTAACACTTCCAGCAACCAATGTCTAACAAAGTGAAAATCCAACAACTTTCCACTTTAGAAACCAAGCCAATTCCAGCCCCTTCCCATTTGCAAACCTTAAAATCTTCTTCTACCTTTTTAAACCGTAAGCACACAAGCTTACTCTGCCCCAGGCTCACATAAAACCAAATGTAGGCATCATAATTCTAAGTTTTCTAGTGCAATCCTTCATCAGGCTAGGCTCATACACCTCAACTCAAAAAGCCTTAGACCCTATATTCTCAGAGAGTTAGAAATAGCGACATAACACAATGTAACACAGCAGCAATCCAGAGAAGTAAAATATTAAAAATGCTGGACATACTCTAGCCTCCTGAGAGGATCCAGTCATATATTCCTCATTGATAGGCTAGCAGTCAATGCACTTAACTGTATTTGGCTTCATTAAAGGAACAAAACATGTTCCTCACATAGTTGCCACGTTTTACATTTCTGAAAATAATCACTAATGCCTTACCAATACTACTGCCAATACTTCAACACTTGTACTGTTAAAAGTTAAAAAAACACAATTATCAAATTTATTATTGCCAACAATCCATAAAAGAGCAAGTCCAATGTAAAATGTTTACCTTTTCCTATTTACACAAACAGCAAGGGTTGAAGTTAAGAAATTTATAATCAAATAACATAAAGGGGTTCACACAAAAGCCTTTAAGATGGTTATCATTAACCTTGTCCTCAAAATTTGTACAGAAAATATTCTTCAGAAAGATGCTCACATAAATGTTTACCTTTTCCTATTTACCCGAACAGCAAGGATTGAAGTTAAGAAATTTAGTTCTCGAAGAGCATTTCCAGTTGTAGTATTAAATAAACATAGACGTCTAGGGGATAGAGATGGCTGTCAGAGTCAGGAAACAATGATAATTACTCAATCAGAATTTTAAAAAGCGAGCAGAAAATTGTATGTTTACTAGCAGTGCCAAACCATCTGAAATTACACAAATCAATGGACAGCACACGAACCTGTTCACCAGCTCCAACAATGGCAAGAAGACTTGAGGTATAAAGCATTTCAACAATAATAAACGCTCCAATAGCTGACAAAAGAAAAGAGTTTTGATGAAGATAATCTTCAAACATGAAATCAAATTAGCCTTACTATATCAAAATGCACACAACATGCATTCAATTTGGAAAGGCTTGAATCCAGTACAATATGACGGGTGATTAACTTGATAAGTAAGACAAGCAGGAAAAGAAGAGAAAAGAAGAGGGGACGAGAGAGGGGGCTGCTATTAGGCTAGCAAAATTAGAGGGTGGGTTATCACACGAGTACCAAACACAAATCAACTAAAACTTCTTAGGGAGAGAATCACATTCAAGAAAAAACAATTGTACTTATGAAGTTGAGCTTCAACCTAAGAAGGACGGACACTTCCAAGAAAGTGCTGTGTCAGCCACAACACTCGTCGGACACTTCCCAACACATGTCGAACATGCGTCCACACATGTCCAATTATTTTATTAATATTTTTAGAATCGAACACACTTCAGACACTTAGAGGACACGCATGTTCGTCAATTGGACACCCGTGCCCATCACTTAGACATGCATAAAACACGTAGCATGTTCAAAGAAAATAACTTGAGATCCAATTACAAAACAAAGCAATGTGATTTTAAATCTAATTTTATATTCAAACTATAGAATACAATAGTTTTATTTTAATTTGTATTATCATGCATTTTTTCATTATGTTTGTATAAAATATTTCTACATATGGCGTATATATAATATAAAAATTTTTTTTTTTTTGGCCATGTCCCCGCCGTGTCATGTCCTGCATGTTTCGAAAATCATTGTGTCAGCATGTCTGACACGTGTAAGAATCCGAGACACATGTCCGTATTCGTGCTTCTTAGGCATCAACTCAACAAAGCCTTATCTCAACTAATTTTGATTGGATTTATGAATTATGTTCAATTTTTTTGCTCTATCTTGGGCCATAACTATAGCTATACCGCAAGCTTAAATATTTAGTCAATCCTCCTTATGTAAAACGTATATTATTAAGATAACTGTCACATTTTTCTTCAAGAAAGAGAAGATAAAATGGTAAAATGCAAATGCAGCACGTCTTAAAACTGCCAACCCATCAAGCAGTCCAACATAAAACTCCATTTACCCACTCTTACGAACTTCTTTCCTTTTCACTACACAAGTACCTTAAGAACTTCAACATTAGAATTCTAAAGTTAACCAAGGGCGAAGTTTAGACCCCTCACCTTGACATTCTAAAGACAATCACTCAGGAGATGGGATAATGTAAGGGAGGAGTGCATAAATAATATATGCAAATGCTTCTACTATGCCATGTATCATCTTCTTGAATCAATGGGTCAAAGGTTATTGAGGAAGTTGTCATGCCTATATTGAGGGTAGTATGGTGGAGGTTCGGCAAAGAGACGCCAAAGCACGTCAGAGGCACAGGAAACTCTAGAAGGACTGGGTAAGAGATGAAGTAATTTAGCTAAAAAGAGAGTTGCCGTATGAGTCTGCAGTGGACTACACTAGGTAGAAAATGACAAATTATAGAGTGATGAAGGAAGTACAGCCTTCTCTTTATAGTGGAAGCTGTTAGGCCTTTGGATATGTTAAGTGCTCCCTTTTGGAGGGAAACCCTCTCTTAAAGGCAAAGAAACCAAGCTTCTAGAAGGTTTTAAAATATTGCCGAATATGGAAAAGCCTCTCCTTCTATCGGACTGGTTCTAGGTAGCTAGACTCACACCAAGTGAAGCACCTCAGTGACCCTTTGTCTCTAGTCACTAAGCCATAAGACCCCAAAGTTCTATGGTGTTCCAAATTCCAAGTCATTCGATGAGCCTAGCCCTTCCCCCACCCAAGGTGGAGAGGCCCAAGGTGCCACTTGACTCTTGATTCTCGAGGAACATCATAAATATACTGCTTCAAGTCTCTTCTTATGTAATATCTAAGTACACATTAAGTTTTGTTGGTCTCTTCAAGTCATTCAACTGCAGTAGCACAAATTAGAGGTCATTCAGTGTGATCACACACATGTTTCGTATAGGCTGACGAATGGTGGTCTCATAATGACGTGTTAAGTACACATGTTGATGACGTGTCATTGAACACATGGTACATTATCGAGTGCCCACATATATCAACATCATTAATAATGTCTTATCTTTTGTAATCCCAGCATCTGAACACATTTCTATATTTGCTCTGTGGTATTAACAATTTTACCAACCACAACATCACAATTGAGGCAAAAATGTCTATCAGTTATACGTGACAAATGTGTATGAGCCCAATTCTCTACACTGGCCTTCACGATACTTCAAAAGGCATTATCCACCCCATCTCAATTCCTTTTATATTAAAATCAATATTTTTTTCGTTAAACAAAAACCAAGCTTATGCAAACTTTATTTGTTTATCTTTTTTTGGGATGGGTCTTAGTGAACTTTTATTGACACTCAATCACCGGACGAGAGTATTATCACTAACAACTTCAAAACATTTTTTGCAGGATCAATTCATAGTAAGGAAACTAAAATGAACCAGAACAACAATCATTACAACAATTAACTAATAAATGATTGAAATTAAAAACTTGCAAAATATACTTGCCTCGTTCATAACACAGCCTCCCAGTATTGGAATCAAATATTTTGAATCCAACCCTCGTCCCAATCGCAAAGCAACTGAGAAAATTCAGAATTCATCCATTTGATATTTCTCTCTTAAGAAAAAGTAAAAGAAGCATAATTCAAACCAAATTACAAATTCAAAGAAATACAAATCAGCCAGTTCAGCCCTAGTTCCGAAAATCAACAGAGAGAACTCCACGACAAAATTGATGTATACGAATATGTGTGCATATGTATGTATGTGTTGTATGTATACATTACCTGTTATCCTGATTGAAAGAGGAGCAGAGGATTGGATACGAAGAGGAGGAGGACTGATTCGCCATTACGAGTTTTCCTGCTAACCTTTTCTCATCGGTTTTAAGTTTTGTCTAGTGAGAGAAAATCGTAAAGACTTCGCTTATTTCTGACAGTTTTCTTCCCTTGCACTTCACAGGTAGTTCTCTTTTTTCTTTTTAATTCCTTCCTTCTTTTTTTTCTTTTTCTTTTTTCCATTTCACAGATTTTTTTTAAAAATAATATATTTTCACTATTATAAAAAGACAATACTAGAGTTTTGGTCTGCCACACTATTTTATATTTTTAAATTGTCCTAAAATATTTAATAAATTACTACTTAACTCATATTCCCACCTTCTATACTATTAACAACTAGATAATTTAGAGAAATAATTAGGTATATTACATTTTCACCCCTTATACAGGTACAATTAAATAACCACTAACAGATAAATAATTAGGTATAATATAGCACACGCACATAATGTGTGTGTATATATATATGCAAATTACTTCTCTCCCCCCGCCCCGCCCCCAGCCCCCTCCTGACACCTTTGTCTCCTATAACAATTACTTTTATACTCTTCCCTCTCCTTTGAAATTATAACCCATCGAACCACCCCACCTGCCTTTCTTTTTTTTTCAGTTTTATTTAATTTTAATTTAGTTTTGTTTCTTTTTTTAATTAGTTTTTTTTAATCAGTTTTGTTTATTGTTTTTTCTATTAATTTTCTTTTTTTTTTTGTTTTATTTAATTTTTGACACATGTCAGAACCTTCCCTCCCTTTAAATTACCCCTCCAACCTGTCACCCCACTTACGTTTTATTTTATTTTTTTCAGTTTTGTTTTATTTTTTTATTAGTTTTGTTTTTTTAATCAATTTTGTTTAATTTTTTTTCATCAATTTTTTGTTTTTTTTTGTTTTATTTAATTTTTAACACAAGTCAGAGCCTCCCCCTCTCTTTAAATTACCCCCCAACCCGACACCCCACCTGTGTTTTATTTTTTTTTTTTTTTTTCAGTTTTGTTTATTTTTATTTAGTTTTGTTTTCTTTGTTTTATTAGTTTTGTTTATTATTTTTTCCATCAATTTTCTAAATGACTTTTCATTTTAAAAAAAAGTGTTTGTTCGCAAGCTATTAGTATGTTTGCTTATTAATTGTTAATAACTTTGTTATTTTTATATATATACTTTTTATTTTGATCCATATTTTTATACTTTTTAAAATTTTTACAAATAATGACTCCCAAAATCTACAACTAAAAAATAAACAAAAAATTACAAACATATAATAAAAAAAAATTATCCAAAAAGAAAAATAAAATTGAAAAAAAAAATAAAATTGATAAAAAAAAGAATAAACAAAACTGATTAAAAAAAAAAAGAAACAAAACTAATAAAAAAAAAACACAAAACTAAAAAAAACAACACAAAATTGAAAAATAAATAAATAAATCGGGAGGGGGGTTGGGGGCATAATGGTAAGTGCTGAGAGGGTTTTGGGGTGGGGCCCCGGGGGGAAGCAACTCTTTTTTATTTAGTTTTGTTTTTTTATTATTTTTTTATTTTTTAATTAATTTTGTTTATTATTTTTTTCATTAATTTTTTTTATTTTTTTGTTTTATTTAATTTTTGACACATGTCAGAACCTCCTCTTCCCTTTAAATTACCCCCAACCCTTAACACATGTCAGAACCTCCCCCTCCTTTTAAATTATCCCTCCCCAACCCGACACCCCACTTGCATTTTATTATTTTTTATTCAATTTTGTTTAATTTTTATTTAGTTTTGTTTTTTTTTTTAATCAGTTTTGTTTATTGTTTTTTCCATCAATTTTCTAAGAGACTTTTCATTTGAAAAAAAGGTACTAGTTCACAAGCTATTAATGTGTTTGCTTATTAATTGTTACTATTTTTGTTATTGTCATATATATACTTTTTATTTTGATTCATATTTTTATACTTTTTAAAATTTCTATAAATAATGACTCTCAAAATCTATAACTAAAAAATAAATAAAAGATTACAAACATATAATAAAAAAACTTTTTATCCAAAAAAAATAAAATTGATAAAAAAGAAATAAAATTGATTTAAAAAAACACAAAACTGAAAAAACAATAAATAAATAGACCGGGAGTGGGGGTTGGGGGCAAAATGGTAAAGTGTTTAGAGGATTTTGAAAGGTGAGGAGAAGCAGCTCTCATATATATACGTGTTCAACTCATTTTTTTCCCTTTTAGTTTAGGTAAATATTTATAATTGACTTATTCGATACACACGCATACGGTCGTGATCGCTCCATATATAATTATTTATTTACTTATTTAATAAAAATCACCATATATTGTGATTTCTGGAAACAATTGATTGTTAAGTGTTATTAGAGGAATATTTCAAGTTGGATCCCTCTCTGCAGCTCCTCTGTGGCCGGCCATCCATCATTCCTGGAGTAATTACTAAGGTGACACAAGCAGAGAACCACACACTCAGTTCGCAAATAAACTCTCACACCCCACACACTTCTCAGAGGAGCGAGAGGAAGAGTATGTCTGAAGCAGCAAACTGCTTAATAGCCACATTGAAGTCTCATTAATTGCTGTCCTATTATAAAGTGACTCAAACCCTTTGTTCTTAACAATTGACCTACCAATACTTTTAACCTGGTGCCATTGCACAACATACTTTTACCTGTTCGCAATTTAACAGACACCATTTTGTAATTCTCTAACACTTTGTATGATTAGATAAAACATACTTAAAATGTCTCATAAGAACTCATGTTAGTATTTAATTTTTTTTTTTTTTTGGCATATCGAAAGGAAAGAAATCAAAATAGACAACATTTTTAAGTATGAAGTTCCCACAATATCAGCCACCACTAGTGGACTAACAATAGGAGGGGGGTCTTCAAAAACCACTAGCAGTTGATCTTGGTTTGCTCCCAAATTTGCCATTTTATCCGCGCACTTGTTACCTTCCCTCAATATGTGCTTCAGGTCGCAGGCTAGATTATGAATCAGAAAGCTTAAATCTTCAACCAGAGCTTTATAAAGTGAAAGCTCTCTGCTGGACCATCTCAGATAAGTTTCAAAACCTTTTCAGAGTCTGTCTCTACCTCAGTATTGTTCGAACCTTTTTCAAGAATGATGGTTAGAGCTTTGTAGATGCCCCATAATTCAGCTTCTAGACTGGTGCAGTGCTCGATCTTACCGACGTATCCCAGCACCTACAATCCTCCCTCATTTCTAAACACACCGCATATTTGCTTTTCTTTAATCCTATAATACCTTTCACTTGAATGATTGAAATCAATAAAGGCCAATTACCCCACCTCTACACACTAACATCCCTTGTTATGAAAAATTAACAAGAATAACTATCACACCACGTCATTATATTTACATTGTGTGACAATTTTTTCATGTGATGCCATCTATTCATTTTTTTTTTAGAGAGACAACACTATGTGTGTAGTTATAAGCATTATTATTACCAACAGGGTAAGTTTTGATATTTAAAATCCTCACTCTAAAAAAAAGTTCACAAATGACACAACTTGAATGGAACGTATTGTAGGAAAAATATTGTATAATATTTTTCATATAATTTGTAGTCACAATAAAATAAAATACAACATAATGATATTGTTGTCATGTAGTCATCATAAAGTGAAATCAACAATATTAATTAATGTGTGTAAAATAACGAAATATGATATATTTAACAAGTCTTATATAATGAAATAATAAAATATGCGATGCAGGGGAGATCAAGTCGAGTGTTACACACTCTCAGCTTAAGACAGATTCGTCCCTTACACAGGTACCCATGGGATGAACGAACGTCTATCTCCAGGATAAAATGATCACAATATTGAATAAGTAGCACTACAATATTCAAGATTCAGCGAATCAACATTTTGATTTTACTCTCTAAATTTATGAAATGAATGCAACATGTATGATATAAAACAGTAAGGAATTTCTATCTAATTCTACACAGAATTATGACATTTAATTTCATACAAAAACCTACAACGTTTCTGATAAAATCAACATGATATGATAATAAATAAACTGCATTTTCTACATAGAAAAAACTGTAGACATTTTGTAGAATTTTCACACTGAAATTCACTACAGAAACACATAAGAAAGTGATAAAATTTTTACAAAAATTCATCACACAGAATATATGTAAAAATTAACTGGATCAAAACCTGGATAGAAATTCATACAGAATTTCAAAGGCAGAAACGAAAACGAGAAATGACTGATTGAACAATCAAATATTTCTTGGAACAGTCGCCGAAATCTGGACAGCACTTCGTCGGAGATTCGCCACTAATGTCGCCAGAATCTGGGCACGAACGTCGTCGTCAGAGGCTGAGAAAGAGAGAGAGAAAGAGAGATGGAAAAGTTGTCTGAAAAACTCTATCAAACTATGTTTTGTTTAGAGGGGGAATCTTTCTATATATAGAAAGAATCGCACCCCTTCGAAACGGTGCCAGCCAAAAGCGCCCTTAGGAAGGGTCGCAACCGTTGGAATTTAAATTTAAACTGGTTCGGTTCAACCCGGTCCACACTAGTATGGTTTAACCCGCGTCCAAAAATATTAAATCGGCCCAAGCCATTTTAATATTAATTTACCCACACCTGAACCGAACCGAGCGGAGCCGGCCCGACGGACGGGCGGGTGGCGTGCACGTGTGTGGTTTATTGGGTCAACCCATGGGTTCCATATGCCCTCTCCCTTTCATAAAAATGAGGTGCCCCTTAGGGCCCAAACCATTCTTTAAACTTAGGCTTTATATACCCATCACTTTTCCTATAGAAAATCAATGTGGAACAAGTTTTTAGTTCCACCCAAAAAACCATACTCATGGTACTTACTTTAGAGGCCATTATCTCATTCAAACCTCCATGGATTTGAGCAAGTAAATACTTGTTCTTTATCTCCTCATGAAGGAGAACACAAAACATCTTGAACCCACTAAAAAGAACATGTGGGTCCCATCTTAGCAACGGCTCAAAGTTGGTGTTTTACACCAAATATTCCAACAATCCCCAACATGAATGAGATTAGCTATCAAAAACAATTCACAAAGAAATGTAGATGCAAATATGTATAAGAGAGAGTAAAGCGGAAAGTTGCCACATCAAGAAAGGTGATTTTTGGCCTTGAACATTCCTTAGTGAAATACTATTGGGTTTATTGGTTGACCAATGAACATGATATCTTGAATTGTTTTGCCGTTTGTATAAACCGAGACAATAGTACTCATACGGGTTTCTTCCCTATCTAAGGTTGTTCTCGGTTGTGTGTTTTGGCCATGAACTATCCTATTTCATGAGTGCTCTAAAGAATTAAAGCCTTTACAATTCTCATGGAAGCGGCCCCCATCACACTCATATAGGTGATTTTCTTATAAAGTGAGCAGTCGTACATACTCCACTTGGTAACCAAGTAATAAGAATCATTAAAACCATGCTTATTAATATGAGTATCCTGCCATACTCATTCTATATTAAAAGTTGTAGCTTATCCTTACACTATTCAGGCAATCACTATTTCACCATAGAATTAGGCAGTGGAACAATATCCCCCATTGATTTATACTAAGTCAACCTTAATTAGGTTGTCCCGTTGAACCTAGATCTTAGGATCTCCAGTCAACTAGGTTGGGATACCATTAAGGTAACTTTTAAGATAATCGGCTTTAAATACCTAATCCCCTCGATGAATGAATTTCGATCTCTTACCAGGCCTAATAGTAAGATGATCTCTCAATATCCTTTGATTAAATTATTAATCATTAAATAGTATATTCTTGCAAATAGTGACCTGTAATAGACATGTTTGTCATGTTTTGTCATTATCAGGAATTCTCTGTGTTTTAAGACATTTAAGAAATCACGTGATACTTCTTCTCTAGCTTTTGATTCCTGTGCAGAATCTGGCTGTTTATTTTCATTGTGAGAATTTCCTAAGAAATTAAAACACTTCTTGTAAGACTTATCAATTTAAGGATTTAGCATCTCCTGATCCATAAATCCAGTTTTCACGTTGTACCCTCTCTAGTACTTCTGGATGTATATATAATCAGAGCTCATTTGTAACACAAAGCTATCACCTTCCAGTGGTTTAACCCTGGGTTTGAATAAAATACTTTATTCCCGTCAAGATATGTATACCCTTGTCACTTGCGTAAACTCATGTCACGAAGTCACAACTACCGAGATTAGATCTAGTCACATATCTACTAAATATTTGAGTTTAGACTCTACTCCTTGAACTATTTGGATAACCTCATTCTTAGATCTATCAAGCAGATCGTCTGTTACTCATTTAGTTTTATCTCTATGTAAACTATTATGGTTTAGT